>JAZKLR010000358.1:0-458150 GCA_037103525.1 Ganaspis brasiliensis | reverse complement strand
CTTTGGGCTTAAGTCAAACGTAAAGGCTAGCGCACCAGAATCGTGCTGTTTGTATACAAACAACCCAGTATGTATTTTAAACAGTAAAACTTGTTACAATTATGCAAACGTTGATTTGGTTACCGCAATATCTTCGAATGGCTACTTTTGGCTATCAGATTTTAACCATTTTAACTCGGATGTGACAGCAAGTATCATTTATTTTCCGTTAGTCATACCTTGTGTGTTTTTACATAATAACCCTTTAGCCGAAATATTAAGCAGCTTTGCTAGAGGTTTATTTTCTTAGTGAAATATTTCACTTTTTCCAAAACTTTGCTGACAATCCTTCCCCGAATTACATAGTGATAGACTCGAGCGAGAGATCCGAGAAATGAGAGGGAGTGAGAAAATTTGTGAGTTCTTTTGTTTTTTAAATCTCATCTCATCTTTTCTCATTCAAATGAGATTTACGAAATATCGTTTTTGATATCGCCTATCTTACCAAAACATAATGCAATTGTAAGTTGTATATAGAAAAGTGTCCAAAAAAAAACTAACCCAAATTGACAGTAAATAAAATAATACAAATAGTGTATTATTTTTTTATGAAATCGTATTTTATTAATTAAATAAATATTATTGTGTTAGAAAGAAATTTAAAGTAAGAAGAAAATTAGTAACTATACAGATGTTCAGAAATTATAGACTTCATATTAAATTATTAATTAAACTAGCAAAATATAACGCGCGTAAGAGCGCGATTAATTTTTCGTATATTTTAGAAATTAAACTTTAATAATAAATAAAAGAAAATCGATGAATAATATTTATCTAATAAGGAGGGCTGCCTTAGAGCTTTTAAATAACAAAAGTGATTGAATAGTAAATTTTTAAATAAAAAAAGTGAATAAGCAATATAGAGTTTGATATTACTGATATTAAATTGGGGGGCGCCATCAGGAAAAGCCATTCAAAATTTAGAAAAAACAATTCGAAAATCGCAAAAATAATTGAAATATGTAGAAAGTAATTAAATAATGACAAAAATAATTCAATTTGAGAAAAAAGTTGTAAATGACAAAACTAATTGAGAAATTGATTAAAAACCAAATAATGCTGACAAAAATTGAAACAAAATAATTAGAATTTGAAGTAAATAATTCAAAAGTTATCAAAATAATTTAAGTTACAAAAATATAATTAAAGAATGGCAAAAATAATTAAAATTTGAAACACAAAGTTTGAGACTGGTGGAAAAAATTTAAATTTTCACACAATAATTGAGATATTGAAGAAATAAGTAAAATGTAAAGAAAATAATTGAATAATGACATAAATAATTAAAAAAGCTGTTGTAAAAATTACACTTGTCAGAAAAAACTTGAAAAATTGAAAAAAATAGAATTTTCAAGAAAATAATTGAAATTTGATAAAAATAAAAAACAAATATAAAAAATTGTATATGTGTAGAAAGTGGTTAAATAATGACAAAATAACTGAAATTTAAAAAAAATTGACGAAAAATGAGAAATATATTCAAAAATGAAGTAAAAAAAAATAAAAAATTTAATACATTAATTGAAAGATTGTATAAAATAATTGAAAAATTAACGATAGAATTAAAATGTGAAGAAAATAATTGAAAGAGGTGTAAAAAAATTAGAAATTCGTAACAATAATAAAAATAATGATGGAACTAATTGAAAACAGGTGTAAGAAATTAAAAAATTTATGATAATTGAATAAAATAATTGCAATTTTGTAAAAAAAAATAATTCTAAAATGGCCAAAATAACAAAATTATAAGACAAATAATTGGAAAATAACAAAAATAATTGATTAATGACAAAAGGAATTGAAATTAGAAGAAAATAATTGAAAAATAACGAAAGTAAATTGAACTTGTGTAGAAAATTTGGATATTTCTGACAATAATTTAAAGATTGAAAAACACAATTAAAATTTAAAAAAAAATAATTTAAAAGTTTCAAAAATAATTGAAATGACAAGAAGATAATTGAACAATAACAAAAATAATTGTAATTTAAAAAAAATAATTGATAACTGGTGCATAAAATTAAAAATTTAAAGATTTGAAAACTTGACCAAACAATTGTAATCTTAAGATACTAATTGAATAATGTCATACATAATTGAAAGCTGGTGTATAAATAAAAAATTTATAGAGAATAATTGAAGTTTGAAGAAAATAATTGATATTTGTTAAAATAAATTGAAAAACAATGTACAAATTTAATAAACTCATGACAATAATAAAAATAATAAAGAAAATGATTGAAATTTGTAGAAAATAATTGAAAACTAATATAATAAATTTAAAAATTCATGGCAATAAAAATTTATTTATTTATTTATTTACGGGCAAGTGCCCATTGGAATATAAAATTTAACTATTTTTGAAGTTTAGAAACTTTCATCAAGTTTGTTGCAAGTTTGGAAAACTCCAGAAAGGTTGCGATTCTGAATTTAATTTTTTCAAATATCAATTATTCTCTTCAGTAGTGATGCATGTCGAGCAAACGATCTGATCGATTTTGATATCGATCGTCAGTTGTTCACTGTAAAAACAGGTGACTTACAAGTGTCTTATTTTAAGACATAAGACGTTTAGAAAGCATCTTACAGGTATTTTTAAGACACTTTCTCAATGGTTTAAAATTAAGACACCCTAAAATGTCTTAAAAGTGAGGACAAAATAAGACACTTGTTTTTAGAGTGTTTGCTTGGATCGTCTCGATTTTATTTTATATAATTAATTAATTTTATAATTAATTATACAGGCTTAAATAAAACTTTTCTTTAAAAAAGAATGTTAATATATGTGTATTCTAAAGATTTGTTTGTAGTAATTTTTTTTATATAAAGCATAATTATAATAAGTAAAATCGATTTAAGATTGATCTAGAAATTGACGATTTTTTGTCATATTGAACAGCATATTTTTTTATTATGAGGAATCAGAATTAGTATATTTCTTTTGCTTATCCAGACACAATTGCTTAAGAACAGTAATTTAATTATTACAAAACTGAATTTCATAATTCTATATTTAAACAAATGACATATTTAAACACATCATATCTTTTTTCTGAAAGCTTTTAATAAGTTCAAACTTTACGCACATTTAAATTTGTACAAACAGTTTGTATTAAAATTTTACTAATATATTTTGCTTAATTTCTTAAATATTTGAGTAAGAAATATATTACAAATTTAGAAGTCCTTCAAAATTGGTTGGTTTGGCAAAAAATTACTTGAATCGATTTTATTTAAATTAAATATCGTAATTAATATTCATTTAAAAGGTGTAATAGATTTTATTTAAAGGTGTAACATTTATTTTCTTATAATTACTTGCAAATTAATGTTATTTATGATAATTATTATTTCTGGATAAACAAAGTAAATGTACAAACTAATTTTAAATTAAATTAAATTTTCGTAAGTATCCAACTTTCTTATTAAATAGTTTAAAAAAAATATGCTGTCAAATATGCCAAAAATTGTCTATTTTTAAATCAATCTTAAATTCATTTTACTTACTATAATTGTGCTTTATATACAAAATAAATTACTACAAACAAATCTTTAGAATATATATTTATTAACATTCTTTTTTAAAGAAAAGTTTTATTTAAGTCTATATTTATTAATTAAAAAAATTACTCATATGACAGTTCAGTATAAATGCGTACTGAATAAGATATGCCAACAAAAAGAAAAAAACCTTATATTTAAAGATATTTTCAAAAATGATGATATAATTATTCAAAGTTAACTAAAAAGTAAAGTTATAAGTATAATTTGATTATATATACTTATAATTAATTATAATATTCATTAATTATAAATTAGAATCGAGACGATCCAAGCAAACAACTGACGATCGATTTCAAAATCGATCAGATCGTTTGCTCGACATGCATCACTACTCTTCAGTCTTTAAATTATTGTCATGAATATTCAAATTTATTACACAAGTTTTCATTTACTTGTGTCGTTTTTCAATTATTATCTCAACATTTCAATTCTTTTTTTTCTATCTTTAAATTATTGCCAGGAATATTTAAATTTTAACATTAGTTTCTATTCTACTTTTGTTTATTAATTTTGAATAATTTTCGTCAAATTTCAATTACTTTTGTCATTATTCATGTATTTTTGTCATTTTACGATTATTTTCTTCATATTTCTATTATTTTTGCAATTTGAGAATTATTTTCTACAAATTTCAACTATTATTTTTTTCCAATTACTGAATGCGACCTCTTAATATGTAATATAGTAATTATTATTGTTATATCAAATTTTAATTTTATTGTTACTTGAAATAATTTTTTAAATTTTATATTGTGATGGGCTTTTGCCCAGGAATTTTTAAATTTATTATATTAGTTTTCAATTATTTTCTACAAATTTCAATCATTTTATTTATTATTTTTATTATTGTCGTGAGTTTATTAAATTTCTACATGGTTTTTCAATTTATTTCAACAAATTTCAATTATTTTCTTCAAACTTCAATTATTCTCTATAAATTTTTTATTTATACGCCAGCTTTAAATTATTTATGTCATTATTCAATCAGTTTCTTAAGATTTCAATTGTTTGGTCAATTTTTCAAGTATTGTCTTAAATTTTTAATTTTATGCACCAGTTATCAGTTATTTTTTTCAAATTATAATTATTTTTTTATTGTTCAATTATTTTCTTGTAATTACAACTATTTTTTTTTAATTTCAATTGTGTTCTTCAATCTTCAAATTATTGTCAGAAATATCCAAATTTTCTACACAAGTTCAATTTACTTTTGTTATTTTTCAATCACTTTCTTCTAATTTGAATTCCTTTTGTCATTAATCAATTATTTTTTGTATTTTCCAATTATTTTTCTCATATTTTTTTTTTGACATTTTAGAATTATTTTTTACAAATTTCAATTATTTTATTCAATTACTGTTACGAACTTTTAAATTTCTTACACATGTTTTCAATTATTTTCATCATTATTTTTATTATTGTTACGAATTTCTAATTTTTTTACACCTCTTTCAATTATTTTCTTCAAACTTTAATTATTTTTTTCATATTTGAATTTTTGAATTATACTCTTCAAATTGCAATTATTGTCTTCAAACTTCAATTAATTTCTTCAACTTTTAATTATTTTTCTCAAACTTATAATTTTTTTTTAACTTTACAGTTATTGTCTATAATTTTTTAATTTTTACACCAGTTTTGAATTATTTATTTCAATATTTCAATTGATTTGTCAAGTTTTCAAGTATTTTCTTCAAATTGTTATTTTTTTTAAAATTATCAATTATTTTTGTCATTTCTCAATTATTTTTTCAAGTTACAACTATTTTTGTCAATATTAAAATATTTTTGACATTTTGGAATTATTTTCTTTAAATGTCATTTTCTTCAATCTTTTTATTATTGTCATGAATATGTTAACTTTTAAAGATCAGTTTTCAATTATTTATGTCATTATTCAATTAGTTTCTTCACATTTTAATTGTATCGTTAATTTTTCAATTATTTTAAACAATTTTTCAAATAATGTATTAAATTTTTTTATTTTTTTACTTCATTTTTGAATATATTTCTCATTTTTCGTCAATTTTTTTTTTCTAAATTTCAGTTATCTTTGTCATTATTCAACCATTTTCTTCGCATATACATTTTTTGGTATTTTTTAATTATTTTTTTCAAATTTCAATTATTTTCTTGAAAATTCTATTATTTTTTTGATAATTTTCAACAATTATCTAAAAAGTGTAATTTTTACACCAGCTTTTATAATTATTTATGTCATTATTCAATTAGTTTATTTACATTTTACTTATTCCTTCAATATCTTAATTATTGTGTGAAACTTAAAATTTTTTACACCAGTCTCAAACTTTTGTTTCAAATTTTAATTATTTTTGTCATTCTTGAATTATATTTTTGTAACTTCAATTATTTTTGAAACTTTTCAATTATTTCGTTCCAATTCGTGTCATTTTTTTTTTTTTTTTTAATCAGTTTTTCAATTAGTTTTGTCATTTACAACTTTATTTTCAAATTGAATTATTTTTGTCATTATTTAATTATTTTCTACATATTTCAATTATTCTTGCGATTTTCGAATTGTTTTTTTTCAAATTTGAATGGCTTTTCCTGCTGGCGGACCCCCAATTTAATATCAGTAATATCAAACTCTACATTGCTTATTCTTTTTTTTTATATTAAAAACTTACCATTTAATCACTTTTTTATTTAAAAGCTCACTATTTACTCACTTTTTCCACTTAAAAACTTATTATTTACTCACTTTTTTCAATTAAAAAGTCTTTTTTACACTACTTTCAATTTGCAAGTCTACTGGCAGCCCTCCTTACTAGATAAATATTATTCATCGATTTGTTTTATTTATTATTATAGTTTAATTTCTAAAATATATGGAAAACTAATCGCGCGCTTGTGCGCATTATATATTTTCCTAGTATTTTTATATTCTAAATAGGGTAATCGGTACAATGATTGGCCCCTTTAAGAAACTAAAAGTTACAATGATTGGCCGCCTCAAAAATTAAAAATATGTTAGTACATAAGACAAATATTGTTTTATCTTGTGTCTTTAAACTTGTACTATCAATTTATAAAGCGATTTATCTAAAATTATATCTAATTACTCATATTTTAACAAAATGGCCAATCATTGTAGGGGGGGGGGGGGGGCCAATCATTTTGTATCGGTTACCCTACGTCAAATAATTAATTTAATAATAAAATAATTATCAAATAATTAAAAGTTGAAGCTGGATATACTGTAATTTGAATAGTTTAAATTTATGTTTAGATGCATAGAACAAACTTTGTTTTTTTTAAGCTTTCATATTTAAAGTTTTTCGATATAATAAAGTTAATATTGTTTTTAATTTAATGGGTAAATTGAACCTCGGATATTAGTATTTTCATAATTTGAAATTTGCTTCATTTTATCCTTAATTTTTTATGACCTTGTGATCACTTTTTTACATAGGATTACGAATATTACATAAATATTTATGTCTATGGTGGATTTCACGTGAAATGTCCAGCCCCAAAAATGAAATATGTCCAATCAATTGCAAATTTTTGTTATGAGTTGTCCTATGGGATAGTAATTTATCCTATAAATATTTTGGGATTTCTTCAAAAATTGTGGGTGTGGGAGGGGGTACAAGATTTGAGTTGTTTGGTGACACGCTCTTTCTTTTATATTTATTCTGCTTTAATGAATAGATAAAAAAATTTTATGGGACATGATTTTTGTAGATTTTTGCTTAAACTTTCGATTAGCAATGTCCATTTTAGTTGTTTTTTATAATTTTACCTTGATTTTTCAAAATTAAAAACAAATTTGAGTTTTTCTCAAAGTTGGGTATTTTTAATTTTTTTAAAAATATTTTTAAACGAAAGCTGAGATTTTTTCCGATGAAAACCATAAGTTTCAAAAATGCGTTTTTTTTTGTTTTCGAGAAATTAAATGATGAACAGCGCGCGAAGTCGCGCCGCATCGACTGGACGCCGCGTCGACGCGAGCCCTTACCGCGGTACAGCTTGAATCACCATTTTTTTTTAGATGTTAGAGTATCTACTTTCAGAAACAATTTTTACCATTTTTTATTCAACTTTTCTTTGCATGTTATAGGGTTGAGACTTTAATTAAAGTAAAAAAATACCTTCATTTTTTTCCATTTTTGTTCAGTTATTAAGGAGGTTTATCCAAAAAACCAATTTCTACAGATTCTTATAAAATTTCAATGACATAATAAATGCATTACTTTACATGTACTGTTATAATTTTATTAAATTTTACCGTTCTGTTTTTAAGATATAAATTTATAAAGTTGGGACTTTTACATGGAAAAAGTAACAAAACGCGCAAAATGACTATATTTTGATTAATTTAAAAAACACAGTTCTACACATTTTTTTAAAAAACTAATATATTTTAAACTGTAATAGAATACAGCTTTTACAATAATATTTAATTAATTTACCGTTCCGTTGTTAAGAAAATGTTATTTAAGGGTAGAAATCCTTCACTTTTTTGAAATAATCAGGAATACAAAATTTTAAAAAGTTGTAATTTTCAAAAAAAAAATTTTTTTAATAATATTTGTTTGTGTAATGATTTTAACTACAAAATACTATAGAGAAACCAAATTATAAGACGAAATGGAATTAAAAAAATATTGAGTATCATGGTCCGATAGAATGAGAACCGCTTGAGGGTATAAGCGTCCTTAAAACTGGAAAAATGTTTCTGCTCTTGAATTGTAAAAGGTATTTTCCTTATTTTCTTTTGTTTACGGATTTCCAATTTTTTATTTCTACCTCAAGTATTTATTTCTTGTACATATTTATTATGTTTATTTTTTTAACACATTGCTTCCTGATAGGAGGAAGCTTCATCGGGAAAACTAAAACCCAATAAACAAAACTGTTTTAAAAAAATAAAAAGAATAAAATATTTACATTCTAACTTTAAAAAGAAAAATTGTAAAATTTCCCCAAAAAAAAAAACGATTTTTTCCAAAACTTTAAAACGTGAATAAAAGATAGTTAGAATTGATCGATCGGGTTCAAACATATGTCAAAAATTTTCCCCTTGAGAAACCTTTAATTTCGTAAAATAATAGACGCTTTTAACTATTACGGTTTACGAGATTTTGGGCTAAACGTAATGTTAACACACGAACATTTTTTCTAAACATCATTTCTGACTGTCAAAAAATCGCAATCGAGGATTTGAGGGTAAAACAGTACTTTCTCTATAAGGAAGCAATATAGATTTTGTGGGTGAATAGTTTTTTTATTTTATTAAAAATGTCAATGGCTATTTTTATGATCAATAATCAATTATTTAATTATAAATAATAAGTTACTAATCTGTTTTTGTTGTTGTTATTTTATACAAATGTTTTAAATATTCATTTTTTAAGCGTAAATTTTAAAGAAATGGAAACTGTGTGAACGAGTACAAAAATAAACCCAATTAGCACGTACCCTTGCTGCAATTTAGGGGCAATGTTGCCGTGCAAGATTTGCAATATTGACATATAACATTGCGGCAAGGTGCAATCGTGTCAAATTCTAAATCTTGCGGTGTTTTCAGGATTAAAAACTGAACAAATATAAAAAAAAATTAAAAGTGTTTTTTTTATTTTAAGAAAGTCTTAACCCTATAACATGCAAAGAAAAGTTGAATAATAAATGGTAAAAATTGTTTCTGAAAGTAGATACTCTAACATCTAATAAAAAATGGTGATTGAAGCTGTACCGCGGTAAGGGCTCGAGTCGACGCGGCGTCCAGTCGATGCGGCGCGACTTCGCGCGCTGTTCATCATTTAATTTCTCGAAAACAAAAAAAAACGCATTTTTGAAACTTATGGTTTTCATCGGAAAAAATCTCAGCTTTCGTTTAAAAATATTTTTAAAAAAATTAAAAATACCCAACTTTGAGAAAAACTCAAATTTGTTTTTAATTTTGAAAAATCAAGGTAAAATTATAAAAAACAACTAAAATGGACATTGCTAATCGAAAGTTTAAGCAAAAATCTACAAAAATCATGTCCCATAAAATTTTTTTATCTATTCATTAAAGCAGAATAAATATAAAAGAAAGAGCGTGTCACCAAACAACTCAAATCTTGTACCCCCTCCCACACCCACAATTTTTGAAGAAATCCCAAAATATTTATAGGATAAATTACTATCCCATAGGACAACTCATAACAAAAATTTGCAATTGATTGGACATATTTCATTTTTGGGGCTGGACATTTCACGTGAAATCCACCCTATATATATATCGTTAAAGTAGTGCGGGGCCCAGTATGCTTAGTATATATAGAAAAATGACCACAAGCTTTCTACAACATATTATTAGTTGATGAAAAAGGAACTTGGTCAAGATTAAAGCTGGAAGTGAAATCTAGATGGAAATTATAATTGAAAATGTATAATGTAAAATAAAATAGGTAGAATGGTGTTTATTGGAATGGCCTGTTCCCTGTCGCGTGCGATTATTTATAGCCAACCTTCATGAATATTTACTATTTAAGAATCTCAACGCCTCTAGTAGATACTCGACATTTATCGAGCCGTTCACTTTATTCATATAAATATGCATTATACTTGAAGCCAATATCCAGTACGATTCTTTCTTTAAACTCAGGCCCCTAATTATAACAAATTGTAGCAACTTATACGAGTTATATAAAGATTTAAATACCACAGCATATACATATATTACAAGTTATTATTAAATCAAAGGTGTTTGCAACATTCATGTATTCATTATTATACATCATCAGAATGAACAAAAGGAAAATAAAATAGAAATTAGAGAAAAATATGTCAATATACCCATAAAGAAACAATTCAATTCAAAAGGAATGTGAATCAAAATTTAAAGTGGATTAGAAATGAATAAAAAGTTAAAATAAAAGATTAATATATATATAAATATTTGAATGTGGTTTTTTTTTAAATTCGAACATACAAGTTTATGCTTAAATGATATTTGATATAAATTAAAATTTGAAATACATTAAACAGTGGCGCCCAATCGGCTGGAGCAGGGGGGGCGGCCGCTCCCCCTGGTTGAGGGGTGGGTGGTGTCAGGAGGATGGTAAAAAATATAAATAAAAAATTAAATTTTACGTAACAAAATAATCAGAAAAGTACGGAATTCAAACACGCCATCAACTTACGTACATATGAACTATGGTTAATTTGATTTTAATATAATTGTAAATTTGTTAAAATTAATATTTAATCCCGTAGCTGTTTTTTAGTTAGAATGTCTTTGAAATATTGGTTTTCAAATTCAAGTATAACCATAAATTATTAAATAATTATATTTTTAATCATTAATAATATGTTCCGATAAAAATTCAAGAGTACCCTATTGGAAATAAAAAAATGAACGCACCGCAAGGGCCAGAATCTTTTCACTGTTGTTGGTTATTTAAAACTATATAAATATGAAACTAAAATAATTTCAAATTAAAAAATTAAGGAAATTGTAGGAATAATTGTGGGAAATAATTGTAAATTGAATAATTGGATTGAAAATCGAAGAAAATAATTTGAAATTCAAGAAAATCACTAAAAATTGAAAAATGTAATTGGAATTTAAAGATTATAGTTAAAAATTTAAAAAAGTTATTGAAAAAAGGCGAGAGTTATTGAATATAAGAAAAAATATTTGAAAACTAAAGAACCGAATTAAAAATTGAAGAATTGGTTAGAAAATTGAACGAAATTATTGAACAATTGTATTTAATATTAAAGAAACTTATTGATACCCGAAAAAATGATTGAAAAATGTCGAGAATTTTTGAATATTAAAGAAAATACATATAATTGGAATTTAAAGAAAATAAATAAGGATTGAAGAAAATATTTGTAGAATTAAACAATTGAATTACAATTTAAAATCTATTTTTTATAATTGAATAAAATAACTGGAAAAAGCCGAAAATTGTTTAAAATTGAAAAATTAAATAAAAATCGAAAATATAATTAAAAATTTGAGAAAATAATTGAAAAATTAAAAATGGAATTGAAATTTTATAGAAAATAATTAAAGATGACGAAAATTATTAAATATGGTAGGAAATTATGTGAAATTGCAGAAAATAATTGAAAATAGAGTAAAATATCGGATTTTTAAAAAATATTTGTAAAAAACATAGAATTATTGAATATGGAAGAAATAATTGACAAATGATAATATTTATTGAATATTGTAAAAAATTCAAAAAGGCCAGAATAATGGACACAATTTAAAAGTAATTAAAAAATTAATGAATAATTATACAATTTTAATAGAAAAATAATTAAAAATAACCGAGAATTATTGAATACAGAAGAAAATAATTAAAAATTGATGCATGGAATTAAGCAATTGAATTCAAATTTAAATGAAATTGAATAAAGCCAAGAATTATTGAATATTGAAGCAAATAATTTGAAATTGAAGGAAATCACTGAACATTGAAGAATGGAATTGAAAGTTAAAGATTATAGTTTCAAGTTCAAAAATTTTATTGAAAAAAGGCGAGAATTATTGAATATAGAAGAAACGAATTGAAAACTGAAAAATCGAATTGAAATTTGAAGCATATAATTAAAAATTGAAAAAAGCAATTGAAAAAAGACTATAATTATTGGTTATTGAAAATTTAATTAAAAATTAAAGAAAAGATTGAAATTTGAAAAAAATTGAAAATTGAAGAAAATAATTAAAAATTTCATTAAAATAATCGTAAATTAAATTTTCAATGAAATTTGAAGGAAATAATTAATAATTCAAAGAAAAATTAGAAATATAATTAAATATTGAAATAAGTAATTGAAAAATTGAATTGTGAATTCTTGAATATAGAAGAAAATAATTGAAAACTGAAGAATGGATTTGAAAATTGAAGAAAAAAGTCATAGAGTTAAACAATTGAATTGAAATATTTGAATAATATTTATGATTGAAAAAAGACAGAAATTACTAAATATTGAAGAATTAATTGAAAATTAAAAAGAATAATTATAAAATAACGACAATAATTTGATATTAAAGAAAGTAATTGAGATAAGTGGAAAATATTTGACAATATTGAAAAAAATTCGATAATTGTTGAGAATATTTGACAATTGAAAAAAAATCGAAAATTGTTGAGTATATTTGACAATTGAAAACAAATTCTAAAACTGTTGAGAATATTAGACAACGAAGCAAGGTAATTTAGCAAATTCAAGAATAATTGTAAAATTAAAGGAGAATAATTATAAATTGAAAACTGTTTAAAATTTAATAAAAAATTATAGATTTATTGGATAATGAAATTAAAATTACAACTGTTAGTTATAAATTTAAATTTTGATCAATTCAAAGGCATTTTTAAAAAAGTAGTTGACTCATTATTACTCTCTAAATTTTGAATCAATGAGAATTTAGCCTACAAATCAGTAATATTTCACTGACTTAAATTTAGAGAGTATAGATAATTTTATTATGATCACCTTTTTTTTTTTTTGCTTGTCAAAATTAGGGTTCATGAAAGGGGGGTGGTATCCTGGAAACGGGTCTGGCCCCCCTGCTAGAAATTCAATGGGCGCCACTGACATTAAAGTATTCATATTTTTTTCCAAATGTTCAATTACGTTATTTTTCAATCAAATTTGATATTTGTTTATATATATGAAGAATTTGCTCATTTTGATTCTTGTTTTAAAATGTATTTAGATGTTAAATCGTTTTTTAAATTTCTACATAATTAATGACAATTTGAATTTTTTTCAGTTCATGAGGTGAAACCAGAGGATATAGGAATTGTTGGATTTAGAGGAGATGCTGATAAGCAGCCGTTCATGGTTGGCTTTTTCAAAAGTTCTGGAGTTCGAGAAAAAAAAATCAGACAAAAAAGAGACGCCAGGAGAAAAAAGAAGAGTGAATCTTCAAGTTTGGAGTACCGAAGTAATCCTTATACAGGTAAAAATGATGTAATTTACAAAAAAAAATAATTAAGAGAAAACCAAGGGGTTAACAACTTTAAATTTTGGTTTAATACTTTAAATAATTCAAGATAATTCATGTACTGGTTAAATCCACTTAACCGATAAAATAACTTTTATCGAAAATGAAAAAATACATGTCATTTTATTTTTCATATAGAATAACATATTTTAGTGTCACTTTAATCTACAACTTGAAGTTAGTCGGCCTGCATGATTTGAAATGGATTCAACCAACTTCAAAGTACTTCAGATAACTGGAGATACTTCAGATAATTCAAGATATTTCAAAATATTTCAAGATTCTTCAGATTAATTTATCATACTTCGGGGCAATTCACGATACTGTAGATAACTCAAGATACTTCAGATAATTAAAGATAATTATCTGAATTATTTTAGAAACTTCAGATAATTGAAGATACTTCTCAGTAACTGAAGATACATCAGAGTAATTCATCATACTTTATAGTGATTGAAGATAATTTAGATAATTCAAGATATTTCAGATTATTCACGAAACTTAAGATAATTCAAAATACTTTAGATAATTCAAGATACTTCACAGTAATTTAAGATACTTTGGAGTAATTCAAGATTATTCAAATAATTCACGAAACTTTTGATAATCCATTACACTGAAAAAAAAACAATTTAAAATTTACTTGAGTATTAGGTAATATTTACTTTTTTTACTTAAGCAATGGAAACAAATTAAAAATTGCTGTAAATCCAGGTAATTTTTACTTTGTTTTCTAAAAAGAAAAAAAAACAAATGACACTTTTGAAACAAATTTGACGTTTTGTGTCAAACTCTTAGAAGTTAAATTTTAATTATATTCGGGAAGATTTAGTAATGGAAGTATAAATAAAAGTAAGTAGAAAAGTAATTTATGTATTAATTTATTATTTATTTTTCTTTAATTACTCCAAATTTTCGTTTCAAATACAGAACGTCAAATTTGATTCGAAAAGTGACATTTTTTTATCCTTAGGAAACAAAGTAAAAATTACCTGGTTTCACAGCAATTTTTAATTTGTTTCCATTGCTTGAGTAAAAAAGTAAATAATACTTAAAACTCAAGTAAATTTTAAATTGTTTTTCTTTCAGTGTATACTGAAGAGTAATTCACGATACTTCAGATAACCCAAGATATTTTAGATAATTCAAACTGATTATCTTCATGGTTAAAAAAACTTCAGATAAATTAAGATAATACAAAATAATTCAAGATTCTTTACAGTAACTGAAGTTACTTCTGAGTAAACCATGATATTTCAGGTAATTCACGATACTTCAGATAATGCAAGATACTTTAGGTAATTTAAGATAATTTACAGTAATTCAGGATGTTTTAAAGTATTTTACAATACTTCATATACTTCAGAGTAATTCACCATACTTCAGGGTAATCCACGATACTTCAGATAATTAAAATATTTCAAAATAATTCAAGATACCTCATATTAATTTATCATACTAAAGGGTAATTCACGATACTTCAGATAACTGAAGATCCTTAAGAAAACGCAGATAATTATCTGAATAGTTTAAAAAACTTCAGATAAATCAAAATAGTTCAAAATAATTCAAGATACTTCACAGTAACTGAAGTTATTCTGTGTAATTCATCATACTTCAGGTAATTCACGATACTTCAAATAATTCAAGATACTTTAGATGATTTAAAATACTTCACAGTAATTCAAAATACTTTAGAGTAATTTAAAGTACTTCAGATACTTTAGAGTAATTCATCATACTTTAGGGAAATATACGATACTTCAGATAATTTAAGATATTTCAAAATAATTCAAGATACTTTATACTAATTTACTATTGTTTGGGGTAATTCACGACACTTCAGATAACTGAAGATACTTAAGAAAACTCAGATAATTATCTGAATGGTTAAAAAAAACTTTAGATAAATTAAAATAATTTAAAATAAATCAAGATACGTTACAGTAACTGAAGTTACTTCTGAGTAATTTATCATACTTCAAGTATTTCACGATACTTCAGATAGTGCAAGATACTTTAGATAATTTAAGATACTTCACAGTAATTGAAGATACTTCAGAGTAATTTATCATACTTAAAGGTAATTCACGGTACTTCAGATAACTCAAGATACTTCAGATAATTCTCAACTGATTATCTGAATGGTATAAAAAACTTCAGATGAATTAATATAATTCAAGATAATTCAAGATACGTTACAGTAACTGAAGTTACTTCTGAGTAATTTATCATACTTCAAGTATTTCACGATACTTCAGATAATGCAAGATACTTTAGATAATTCAAGATACTTCAAAGTAATTGAAGATACTTTAGAGTAATTTAATGTACTTTAGATACTTCAGAGTAATTCATCATACTTTAAGGTAATTCACGACACTTCAGATAAATGAAGATACTTGAGAAAACTCAGATAATTATCTGAATGGTTAAAAAACTTCAGATAAATTAAGATAATTAAAAAAAATCAAGATACTTTATAGTAACTGAAGTTACTTCATTGTAATTTATTATACTTTAAGTATTTCACGATACTTCAGATAATGCAACATACTTCAGATAATTTAAGATACTTCAAAGTAATTGAAGATACTTCAGAGTAATTTATCATACTGAAAGGTAATTCACGGTACTTCAGATAACTCAAGATACTTCAGATAATTCTCAACTGATTATCTGAATGGTATAAAAAACTTCAGATGATTTAATATAATTCAAGACAATTCAAGATACGTTACAGTCACTGAAGTTACTTCTGAGTAATTTATTATACTTCAAGTATTTCACGATACTTCAGATAATGCAAGATACTTTAGATAATTCAAGATACTTCAAAGTAATTGAAGATACTTTAGAGTAATTTAATGTACTTTAGATACTTCAGAGTGATTCATCATACTTTAAGGTAATTCACGACACTTCAGATAAATGAAGATACTTGAGAAAACTCAGATAATTATTTGAATGGTTAAAAAACTTCAGATAAATTAAGATAATTAAAAAAAAATCAAGATACTTTATAGTACCTGAAGTTACTTCTGTGTAATTTATTTACTTTAAGTATTTCACGATACTTCAGATAATGCAACATACTCCAGATAATTGAAGATACTTCAAAGTAATTTATCATACTTAAATGTAATTCACGATACTTCAGATAACTCAAGATACTTCAGATAATTCTCAACTGATTATCTGAATGGTATAAAAAACTTCAGATGAATTAATATAATTCAAGATAATTCAAGATACGTTACAGTCACTGAAGTTACTTCTGAGTAATTTATCATACTTCAAGTATTTCACGATACTTCAGATAATGCAACATACTCCAGATAATTGAAGATACTTCAAAGTAATTTATCATACTTAAATGTAATTCACGATACTTCAGATAACTCAAGATACTTCCGATAATTCTCAACTGATTATCTGAATGGTATAAAAAACTTCAGATAAATTAATATAATTCAAGATAATTCAAGATACGTTATAGTAACTGAAGTTACTTCTGAGTAATTTATCATACTTCAAGTATTTCACGATACTTCATATAATGCAAGATACTTTAGATAATTCAAGATACTTCACAGTAATTGAAGATACTTCAGAGTAATTTAATGTACTTTAGATACTTCAGAGTAATTCATCCTACTTTAAGGTAATTTACGACACTTCAGATAAATGAAGATACTTGAGAAAACTCAGATAATTATCTGAATGGTTAAAAAACTTCAGATAAATTAAGATAATTAAAAAAAAATCAAGATACTTTATAGTAACTGAAGTTACTTCTGTTTAATTTATTATATTTTAAGTATTTCACGATACTTCAGATAATGCAACATACTCCAGATAATTTAAGATACTTCACAGTAATTTATCATACTTAAAGGTAATTCACGATACTTCAGATAACTCAAGATACTTCAGATAACTCAAACTGATTATCGGAATGGTATAATAAACTTCAGATAAATTAAGATAATTCCAAATAATTGAAGATACTTTACAGTAATTGAAGTTACTTCTGTGTAATTTATTATACTTTAAGTATTTTACGATACTTCAGATAATGCAACATACTTCAGATAATTTAAGATACTTCACAGTAATTGAAGATACTTCAGAGTAATTCATCATCCTTTAGGATAATTAACGATACTTTCGATAAGTCAAGATACTTCAGATAATTTACAATACTTCAGATAATTCAAGATACTTCAAGATAATTTAACACAAGTGTACACTTTATTTCTCGAGTTGTTAACCCCTTGGAGAAAACTTATCATAAAGATTAGCAGGGGATTTTTTTTTTGTTCTAATAATAATAATAATAATATGTATACTGTATACAATTGTAATTTTTTTTATTAAATTAAATTATTGCAATTTTTGCTTCTTTCAGATGCAGCCACTCAGTACAATTCAAGAACATGTAAAATACAAACTCTCTATGTCAGTTTTCGAGATCTCCAGTGGCAGGTTAGTAATATCACTTAAGAATGATAGTTGGAAGTTTTTTATCTCGCTGGTCACCAAACTAAAGTCAGATTTTTAAAATTTAACATGGCGTTTCCAATATGGCGAACGAAAACTTCAAAATTTCTTGAATTTTCTTTAAACTTGTTACTCGAAGGTTTTCGGGGTCGCAGATTACGAATCTGAAGTCCGATTTTCAAAAATCAAAATGGCAGATCCAATATGGCGGACGAAATTTTAAATATTCCTTGAATTTGCTTAACACTTGTAAGTTTTGTAATTTCTACAATATTTATTGACGAAAAATCAGGTTTTTTTATTTTGTTTTAAAAAATTACTTTAATTAATTTCTCTTTTTATGATTTCAATCAGTGATATTTTATTTGAAATAAGTTAAAAACTGCTGAATTGTCGGTGACGTTTACCTGCTTAATCAATAGAGAATAATTGAAATTTTCAATGCTGTTACTAAAATTGAAAATTATTTCCAGCTATCAATCAAGACAAAATTAATGACACTTTAGTCATTATCAACTGATTTCCTGTGAAATTTCATTGATTGAAATCATGAATAGAGAGTGATTTTCAATATAAAATTATTCTCAGTAAATTTTATAATTATTCTTTAATTTTTTTAATTATTTTGTTCTGTTGTCAATTATTCTTGACCGCTTTCGAATTTTTTTGTCAATTGTCAATTATTTTCCTAATTTCTCAATTATCTTTTTAATATTTAATTATTTTCGTCATTTTGTAATTTTTCTTTCTATTATCAATTATTTTCTTCACATTTCAATTTAATTTTTTAATTTTCAATTTATTCCCTCTATTTTCAATTATTTTCTTCAATTCTCAATTATTTTATTCAATGTTTAATAATTCTCTTCTTTTTCCAATTATCAATCATTTTCTTGAAATTTCAATACAATTCTTTAATTATCTTCTTCAATTTTCATTTATTTTCTACAATTTTTTCTATAGTTTTCTTCAGTTTTTAATTGACAACTTAATATTATCCTTCAATGTTATAATTATTCTTTAATTTGTTCAATAATTTTGTTCTATTGTCAATTATTCTCTCCATTTTTCGAACTTGTTTTACTTTTTTTTTCAATTGTCAAGTATTTTTCTTAATATTTAATTATTTTAATCATTTAGTAATTTTCTTTTAATAATATTATTTTCTTAGAATTTAAATTTAATTCTTTAATCTTCAATTTATTTCTTCAATTTTTTATATTTTCTCCAATTATTATTCTCGTCATTTTTCAATTATCCCTTTAAATTATTCATTATTTTGAATTTTCTACAATTTACAATTATTTCTATTAATCTTGTTATTTTTCGAAATTTGTTTTCAATTGTCAATTATTTTCGTCATTTTTCAAATATTTTTTTTCAATTTTTCATTTATTCTACTCATTTGTCAATTATTTCTTTCAATTATTAATTTTTTCCCCCAATTTTCTATTATTTTCTTTAAATTTTTCAATGTGAAATTATTTTTCTTAAATTTTATAATTATCCTACAATTTTAAAAATTATTTTATTCTGTTATCAATTATTTTCGATAGTTTTCTAATTTTGTTTCTTCATTTGTCAATAATTTTTTAAAATTTTAATTTAATTCCTTAATCTTTCATTTAATTCTTCCAGTTTTAATTAGTTTCTTCACTTCTCAGTTAGTACTTTTAATTTTAAATTGCAGTCTTAAATTTTCAATTATTTTATTCACTATTCAATAATCCTCACCTTTTTTTAATTATCAATTATTTTTCCAATTTTTAATTTAATTCTTAAATTTTAAATTTCTTTCTTCATTTTTTTATTATTTTCTTCAAATTTCAATTCTATTCTTCAGTTCTTCTTTATTTCATTATTCTCAGCTTTTTTAGTTACTTTTTTCAATTTTTAATTATATTCCTTAAATTTAAATTCCATTCTTCAATTTTCAATTTTTTTTCAATTTTCAATCCAGTTGTTCAATTAATAATTATTGACAATAATTATTCCTATAATTTTCTTAATTTTTCTTTTTTCTTAATTTCATGTTTAATTTCTTGTTTAATTTTTCAATTATTTTTTTCAGTTGCCTATTAATCAAATCATTTTTCGAATTTTGTTTTTAATTGTCAATTTTTTTTGTCATTTTCAGATATTTTCTTCAATTTTGTAATTATTCTCGTAATTTTCATTATTTATTGCATTTGCAAAAATTTATAGTTTTAAAAGACTAATAACAATGCAAAGTTTTCATTAAAATTTTGTATTTTGTCATGAAATTTGATGAAGAATAATATTTCTTTTTGCGTTTTTAGTACGAAATTGTTGATCAACTTTAATCTCAAAATTAAAAATATTACATCAAAAGTAAACTTAAAAAAAACATAATTTTTGACGTTGAAACCTTTTTAAAATGTCTTTAATTGTCTTCAAAAGTCACTCGATACCCTAATTGATATTATCCCAAATAGCACGTAATATTGCAGCAACGTTGCAGGAACATTGACGTGCAATGTTGGCAATATTGCCGCGCAATGTTGCTGCAACGTTGCCTCAATGCTGTCCATGTCCACATTGCTGCAACGTTGCTGTGCAATGTTGCCCTGCATTGTTGCTGCAACGTTGCCCAGTAATGTTGCTGCAACGTTTCCCTGCAATGTTGCCGCAACGTTTCCCTGCAATGTTGCCGCAACGTTGTACTGCAATGTTGCTGCAACGTTGCACTGCAATGTTGCTGCAACGTTGCACTGCAATGTTGCTGCAACGTTGCAATAGTATAGTTGCTCAATACAACGCTCAAATACAACGTTGATTATACAAAAAAATGAACAATTAATGTAATTTGCATTGGTTGAACTTTCCTTTTATTCCGCAATTGTCATCTTTACTAAGTACCATTTTTAAAAGTTAATGAAGCCTTTATAAAATTTTGAACTGCTATATTTTGAATGTTGCAACGTTGCGACAACATTGCAGTGCAACGTTGCGGCAACATTGCAGGGAAACGTTGCAGCAACATTACAGAGCAAAGTTGCAGCAACATTACGCGGCAATATTGCCAACATTGCACAGCAATGTTGCTGCAACTTTGCTGCAATATTACGTGCTATTTGGGATATTATTCATTTAATTTGAATATTTTATATTTTTGTCACTGTAACTACCAAAAAAATTAATAAAATAATTTTATATTTGGACCTGAAATTTTTGCGAAAATGGTCTGGAAAACCTGGAAAAGTCATGGAATATTCAAATCATGTTTTTGTATCAACCCTGTAAGAATAATAACATTATTCTCTAAAGCATTATATATCTTCTTGAGTATAATTTCAAAAATGTTTATACTTTCCCTTATTCCATGTTATTCAAAATCAGTGAAATATTTTATTATAATTACATTTAAATATTTTTATTTTTTTAGGATTGGATTATAGCGCCCGACGGATACGATGCTTACTACTGCAGCGGAGAATGCAATTTTCCCTTGAATGCTCACATGAATGCGACAAATCATGCCATAGTTCAAACTCTTGTGCATCTTGTAAATCCTGGCAAAGTTCCAAAACCCTGTTGTGCTCCTACAAAACTCTCAGCAATATCCGTTCTCTACTTCCTCGACGAAAGTAACGTCATTCTCAAAAAGTACAAAAATATGGTCGTCAAAAGCTGTGGATGTCATTAAATTAATTTCATCCTTCTATTCACTTTTAGGAAAATTTAATTACTCTCTCGAACCTTTTTTTTTCTCCGACGAATACTGAATCCTTATTTTTCCAGATAAAATAATGTTTAAAATGTATATATTATAAAGTATATAGTTTTTAATCAAAATTAGTTATAAATCCAGGGAACCTTATTTTATCTAAAAAAAATGAAGGATCAATCTAGAAGAAAAAAAAATGTTTTTTCATCCGCGTTTTAAAAATTTAAAGCACAATTTAGTTTTAAAAACATCGAAACTTACATTCCAACGTTAAAATTACTTTTAATTTTTTCGACGTTACTTTTTGTTAATTTTATCTAGCTTACAAAAGATAAAAAATTATTATCAATCATTTAGCATTTTTAAATTACTTTATTGAAATTTGTGTGCCTTTCATATATGTTTGAAGAATTTTCATAAATTTACAAATGAGAATTTTAATCTGTTTAACTTGAGTCACACGTTCAACACAATGTTTAAAGGAAAATCGTAATGGTAAATAAGAGATTGCGTCAGTTTTTTCAAGTTAACAATTACGATACTCATTTTTAATAAAATGCTAAATGAGTATTTTTTAGTTATTTAAAGAATCCTCTTGGTTTTTATAATTTTTTTTTTATTCATCAAAGATGAAGATTTTAAATTGAATGTCTTTTTTTGTCAAAATCATCATTTTAAACTTGTCAAAAGTTTTTAATTACATTAAAATGCTTTATTTAATATTGTATAGGAAAGAATTAAAATTACTCGAAATAATAATTTTCATCAGAAAAGAAACTTTTCTCGAGAATTCTTTACAATGTCATTTTTTCCGAATAAAATATATTTTTACTAACTTATAAGTTATTTATAAATGTTTATATACTCAGATGTTTAGTAATACGTTTTGTAAGAATTTTGTACGAATTGATACGAATGAACAAACTGTGGTTAATTTTTGTACGAGTGTTGATTGTGAATGCGACAATTGTTTTTAAGTATAATTAACGCCAACAATCAATGTAAATAAATTTCTGTAAATACGTTAAATAACGTACAGTTTAGTTAGAAAGAATATATACTTTGTGCCTTGAGTAATATCAATTTTTTATACTTTTAAATATAAATAGGCTTCACAGTGTCAATGAAGAATATTTTAGGGGAAATAGGGGACTGAATATACAAAAATAGGGAACTTCTAGGGTACTTTAAAAACTTCATAAATAAAGATGTTTATTTAAAGAGGCAAAAAAAGAGATTTTTAAAAATTTATTTTTAGTATTAAATTTAGACTTCATATTTATATGAATTATTTATAGTAAAGAAAAAGATATTAATTGGATTTGAATGAAGATCATTATAATTATTAATTTAACTAATATATTTACAAAATTTTCAAATTAATAACAAAAAAAGAGGAAAATAACTACAAATTGTGGAAAGTAATATTAAAACTGGTAAATAATAATTCAAAATTATTGAAAGTGAATGCAGAACTTTAAGAATAATTGAGAATTCAGGATAATAATTAAATAATACAAATGATGAGAATAATTAAAAATTGAGAAAAGAATTCAAATCTGAGATAAATAATTCAAGATTTAATAGATCAATTTAAAAATAATTTAAAAAATTAAAAATTGTTTCTATAATTATTTCTAAAATTAGCGAAACAACTGAAAATTGAAGACAATTTAAAAATTGAGAAAATTATTGAAAATTTGCAGAAATTAATTTAAAAATTATGAGAATAATTGAAAGAAAAATTCAAAATTGATGAAAACAATCGAGAATTGAGAAAAAAAGTTAAAACTTTAAAAAATTAATTACAAAATGATGAAGGTAATTTAAAATCGAAGAAATCAATGAGAAGATTTTAAAAATAAATTCAACATTGAAGAAAAAGAATTAAGATTTAACATTAGTAATTGAAGATTATTAAAATAAAATAAATAATATTAATAAATAAATAAAATGGAACAGAAAAATTTAAATTAATAATTGGAGAAAACAAATTGCAAAATTAAAGAAATCAATTTAAAAATGTCGGAAATAAAATTGAAAAATAATACAAATAACTGAAATTTGAGATAAATGATTTAAAAATGTAGAAAGTGTATGAAACAATACTTTTCAAAACTAAAAATTGGAGAAAATATTTTTAAAATTATAGGAATAATTGAAAACTAAAGAAAATAAATAAAATTTATGAAAAATAAGTGATAGAATTACAAAAATTTCTGAAATTTAATAAAATAACTGAAAAATGATGAACACAATGAAAAAATGATGAAAAAAATTAAAATGTAAAAAAATAATTGCAAGTTTAGGCAATTAATTAAAAAATAATGAAAATATTTAATAAGTCGACAAAATAATTTAAATTGAATAAAATAATTGAATTTTGATGAAAATTATTGCCAATTTATGAAAATAATGAAATAATAGTACAAATAAGTATAAATAGTAGGAAAAAAAAATAAAAATAATTGTAAATTGAAGAAAATAATTGAAATATGAGATGAAGGACTAAAAATTCAATTTTATAATTTTTCAATTATTTTCTGCAATTTTTAATTATTTTTTAATTGTTTCCCTAAATCTTAAATTTACCATATGCAAATTTCAATTATTGTCTTTAATTTTTTCAACGACTTTTTAAATTTTAAATTATTTATCACAAATATAAATCATTTTTTTTAATTTACCATTATTATATTTCATTGTTTTTAAACATATATTTTAGGATTTTTAAAATTATTTCTCTCAAATGTTATTTACTGTTTTTAATTTTTCATATTTAAATTATTTTCATCATGTTTCAATTTTTTTTTCTGAATCTTAATATTATTTTCAGCATATTTCAATTATTTTTTTCAATTTGGAATTAATTTTATCATTTTCCAATTATTGTCCTTAATTGTTAATTATTATTCTAATTTTCAAAAATTATTTTTTAAAAATTAAAAGTATTTTTCTAAAATTTCAAATATATTCTTCAATTTTTTATTATTTTCATTTGTTTTAATAATTTCCAAAAATTGTTATTAATTATCTTAAATTTCAATTATTTGTAGCTTTCTTAATTTTTTTCATCATTTTTTTATATTATTTTCATTTTTTTAAAATTAATTTCTCAGATTTTCAAGTATTTTTTATCAAATTTCAGTTACTTCATTCAATTTTGAATTATTTTCAATTTTTTTCATAATTTCACAAACTTTTATTTTATATCTATTTATCTGATATTTCAATTATTTAATTCAATTTTCAATTATTTGAAAATTATTTGAAAATAATACAATATTATTTTTTATTATCTTCTTCAATTTTCAATTACTATCATTTTTTCATAATTTTCAAACATTTTTATTTTTTTTCTTAAAATTCAATTATTTTTAGCTTTCTTTAATTATTTTCTTTAATTTTTAATTATTCTCATTTTTTACAATTAATTTTACAGAATTTCAGGTATTTTTCTCAAAATCCAATTATTTTTTCAATTTTTAATTATTTTCATTTTTTAGAATTAATCTACAGATTTTCAAGTATTTTTCTCAAAATTCAATTAATTTCTTAAATTTTAAATTATTTTAATTTGTTTGCATAATTTCTAAAAAAAAATTTTCTTTATGGAGGAAGCTTTCTATTATTTGTAAATTATCTAAAATTTCAATTATTTTTGGCTTTCTTTAATTTTTTTCTTCAATTTTTAATTATTTAATTTTTTTCAATTAATTTCTCAAATTTCAATTAAATTCTTCAATTTTTTTCATAATTTCTCAAATTTTAAACAGTTTATTTAATATTTAAATTATTTAATTCAATTTTTAATTACTTATGTTATTTTTTTATTATTTTCTTCAATTTTCAATTACTTACTTCTTTTTCATAATTTCTAAACATTTTTGTTATTTTTCTTAAATTGCAATTATTCTTAGCTTTCTTCAATTCTTGTCTTCAATTTTTAATTATTCTCATTTTTTTCAATTATTTTCTCAGATTAAAGGGGATTCAGATTCTGAATTATTTTCTATTCCTCTGTTCTTACCGGGGAAGATTAAAAATAATTCAAAATCTGTATATTATACCTTGCCTTTAAATATATTTTCGTTAAAAATAGGGGAGTTTAGGGTAAAATTGTCTAAATTTTTTTTTAATAAAAAATCTGCAATTAATTTATTGCAATTAATTTATCAGATTTTCAAAAATTTTTCTAAAATTTCAATTATTTTCTTCAATTTTTAATTATTTTAATTTAATTTCATAATTTCCAAAAAAAATTTTTCTTTATGGCGGAAGCTTTCTATTTGATAATTATCTTGAATTTCAATTATTTTTAACTTTCTTCAATTTTGAATTATTCTCATTTTTTTCAATTATTTTCTCAGATTTTCAAGTATTTTTCTAAAATTTAAATTATTTTCTTCAATTTTTAATTATTTTCATAATTTCTCAAATTTTAAACTGCTTATTTGATATTTAAAGTATTTAATTGAATTTTCAATTATTTATATAATTGTTTATTATCTTCTTCAATTTTTAATTACTTAGTTCTTTTTTATAATTTCCAAACAATTTTATTACTTTTCTTAAATTTCAATTATTTTTAGCTTTCTTCAATTATTTTCTTTATTTTTTAACTATTCTCTTTTTTTACAATAATTTCACAGATTTTCAAGTATTTTTCTCAAAATTCAATTATTTTCATTTGTTTTCACAATTTCTAAAAATTTTGTTTCTTTATGGAAAAAGCTTCCTTCTTTGCTAATTATCTTCAATTTCAAATATTTTTTTCTTTTTTTAATTAATTTCTCATATTTTCAAATATTTTTCTCAAATTTCAATTAAATTCTTCAATTTTTTTCATAATTTCACAAATTTTAAACTGCTTTTTTGATATATAAATTATTTAATTCAATTTTAAATTAATTTCATAGATTTCCAAGTATTTTTTCTCAAATTTAAATTATTTTCTTCAATTTTTAATTATTCTCAATTTTTTCATAATTTTTCAATTTTTAAACTGCTTACTTGATATTTAAAGTATTTAATTCAATTTTCAATAATTTATATTATTTTTTTATTATCTTCTTCAATTTTGAATTACTTATTTCTTTTTCATAATTTTCAAACATTTTTATTACTTTTCTTAAATTTCAATTATTTTCTTTATTTTCTAATTATTCTCATTTTTTATAAATAATTTCAAAGATTTTCAATTATTTTTCACAAATTTAAATTATTTTCTTCAATTTTTAATTACTTTCATTTGTTTTTATAATTTCCAAAAATTGTTATTAATTATTTTAATTTTAATTATTTTTAGCTTTCTTCAGTTTTTTCTTCATTTTTTAATATTATTCTCATTTTTTTCTATTAATTTCTCAGATTTTCAAGTATTTTTCTCAAAATTAAATTATTTTCTTCACTCTTAAAGTATTTTCAATTATTTTCAGAATTTGTCAAATTTCAAACTGCTTATTTGATATTTAAAGTATTTAATTTCATATTCAATTATTTATATTATTTTTTTTATTTTCTTCAATTTTTAATTACTTACATTTTTCCATATTTTCTAAACTTCATTATTTTTCTTAAATTTCAATTATTTTGTTCAATTTTTAATTATTCTCATTTTTTAGAATTAATTTCACTGATTTTCAAGTATTTTTCTCAAAAGTCAATTATTTTCTTCAATTTTTAATTATTTTCATTTGTTTTCATAATTTCTAAAAATTTTGTTTTTATTTTTATTAAAATAAAATTCTACAATTTTTTAAATTATTTAACTCAAATGCCATTTATTTTTTACAACTTACCATTGTTTGTATCATATTTCAATTATTTTCTAAATTATATTTTTTTCAATTTTCAATTTTTTCATTTGTTTTATAATTTATAAAATTTAAAAATTTATTATCTGAAATTTCAATTATTTCATTCAGTTTTCAATTATTTATATTATTTTCTTCAATATGAATTACTTCCGTTCTCTTTCATAATTTCCAAAAAAATTTATTTCAATTTTTTTCACAATTTTTAAATTATTTATTTTAATTTTTAATCATTTTTTTATCAATTTTCAATTATTTTCTCTAATTTTTCATTATTCAATTATTTTGGATTTATTTTTAAGATTTTCAAGTATTTTTCTCAAAATTCAATTATTTTCTTTATTTTTAAAACATTTCTATGATTTCTTCAATTACTTTCCCCAATTTTTAATTGATTCCATTATTTTTGTTTAATTAACTTGCAAAATTTGCAATTATTTTGTTTAATTTCAATTATTTTTTGCAATTTTTTTTAATTCAAATACTTCATAAATTATGTCCTAAATAAATATTTATTTATTTATATAAATTTATTTTTAAATAATTATATTTTAAATATTTATCATTTTAATATTGTGAAATGTCATTTAAAAATTACTATTTTTTTTTTTTTTAATATTGACTCTAATTCTATAAAAGTACAAAATACATGGGTATTTTTATTTTAGTATTACATATTTATTTTTTACAGATTTATTTTAATAGTGATGGAAATTAAAAATAATAGACATTTTCACATATTTTCACAATCCCTATTGGGATTTTAAAAATGGAAAATTCACCTATTAAAGGGGATTCAGATTCTGAATTATTTTCTATTCCTCTGTTCTTACCGGGGAAGATTAAAAATAATTCAAAATCTGTATATTATACCTTGCCTTTAAATATATTTTCGTTAAAAATAGGGGAGTTTAGGGTAAAATTGTCTAAATTTTTTTTTAATAAAAAATCCGCAATTAATTTATTGCAATTAATTTATCAGATTTTCAAAACTTTTTCTAAAATTTCAATTATTTTCTTCAATTTTTAATTATTTTAATTTAATTTCATAATTTCCAAAAAAAATTTTTCTTTATGTCGGAAGCTTTCTATTTGTTAATTATCTTGAATTTCAATTATTTTTAGCTTTCTTCAATTTTTAATTATTCTCATTTTTTAGAATTACTTTCACAGATTTTCAAGTATTTTTCTCAAAATTCAATTATTTTCTTCAATGTTTAATTATTTTCATAATTTCTAAAAATTTTGTTTTAATTTTTATTAAAATAAAATTCTACAATTTTTTCATTTATTTAACTTAAATGCCATTTATTTTTTACAACTTATCACTGTTTAGATCATATTTCAATTATTTTCTAAAATATATTTTTTTAATTTGTAATTTTTTCATTTATAATTTATAAAATTTAAGACTAATTATCTGAAATTTCAATTATTTCATTCAATTTTCAATTATTTATATTATTTTCTTCAATTTTCAATTACTTCCGTTCTTTTTCAGAATTTCCAAAAAGTTTTTAATTATTTCTCTTGAATTAAAAACTACTTTCTTCATTTTTAAACTATGTTTATCTTTTTTCACTTATTTTCTGTAATTTTTATTTTATTTATTTTCTTTTTTTAAATAAACTTCAGAGTTTGAAGTATTTATCTGAAATTTTCTTTAACTTTCCTTTATTTAAAATATATTATGTAGGTAATTGTTTCAATTTTTTCTCAAATTTTAATTACTTTTTACAATTAAAATTATATATCTAAATTTTCAATCATTATTTTCAATTTTTAATTATTTTCTGTAATTTTTCATTATTCAATTGTTTTCAATTTATTTTTTAGATTTTCAAGTATTTTTCATAAATTCAAATTAGCCATTAGGCCAAAAAAATGAAAATATATGTGTATTTTTTATAAAATAATATCACTGTCTTTAAACAGAAGATATTTTCTTCAATAATAAATTCAAATTATTTTCTTTATTTTTAAAATATTTTTATGATTTTTTAAATTATTTTCCCTAGTTTTTAATTGATTTCATTTTTTTTGTTCAATTAACTTGCAAAATTTGCAATTATTTTGTTTCAAGAGAAATAAATTATTTTGTTCAATTTCAATTATTTTTTGCAATTTTTTTTTAAATTCAAAAATTTCATAAATTAAGTATGTCCTAAATAAATATTTATTTTATTTATTTATAAAAATTTATTTTTAAAATATTTTTCATTTTAATATTGACTCTAATTCAATAAAACTACAAAATACATGGGTATTTTTATTTTAGTATTACATATTTATTTTTTACAGATTTATTATATAATATTGATGGGAATTTAAAATAATAGACATTTTTACATTTCAATCTCTGTATTGAAATTTTCAAAATGCAAAATTCACCTATTGAAAGAGATTCAGATTCTGAATTCTTTTCTGTTGCTCTTCTTACCGGGGAAGATTAAAAATAATTCAAAATCTGTAGATACCTTGACTTTAAATATATTTTCGTGAAGAATAGGAGAGTTTAGGATAAAAATGGAAAAAAAATGAAAAAACTGCAATTTTATTTTAAATTGAGTTTTATATTTATTTTACCATTATATACACTTCTTTTTTCGAGATTTAGGAATACGTAATTTATTGGTGTAAACATGTAGATAAAGAATACGTGGCATTAGACTATCAACATGTCTAATAAATCGATTTCACTTATAAAAGTCAGTTTTTTTTTTTTTTACAAAGCCCGCTATAATTACGTACGATACAAATCACAGGGTTTAATACACCTCGGTATAGCACAATTAATGTGTCAGTATCAATGTTTGGTAATTAGCCTCACTATTTAGAGAATCACGATGTGATCAGACTAAACTTAATATGATAATGTATATTTACAAACACAGCGTTTCTTTTCGCGTCGTTGTTTTTTTTTCTGTTTAATGTCTCTCTATACAGACAAAACTAATTTTCACACCTAAAATTGATTCCTAGAAAGAATTTCTTAATTTTACACAGGCTTGAGTCCATAAATAGTCGACTTCACTATAGAATTTAATTATATAGTGAATCAGACTATTTACGGACCCAAGCCTGATTTTACAAAAATTAGAATTACAAATAAAGCTCATAACAATGACATATAATAGATTAATTAAAATTTTATACAATATCAATATTTTTAAAACAAAAAGAAATATCCGATTTTCAATAATCTTACATTCAAATCTCGAATAATCAATAAAACTGTAATATTTTTGTTTTTTGTTGTCCGGCAAGTATTATGGAAAATTTTTTCAAAAAGTTAAAACACAATGTAACGACGCTCATTGAACAAGATTTAGGTAAAAAATATAAATCTTTCTAAATATTTTATTTACAATTAGGAACTTACTAAAAGTTACTCCTATCCTGTCTGATGAAATTAAATGTGGAGAACCTTTAATAAGTTTTTATTTTTATTTTCAAGTAAGTCTTAGAAATGGCATCTATTGAAAACTGAGTGAACCTTAAATTTGCGAAGGAATGAACATTTTTCAATAAAATTAGAGGACATTCGGTTGGTCTGGAATAAGAGACGCGAAAAATGAACTGAAAAATGACCAAGTGAAGGCCAAAGCTCCTGGTCTTTCAGTTTCATTTTCCTCGTTTGGATTCGTTCTTTCATCTGTTTCTGCTCTAGTTTCCTGATTCTCCTGCTGACCTGCTCCTCCTTGGTCTGCTGGTTCATTTTGTGGAATTTGATTGTTATTCTCTGGTTGTGCATTATTATTATTTTCTGGATGGACTCGGAAAAAACCTCCTTGATATCTGTAAAATAAAATATTTTTATCCACTATTGGGTTTTAATCAACTTTTCATTTAAAAGAATTCCAATTTAAACGAATTTTAATTAAGAAGAACTTTTATTTTACAGAATTTTAGGTTAATTGAATTTTTAAATACCAGAATTTTCATTTGACAGAATCTTCTCATTTTCTGATTAGTCAATTTCAAAATTCGCGCCAAAATATTTTTGTCGAATACTTTTTTGGACAAATGAACATTCTGCATTTTAAGTTTTCTATCAAATGTCAATTTGTACTAATACAATTTCGGACAAATGAAGATTCTGTCAAATGAATATTCTGGTATTTAAAAATTCGATTAAACTAAAAGGATTTCTGTAAAATGATAATTCTGTTAAATATGAATTCGGTACCCTAAAAATTCTGTTAGGTCAAAATTCGAATTAATTTATGTACGATTGAAAACATATTCGAAAATGTGAAATTTCAACTAAAAGAAGATTCTTTCTAATGAAATTATATGAAATAAATATTTTAAATAATTAATTTTAGAACTTAATCATAAGTCCCAAGAAAATACGTTTAAGCAGTATCCAAATATTTATTTTCATTAATATAATTTTGTAGAAAAAAAAATTAATAAATAATAATATTCTGAACAAATAACAAAATAAAAATCTTCAAAAAACCTACAAAACATAAATAATTTTTTTTAAAATGATTTCTCTTGAATTAAACATTATTTTCTTTATTTTTAAATTATGTCTATCTTTTTTCACTTATTTTCTGTAATTTTAAATCAATTTTTTTTTTCAATAATATGCTATTTTTTTATTATCTTCTTCAATTTTTTAATTACTTAGCTCTTTTTCATAATTTCCAAAAAATTTAAATTATTTTTCTTAAATTTCAATTATTTTTTCTTTCTTCAATTAACTCAAATGCCATTTATTTTTAATAACTTATCATTGTTTGTATCATATTTCAATTATTTTCTAAAATTTATTTTTTTCAATTTTCAGATTTTCCATTTGTTTTATAATTTATAAAATTTAAAACTAATTATCTGAAATTTCAATTATTTTATTCAATTTTCAATTATTTGTATTATTTTCTTCAATATTGAATTACTTTCGTTCTCTTTCATAATTTCCAAAAAATTTATTTCAATTTTCTTCTCAAATTTTAAATTATTTATCTTAATTTTTAATCATTTTTTTCAATTTTTCATTATTCAATTGTTTGAAATTTATTTTTAAGATTATCAAGTATTTTTCTCAAATTTAAATTATTTTCTTTATTTTGAAAACACTTCTATTTAATTTAATTTATTAATTTAATTTATTTCTATTTAAAGTATTTAATTCAATTTTCAATTATTCATATTACTTTTTTATTATCTTCTTCAATTTTTAATTACTTCAATTTTTTTCCATGTTTTCTAAACTTTATTATTTTTCTTAAATTTCAATTATTTTTAGCTTCCTTCAATTATTTTCTTCAGTTTTTAATTATTTTCATTTGTTTTCATTTTTTTCAAAAAACTTTATTAATTATCTTAAATTTTAATTATTTTCAGCTTTCTTCGGTTTTTTCTTCAATTTTTTATATTATTCTCGTTTTTTTAAATTCATTTATCGGATTTTCAAGTATTTTTCTTAAATTTCAATTATTTTCTTAAATTTTTAATTATTTTTAATTTTTTTTATAATTTCTTGAATTTCAAACAATTTAATAATTCAATTTTCAATTATTTATATTATTTTTTTATTATCTTCTTTAATTTTCAATTACTTACATTTTTTCCACATTTTCCAAACTTTATTATTATTTTAAATTTCAATTATTTGTAGCTTTCTTCAATGCTTTTTCTCAATTTTTAATTATTCTCAAGTTTTTAATTAATTTCTCAAATTTTCATGTATTTTTCTCAAATTTCAATTATTGTTTTCTACATATTATTGTTTTTATCATGTCTTAATTATTTTCTTCAAGTTTCAAATTTTAAAATCATTTGTCAATTAAACATTTTTCAGAAAAGGGAAAAAATACTTTTTAGAAATAAATAAATGTTGTTAGAATGAGAGATTTAAACTAAAGTCAGATTTACATAAAATAGAAAAAAGGAATAATAAAAAATTATAAAAATAAATAAATTATGAAATAGTACAGAAAAAGTAAATCAAATAAATATTTTGAAAAAATTAGAAATTATGTAATAAAAATTATTAATAAAATTATTAAAAGTTCAAAAAGTGGTTAAAAACATTATTTTAAACAAAATTAAAGAAATTGAAGAAGTCAAAGAATTTTAAGGATTTGAAAAGACCTAGAAAATTAAATAAAAAATAATAAAGTAATATTTTGAGAAATGGAAATAATATTTTTAAAAAATTTTAACAAACTATGGAAAAATTTAAAAGTACAAACAAATAATAAAAATACAAAAATTGTGGAAAATAAAAAGGAGTAATTGCTTTAAAAATAACAATTTTTATGAAATTATTCCCAAAATTTAGAAGATTTAACGACAATACGGAAACAAGTTTAAAAAAAGACAAATTTGTTGAAAACATTAGATATTTTTTTGAAACGGTTCCAACAATAAAATAAAATTGTTTTTTAAATCATAAAATCAAGAAATTTTATGAAAAAGTAAAGAAAATTAAATAAATTTACAAAAAACGTGCAATTCTATAAAAAATTGTAAAAATTTAAGAAAAAATTGTATTTCCTACCAAAGTATAAAAATAAATGAATTTTTTTAAATCTTTTACGAAAGAGAATTGTATAAAATAATCTGTCTTGGAATTATTAAAAAATTAATCTAACTTTTTACTTTCTTTAGAACCAAAATTTTTCGTATTTTGACCATTTTAAATTCAATTTTTAAAATTATTAAAGAATACAAGATTGAAATTTACATACATAATCTTCTGAATTTAGCAGAATCAAAATTATCAGAAAATTATAAAATTTATAAAATTATAAATGTAAAAAATAATATATAAAATGAAGTATTAAAAATAAATAAAACAGAATTCAATTTTAATAGAATAATTCATTAAAAATTTATATTGTGACCCACACTCTTCTTTAAAAAATAAATTGAATTAGAAATCACGGATTGAAGAATGAGTAGAAACAAATTGTCAAATTAGACAAAACAATAGTTAATTATTGTTGAACACCATTAGAAAAACAAAAATTAGAAAATAAACTTTATTCAGGGATAATAGGACCTATTGCTATTGAAAAAGGTGAATAGGTGCGAATTTTTTCAAAAATAGGGGACAAAAAGGGGATAGAAAATTTGCTTTAACTTATGTATTCTTGAAGATTTTTTAGCACTTTTTTATTTACAAATTTTAAATATGGAAACATTATACAGGGCTGACAGTGGATTTGTGGATTGAAAATAGTACAAAAAAGTGACTTTTTAATTTAAAATGGTGAATAAATAGGGAGTTTTTAAGTGAAAAAAGTAAATAAACAATAATTTGCAATAAAAAACAAAATATTACTGATATTAATTTGGGGCCCGCAATAATTAATCAGTGCTCCCAATATCAAATTTAAAACAAAAATTTGTTAAATGAGAAAACTAATTGGAAAGTTAATTAAAAACCAAGAAATGAAGACAAAAATTTTAAATTTAAAACAAAATAATTGAAATTTAAAGAAAATATTTGAAAAATTTAAAGAACACTTGTAATTACAAGAAAATAATTGAAAAATGACAAAAATAAGTAAAATTTGACGAAAAATAATGATTAAAACTTAAAAGAAAATAATTTAAAAAAAGATAAAATAAATTTACATATGTAGAAAACAGTTGAAAAATTACCAAAAAAAACTATAATTTGGAAAAAATTAATGAGAAATATAATTCAAAAAATGAAGTAAAAAATAAAAAGTGTATTACATTAATTGAAAAATTAAGGACATTATTGAAACGTGAAGAAACTAATTAAATAATGTCATAAATAATTGAAAGCTAGTGTTAAAATAAGCGACTTTAAATAAGTGAAGTTTCAGATTAGAAATTAAATTGCATTAAAATAAAAAAAATTGGAAAATATTTTTTAGAAAATCTGTACCCCAGTTCTTTACCGGATAGTTAAAATTAATTAGCAATTTTTTCAATAATTTGCCAGGGACGAGATTTTTATGGGAAACATTATAAATATTATAATATTTTCCTTAATTATAAAAAAATGTGTTTACATTATTAACTTTTACCTTAATTACTAAAAATATGTTTACATTTGTAATGTTTTCCTTAAAAATTGATAAAAAATTTACAAAATATTTTGAAAAATGTTACTTACAGATACATGGCAAAGCCCAAGAATGCAACAATGAGAAATCTGATTGGAGAGGAGTAAAAATAAACAATGCTCAATAAAACAACTATTCTTGAGAGCATGTAGAAAAAATCAAGCCAATCACGATTCGCACCATTTGCAACATCATCACCGGCACCCAAATCAGCAGGATCTTGTGGCACTTGTCTTGGCTGTTCCATTTCCTCGTTTTGATTCGCATTATTAATGTTGGCGGGATTATTACTTAGATTATTTGAATTTAGGTTTATTCTTTGAACATATGGTATACTATTTGGCACTTGAACGCCTTGAGCTGCCATTCTGAAAAGCAACAAAAAAAGTCAAGAATCAAAAAATTTAAGAGAAAATAATTCAAAAAATGTTTAAATACAGAAACCATTGTGATAATATACAAAAAAATATAAGAATTTTAAGAAAATTATACAAAAATACTATAGAAACTGTTTTAATTTTAAATAAAAAGATTAAGGAAAATGTATTTTTAAATTATTAAATTAAATAAGAAAATCATTGGAAAAATAGTGAAATTTTTACTAATGAAAAACATCTTTAAAAAATTAGGGTAAAATGCGGAAAAAATGTTTCGAAAAAGTTAAATAAATAGAAAAATAATGATAAAAATTTGTAATTTACATAACGTTCAAAACATAAATTTTTAATAATTAAGAAATGAAAAAATATTGACATAAAAAAAGAATTTCCAGAAGTCTAACAAAAACTAAAGACATTCAGTAAAAAATAATACAAAATTATTTGAGAAATGGAATAAATCATAAAAAAAAAATTAAGTAAAGTATGAAAAAAATAAGAAAATTGAAAAAAAATAGTTTATAAATAAAAAATACAGGAAAAATTCACTAAAGCTGAAGCAATAAAAATAAGATAAGAAAACATAAAAAGAGAAGTAAAAATATGAAGATAAATATAAAGTCTACATGAAAGAAATGCAAAATTTTGTCAAAAAGCATTGTTTTTTTTTAAATAAAGAAAAACTTTCCCCGCAGTAAATTTAAACTTAAAAAATTAATCTCACCCATGTTTTAATCTACAAAAAGAAAACAATTGAATCAAAAAAGAAAGAATAAAGATTTAAAACAATACAACAATTTAAAAAATGAGGAAAATCAGAGAAAAAAAAACAAGAAATTTAAATTTAGACTTCTAGAGAAATTAAATAAAATTGTACCTAAACATTTTTTTTAAAACGTAATATAAATTTATGAATAAATAATAAAATCAGGAAAAAAACAAGGAAATTTTTCTTATTATTATAAAAACAAATTTATATTAGAAATAAACTGAAATAATTTACGTAAAAAGAAGAAAACTAGTGAATATTTACAAAAAAAGAAAAAATAAAACAAACAAAAAAGAATGAATCAGAAGCAGAAAAGAAAAATACTTTAAAAAGGAGAAAAATGAAATGATTATGAAAAAAAAAATACTAAATAAATTTATAGATAAAAATAAGAATTTATAAGAAAATAATTTTCGGACTACAGTCTTTTTTACTAATTTTATCACCAACCGAAAATTTATTTTAAATAACGATACCAAAGAAAATATTATAAAAAAAAGAAATAATTGGTAATAAAGTTAGAAAATTAGAAAAAAGTAAAAAAAAAATTAATTTTAAATGTCTCCTCAATAATGAGATAATTTAAAGAGAATAAATTAATGTGCAAAATAATTAATTTTTAACTATTTAGTTTTTGGTAATTGAAATTTATAAAATTGAAATTTGAATTAATTTACAATAACTTGAAGTTATTAAAACTTAATATTACTTTTCATTTCCATTCTACCAAAAATTTATTTTTAGATCGATGTTGAACATTTCTAGTTCAATTTTTCAAATTTTGAAGAATACAAGATCGAAGTTTAAATTTTCGAAAATCTGCGAGTTTCTGCAACTTATTAAAAATTCTTAGATCTTTTTACAAATTTTTCATGTTTTCTTTTTTTATGATTGCGTTTTATTTTCCTTAACTTTTTTATTTTCAAAAAAATTTCACATTTTTTTATTGTAGATTTTATATTTATTTTTTTACATTTTCTTATCTTATTTTTACTGTTTCTTAAATTTTAGTGAATTCTTCCCGCATTTTATATTATCAAACATTTTATTTGATTTTTTCGTAGTTTATTAGATTCTGTTTTTGAAAATTTTCTCCAGTTATCAGATAATTTTGTATTATTTTTTACTGAATCAAGTTTTCTCTTATTCTTCTTTTTACGCAAATTATTTCAGTTTATTTTATACAATTTTGATTTTTCATATACCATAAAACAAATTTCCTTATTTTTTTCTACTGTTCCACATTTTAAAATTTACATTGTAATAAAATTCTATTTTAATAAATTTTATTTCCAAAAATAAACAATTTTCACGGAGTTAATATTTAACATTTGAATAAGAATTGGTTTACTATTTATAATTTAATTTCTTTCAATGTAGAATTACTTTTTTAATTTTTTCCATTGAGCTTCTTTTTTGTTTTTTAATTAGAGAAAAATGATTATCATTATAATGAATATTGTTTTCTCATTTCTTTACTTTAGTTAAAATTAAATATAAGAATTTTTTTAAGATTTGTTAAATTAATTATTTGTGTTTAAATGCATATTAATTAATGAAAAATATTAATTATTTTCTATATTTACAATAATCCTTTTTTTAATATTTGTTTTAATATTCGTCTTTTTATTTTAGGATTTTCATAATTTTCTTCTTTTTATGCAAATTATTTATTTCACATCTTGTCTGCTTTTTTCGAGATTTTTTGGAAACTTACTTAATCTTCTATAAAATTTTGAGATTTTCTTTATTTTTCTAAATTTATTGTTGGACTTATTTTAAGTTTTTTCTTCCTATTTATTTAATTTTCTATTTCACTATTTTTTAGTTCTTACTTGCGTTTTAATTAATTCCTTAATTTTTGTCATTATTTTCCCATTTCTAATCAATATTTTTCCTTTAGTTTTAATCTTATAATTACGAAGTTTTGAAAACATTCGATGCTTTTATCTACATTCTTCAAATTTTCCAATTTTCTACTTTGTTGAAAGTTTTTTTTTTATTCTTTTATTTTATATTAAGTAAATTTAAATTTAATCTTGTACTAAATATTCTCATTTCAACATCGTTCTTCTATTTCATAGAATTTCTTTTTTTTTATCATTTTTTTAAATTTTACAAAATTGTATTCATTCTTTTTTCATTCAACTTGGAAAAATAATTCTCTAATTATTCCAATTTTTAAATTTTCGTTTTCTTTAATAATATATTTGAACGTTTTGTTAATTATCTTCTTATTTATTATTTTAATTTCAAAAAATGTCCCTAAATAGTTTAATTTTTTGAAATTTTCTCCTTTTTTTTCAATCAAAAATCATGATTTTTATCAGCCCTGTTAATTCTAAATTAAAATGTGTAAAAATGAGAAAACTTACAGTTGCATATACTGTGTTAAATAGTGAGTATAAGCTTGTTGCATCCAGGCAATTTGCTGAGTATTTAATTGTCCATAAAATGACTGTATCGGAAAAGCTTGAGCAGTTGGTTGAGTGTCAACTGTTTCCTGACCAGCAGAATTAAGTCGATTTTCTCTGTTTAAATCTGAATTTTGTTCAGAATTTGACGATTTTTTCGATTCAGTTTCAATTTTATTTTCAACCACCATTTTACCAGTTGGACAAACTAAATGCACGGTAAATTGCTGATCTTCCGTATCCTCATAATGTCGCAAAACATCTTTCAGACAAGCCGAATCATTCAAAAGCTGTCCCGAATAAATCAGTTTCTGATCTTTCGTTTTCTGAAAAAAAAATGTATTTATTAATTTAACGATCTTTTCTTTTCTTCTATAAATTTCGTGAATAATCGTCATTTTTATTCAATTTTGACAAAGTAATTATATAAAAAAGACATTTTTTGTTTCCATGCATGACAAAAAATTTTAAATTTAAATTTATTTTTTGAATCATGGGATTAAAAAAAAACTGCACGAATTTTAAAGATTTATTATTATTATTAAAATGGATTTATTTGTTTTATAAATAAATAAAGTAGAATACAAAAATTTTGAGTGATTAAATGGTATTTAAATTTCTATATCTTGTAAATGTTTCCGCATGACGTAAATTATTAAAGCGTGAACGAATAAAAAATTAACTCACGGGTTTACTAGGATAAACTTCAGCTAAATAATCCTTGAGTTTTCCAATAGTCCAGCCGAGTTGGCAGCTTACAATTTGATCTTCGATCTGCTGATTCGGAGCTTTAATCACTAACCTAACACCAGCACTTTCCATTTTGAGACGCGCTTAGATAACTTGAAAAAGAATTGCAGTAGAAAATAGATAAGAATCTGTTATCAACCGAGGCTAATTAACATTAACTGGTTCGTCCTCTACGGGAATGGAAACTTTAAAAATGCAAATAAGTAGTTCACTTAAGAATCGTTGACAGCTTGAAGATTTGGACAATTGATTTCTTGTTTACTACCACACAATAAAACACACAGAAACATTAAATAAAACCGCACTCAGTAATCGAAAGTTTTATTAATCGTATGACACTTGTGACTGATTGACTGTCTGTTGTGTGTGCAAGTGTTTTCTTTTTATAAAAGTATTGGACTCACGTATTTATACATAATGCGACATCACGGAAAAACATATTTGGCGATTTGCCATTGGTTGAAGATACCAACGCATACAATAGTTAAAAATATACATATAGTTCAATCACAATATCCACAAAAAAGAACCTGGCTATTCGACCGAGAAATAATTGTCAATTACTGTACATTTTTAGCATACAGATTTCCCGCTTTTGTCGTGACGGCTTGAACAAGAAATGTTATATTATCGACACGTGTCAATAGATGATATGTAAATGCAAAAAAAAAATTATTAATTTAAAAAAGTGCAGGTGTACTTAACTAGAATCGGCTGTCTTCGGCTAGTTAAACTTCCGCGTGACGAAAATTACCGAAGCGAAAATCAGGGCCGTGTTCACGGTGTTCATGGCCTGTTTACACCTTCGAAAAAAAGTTTTTTTTTATTTTTAGGTAAATTACAGTAAATTACCTGTATAATACGGATTTCTGAAAAATTTCCTGCACCCGATTGTAAAAGTTTTAGGTAATGTTTACGAGTAAAATTACACTGTGTAGAAAATTTCGTAAAATATTAGGTAAATTACGGTATAAACCATGTAATTTTCCTGAAGTATGTTACTTTCCCAACACTGCCATCCGGTGAAATATTCGTTCCCATCCCTGTGAGTAATGGCACGTTCACAGGGAATCGCAGAAAACGTCAAATCTTTTTTGTTGAAAATTCCAATTTGATTAGAACCAATCAAATTGTTTTTATACCTTTTACAAAAAAAAGTTGCTTTTGTGTATAGTGTATAATGAATGTAATGTCAACATTGCCAACAGCTGATTTTCTTCAGAATTATTTTCTAATACAAATAATTTAGTTGCTTTATTATTTAATTAAATGTAATTTATATTAACCAAGGTGTCAATAAAAGTTATACAGAAATCAACAAACATGTTACAGTGGTTGCGAGAGAATTTATCAACTCTTTTAGATTTTCCGGTTCCTGATGATTTAATAGAGTAAGTAGTAATCAACATCTTTTTTATACAATTTTATCCAAATTGTGAGAAGTTTTCTTATTTCAAATAAAGCACCTGCGTGAAATATAACCTTTACGAAAAGAATATTGCTTTATATAAATTTAATTTTTTTCGAATTTTTCAAACTTTAAAGACAATTCATTAATTTAACAACATTAATTTTCAAAGATTTTATAAAATAGAATTTTAAATATATTATTCTTTACTATTATTCTTATTTATTTTATAAGCTACAAGATTTAAACCTTCCTAATTTAATAATATTAACTTTTAACAGATTTTTTAAATTTATTCAATTCAATTTACAGGTACATTTTGTCGATAGAAAACGAAAGAGACTTGGATGAATATTTAACAACTTTGTTGGATTTTAACAATTCCAAACACAAACAGTTTATTTTGGACTTGAAGAGAAGAAGAGGTTATTTTTACAGCTTTTTATTATCTTAAACTGCATTATTAAACTATTACAAATTATTAAATAAAGTAATTTAAATTTTTTCAGTTTCTAAAGAATTAACTGGCTACAAAAAATCATCTTCTAATGAAGAATCAAATGTGAAAACAACTGAGAAAAAGAAAGGAAAAATTAGGCTGAAAGATGTTTCAATGATTTCAACTGTACGGTGATATATTTATAATTTTCAAATTACAATAATTTAACAGGGATCACAGGTTGTCCCCAATTCACCTTTTTTCCCCTATTTTAAAATTTTGCACCTATTTCCCCTATTTTAAAGAATTGTCCCCTATTTCCCCTTTTTCTAATTTTCAGTATTAAAGTTTATAGTTATAGTCAAAATCGATAGAAAATCCCCATTAAAAATACATAATGAAAAATAATCTTCTAAAAGATCATATCTTTTAAGATATGATGTTTAAAGAAATTAAATTTTCAAAATGTCGTATGTTACAAAAAATATTTAGAAATAATACAGGAAATTCAACAAAATTTCAAAATTTTGGATAATTCAAAATTGTGACTTTCTATATTTTCGAATTAATCATCTTGAATCACGATTGCCGAGGATTTCCAGGCCTCCCAAATGACAAATCACGTGTAAAAAATTCAGTTTTCAAAGAAATTACATTACATCATCAATTTTTTAAATATACAGTCTACAAGTATTTAATTTCTGCATCTCTTTTCAATTATCTTTTTCATTTTTAAAGTACTTTTGTCAATTTTCAAGTATCTCTAAGATTTTGAATTTCATTTTTTCGAATATCAATTATTTTCTTCAGTCTTTAAATTCTTGTCAGGAATAGTTAAAGTTATTACACAAGTTTTCATTTATTTTTGTCGTATTTAAATTATTTTCTTAAAATTTCAATTATATTCTAAAATCTATAAATTATTGCCAAGAATATTTAAATTTTCTACACAAGTTTCAATTTACTTTTGTCAATTTTTAATTATTTGTTTAAAATTTTTAATTGCTTTTGGCATATTTCTTAGTATTTTCGTTAATTCCAAATTATTTTCTTCATATTTCTATTATTTTTGTCATTTTAGAATTAATTTATAAAAATTTCAATTGTTATATTCAATTTTTTTTGTCATGAATTTTTAAATTTTACACCAGATTTAATTTATTTACTTCAAATTTTAAAAATTGTCTTCATTCTTTTTATTATTGTCACGAATTTATTAACTTTTTACAACTTTTTCAGTTATTTTCTACGCATTTCAATCATTTTCTAGAAACTTTAATTACTTTCTTCTTATTTAAATTTTTTGACATTTTTTAATTAGTCTATTAAATTACAATTATTTTCTTTAAACTTTAAATTATTGACAGAAATATTTAAATTTTCTACACAAATTTCAATTTAGTTTTGTTATTTTTTAATTATTTTCTTTAAATTTCAATTACTTTTGTTATTATTCAATTATTTTTGTAATTTTCCAAATATTTTCTTCATATTTTTATTATTTTTGACGTTTTAAAATTATTTTTAATAAATTTAAATTATTTTATTCAATTTTGTTTATTGTCAAGAAATTAAAAAAAAAATTACAACAGTTTTAAATAAATTTCTTCAAATTTAAATCATTTTCTTAATCCTTTTTATTATTCTCATGAATTTATTAATTTTTTACAACTCTTTCAATTATTTTTTTAATTATGTCTACAAATTACAATTACTTTCCTTATATTTAAATTTTATGACATTTTTGAATTATTATCTTCAAATTTCAATTTTTTTCTTCAGACTTCAATTAATTTCTTCAACTTTCAATTATTTTCCTCAAATTTCCAATATTTTTTTCAATTGTTCAATTATTGTCTATAATTTTTGAATTTTTAAATCAGCTTTCAATTATTTATCTCCTTATTCAATTAGTTTCTTTATATTTCAATTGTTTCGTCAATTTTTCAAGTATTGTCTTCAAATTTATATTTTTTCACATTTTTTTAAATTATTTTCTACAAATTTAAATTCTTTTCCTCATATTTAATTTTTTTTTGACATTTTTTAATAATTCTCTTTAAATTTTAATTATTTTTTTCAAATGTCAATTAATATCTTCAACTATTAATTATAATATAATTATAATATTAATTTAATAATAAATATATATATTTATTATAAATTTATATAAAATATAAACTTTTAATATTTTTTTTTAATTTTTCAATAATTATTGTCAGAAGTATTTAAATTTTCTACACAAATTTCAATTTAGTTTTGGTATTTTTTAATTATTTTCTTCAAATTTCAATTACTTTTGTAATTATTCAATTATTTTTGTCATTTTCCAAATATATTCTTCATATTTTTATTATTTTTGACGTTTTAAAATTATTTTTAATAAATTTAAATTATTTTATTCAATTTTGTTTATTGTCAAGAAATTAAAAAAAGTTTACATCAGTTTTAAATAAATTTCTTCAAATTTCAATCATTTTCTTTATCCTTTTTATTATTCTCATGATTTTATTAATTTTTTACAACTCTTTCAATTATTTTTTCAATTATTTCTACAAATTACAATTACTTTCCTTATATTTAAATTTTATGACATTTTTAAATTATTATCTCCAAATTTCAATTTTTTTCTTCAGACTTCAATTAATTTCTGAAACTTTCAATTATTTTCCTCAAATTTCCAATATTTTTTTCAATTGTTCAATTATTGTCTATAATTTTTTAATTTTCAAACCAGCTTTCAATTATTTATCTCCTTATTCAATTAGTTTTTTAATATTTCAATTGTTTCGTCAATTTTTCAAGTATTGTCTTCAAATTTATATTTTTTCAGACTTTTTTTAATTATTTTCTACAAATTTCAATTCCTTTCCTCATATTTAATTTTTTTTGTTGACATTTTTGAATTATCCTCTTTAAATTTTAATTATTTTCTTCAAACGTCAAATAATATCTTCAACTTTTCATTATAATATTAATTATAATATTATAATATATAATTATTATAATATAATTATAATATTAATTTAATAATTAATATATATAAATATTATATTTAATTATAAACTTTTAATATTTTTTTAATTTTTCAATAATTATTGTCTATAAATTTTGAATTCTTTACATCAGTTATCAATTATTATTATCATTTCTCAATTATTTTTTTCAAACTACAACTATTTTTGTCATTATTCAAATATTTTTAACAATTTCGAATTATTTTCTTTAAATGGCATTTTCTTTAATATTTTTATTATTGTTGCCTATAAATTTTTAATTTTAACACTAGCTTTCAATCATTTATGACATTATTTAATTAGTTTCTTCACGTTTCAATAATGTCCTTAATTTTTCAATTAATGTAATACACTTTTTATTTTTTACTTCATTTTTTGAATTATATTTCTCATTAATTTTTTCCAAATTATAGTTTTTTTTTGGTAATTTTTCAACTGTTTTCTACATATTTTCTACATATGTAAATTTATTTGATCTTTTTTTAAATTATTTTCTTTTAAGTTTTAATCATTATTTTTTGTCAAATTTTACTTATTTTTGTCATTTTTCAATTATTTTCTTGTAATTACAAGTGTTCTTTAAATTTTTCAAATATTTTCTTTAAATTTCAATTATTTTGTTTTAAATTTAAAATTTTTGTCTTCATTTCTTGGTTTTTAATTAACTTTCCAATTAGTTTTTTCATTTAACAAATTTTTGTTTCAAATTTGATATTGGGAGCACTGATTAATTATTGCGGGCCCCAAATTAATATCAGTAATATTTTGTTTTTTAATGCAAATTATTGTTTATTCACTTTTTTCCCTTAAAAACTCCCTATTTATTCACCATTTTTAATTAAAAAGTCACTTTTTTGTACTATTTTCAATCCACAAATCCACTGTTAGTCCTGTATAATGTTTCCATATTCAAAATTTGTAAATAAAAAAGTGCTAAAAAATCTTCAAGTATACATAAGTTAAAGCAAATTTTCTATCCCCTTTTTGTTCCCTATTTTTGAAAAAATTCGCACCTATTCACCTTTTTCAATAGCAATAGGTCCTGTGATCCCTGCAATTATATGTTACGAATCAAAATTTATTATTTTTAGGAAATCGTGAAACCAGAAAAGGTGGAGAAGAAAAAAACAAAGTTTGTTAATCTTTATTCAGAAGATGGTCATGATAGGGAAATTTTATTAAAAGGTATTTAAGCTACGAAACAAATGTTATAATTTTATAACATTTTATTAAAAATAAAATTTATTTTTGTTGTTTATTTGCTGCTTTGAAAAATGCTATTAAATTAATTAGTCATAAGTATTTTAATATTTATATTTTCATTATTACACCTCAGTTTTGACTAATCACTCACAATAACTGGTGATTTCTTAATTTTAAAGAAAATGACAAATTTTATTACTTTCGACTTATTTTATAAATTTTAATTTATTTATATTAATTTCGTTTCGATGCGACAAAAAACATACAAATATTTCAATTAGGTAATTTTAATTTTTATTATCGAAAAATAAGTGTTTATGATATTTTCGATTTTGAATGTTTTTTTAATTTCCATTTCATATCTATTAAAATTACTTCATTATATTCTAGGAAGACACAGTTGTAATTGTGAAGCCAAACAACACGCGCTTATAAATAACTGTCTCAATTGCGGGAGAATAGTTTGTATTCAAGAAGGAGCAGGTCCTTGTTTTTTTTGCGGCGAATTGGTTTGTTCACCAGAACAGCAGCAGATTCTTGCCAGTAATTCGAGGCAATCTGATCATTTATATAATCAATTAATGGACAAAAAGCCAAAAGGTTACGAGGAATCTGTCAAGCAACGAAATAAACTTCTTGAATTCGATCGAAATAGGTAAATTCATTGATATATTTTGTCGATATTTGAAAAAAAAAAATGTTTAATTTAATACTAAAAGAAATATTTAAATCCCCAGTGCACAACGAACAAAAGTAATAGACGATGAAAGTGATTATTACCAATCAAATAGCGTTTGGCTTTCGAAGGAAGAGAAAGAAAGATTAAAAAAGCGAGAGGAAGAAGTACAAAGTCAAAAACACAAATCTCGATTAGATCGAAAAGTAATTTTGGATTTTGCTGGAAGAGAAGTCATTGAAGAAGATGTACTTATTGAAGAAACGGAAATCGATGATTTTATAGAGAGCAATCGATTTGAATCTAACAATATTTGTCCAAATGTCGAATTCGATCGACCAACTGCAAGTATTTTAGAAAAATATTTTCAGGGAATATTATCGATTTCACTGAGTCAAATAAAACGTTAAACGTTAATAAAATTAATTTAATAAATTTAATTAAAATTCATTTAATAAAATGAAAATGCGTTAAATAATTACTGTAAAAATTAACAAGGTGTAAAATAAATATAAAGACGACGACAAATTTTTGACATGTATTAGAATATTTTTGAAATTATCAAGGACATGGAATTATTATAAGGCATTGTGTACAAAATAAAAAGGTACATTTTTGATTGTCGAAAGCTAAAATTAAAAATCTACCTTGGGTAAAATATTACAATCTTAATAATTTAATAAATCATATGAGATTAAATATTTAGATAAAAGAAGATTTTTTTATTTAAAAGAATATGATACATAGCCAATCGAAACCTTGAGAAGGGAAATAACAAGAAATTATTAAAAGTCAAAAGTTTTATTATATACATAATTTGTAAAATAATTTTTTGTTAAAATTGTGTTATTAATAAATTTTTAGTTTCTGATGAAGGCACATGGCTGTTGAAACGTTAAAAAAAAGTGCCGTTTTTTCGTTTTATTTGACTCAGAAATAGATAATTTCTATTTCATAATTTATTATTGTCAAAAATATATTAATTTTTAACACATTTTTCAATTATTTTTTTGAAACTTCTGTAATTTTTTTCAATTTTTCAACTATTGTCTAAAAAGTTTAACTTTTACACCAGCTTTCAATTATTTAAGTTCTTATTCAATTAGTTTCTTCACATTTTAATTATTTCGTCAATATCTCAATTATTATACTCAAAATTTTAATTTTTTCAAATTTCAATTGTTTTTCTCATTTTTTAATCAATTTCCTAACATTTCAATTGTTTCGTCAATTTTTCAAGTACTACCTATCTTCAAATTTTTAATTTTTTACACCAGGTATAAGTCATGAAAAACCTGAAATACCTGGAAATGTCAGGGAATTTAATAAAATTTTGTTTTAAAAAATTAATTTAATTAATTTCTCTTTTTATGATTTTAATCAGTGATATTTTATTTAAAATAAGTAGAAAACTGCTGAATTGTCGGTAACTTTTACCTGATTAATCATGTTTTTCTGGCAACCCTGACTCTTTTTCAAATTTCAGTTGTTTTTTTCATTTGTCAACTGATTTCTAAATATATAACTTTTTTTGACCTTTTTTAATTATTTTCTTTAAGTTTCAATTATTTTTTTGAAACTTTTATTATTTTTTTTTTAATTTTTCAACTATTATCTAAAAAATTTAATTTTTACACCAGCTTTGAATTATTTATGTCCTTATTCAATTAGTTTCTTTAGATTTTAATTATTTCGTCAACATCACAATTATTATACTCAAGAATTAAATTTTTTACACCAGCCTCAAATTATTTTTTTCAAATTTTAATTATTTTTGTCATTCTTTAATTATTTTCTTGTGCTTTCAATTATTGTTGCCATTTTCCGTTTATTTTCTTCATATTTATATAATTTTGCCATTTCAGAATACTATTTCTACAAATTTCAATTATTTTATTCAATTTTTTTTAATGTCATGAACTTTTAAATTTTTACACTAGTTTTCAATTATTTTCTTCAAATTTCAAATATTTGCTACATTCTTTTTCATTCTTGTCATAAAATTTATTAATTTTTTACACCTTTTTCAATTATTTTCTTCAAATTTAAATTATGTCGTTTTTCAATTTTCTGCAACTCCGCTGGCAGTCCTGTATATTAAAAAAAAACCGAAATGTAAATCTAAACAGTTGATATTATTTCAATTAATTAATTAAGGTATTAACATTATCAATTAATTTTTTCAGTACGTCGAATTGAATTTATGGCCACAAAATTCAAGGCCAAAGGTTCCTTTAAACAACACAAAGTCTCGAATACAAGACAAGGAATATTTGGAAATGTCAGACGAAGGAAATTGTTTAAGTATGCACCAACCATACGCCTCTCTTCTTGTTGATGGAATAAAAATGTAATAACATAACTTTCTTATTTAAAAACGATTTACACGTAATTTTCAATTTAAACTGATTTTTTAAAAAAAATTTATTTTTAGTCATGAAGGTCGTACGTGGTATTCTTCACATCGGGGAAGATTGTGGATAGCTGCAGCTTCCAAAGCTCCTAGTGCAGAAGAAATCTCAACTTTGGAACACCAGTACAAAGTTTTAAAAAACGGTTTGAATGATTCGTAGTTACGACAGAAATTAATTAAGGATGTTCAACACATTCACATAACCTCAAACTAGAAAATGGTTTAATTTATACACAAAGAATAAAAATATTATAAAAATTGATTTCACCCAATTTTAAACGATGTACATTTTAAAAAAAATAAGATTAATACAAAATTTGGTATAAAATAATAATTATTTAACATTTTGTGTTTTTTCATCAAAGTTTGTGAACAATTGTAATTTCCACCCAATTTTGACAAATAATAGATCATTTTAATCATTAAAAATTTTTTAAATAAAAAACACAAAATGTTAAATAATTATTATTTCATAGCAAATTTTGTGTTAACCTAATTTTTTTTTAAATTATGCAGTTGTATCTTTCAAAATTAGGTGAAATAAGTTTTAATAATATTTTTATTTTTTAGATTTTATATATATGAAAAACCATTTTTTAGTTTGAGGTTATGTCAATTGGGTGAACATCCTTAATAAAACAAAGATTATTATATATTATTACTAAAAACAGTATCAATTAATATAAATATTTTTTTTTTTTTAGAAAATATAGTATTTCCAGAAAGCTATCCAACAGGATGTTTATTAGGTTGCGTAACAGTGACTGACGTTTTATCCCAAGAACAATATCGAGAAATTTATCCAGATGGCGAAAGCGATAGTCCTTATGTTTTCATTTGCGAAGACTTTTATCAGCTCCCGATTAAATTCCCTATGCAAGGAAAGCATAAAATTTGTAAGTACCAAAACTTGCAATTTTAATAAATAATCAATCTTATAAAAAAATATATATCTATATATTTCAACAAATACAAATTAAAACATATAATAACAGCCCGATAATCTTTTTTCAGATAAAATGGACTCTAAGATTCATCGAGCTGCTATGAAATTATTGGAAAGAGTTATGAAAATGAAATCAAATGTTAAGTAGTTTCTTAAATAAAAGTTTTATGTTTTTAAATTTAATTATGAACTCAATTTATGCTATACTTTTCCGAAAATTATATCCGATAGAATTCTGGTATTTAGAAACTTTTTAGTAATTTTTTGTTCATTTAGTAGTTATGGTTATTTTTTTACTCACTAGTAATTAGAAAAAAAAATTAAATTGCATTTCTTAAATTTCAGAATATTTTCTCATAATAATACGCTACTTTACTTTGTTACTTTTTTTTTTATTTTAATTCTTCTTCCACTTTTTAGTGAAAATTTCTAATTATTTTATCAATTTTACGTTATTTTTTAGTGATTCCTATAATTTTCTAGTTTTTTTATTGACTATAGTTAATTTTCCATTTATTTCTAGTTACTTTCTAATTTTCTGTAATTTTTTAGTAACTTTTTCACTTTTTAGTAATATTTTACCAGTCATAGTTATTTTATATTGTTGTAATTTTAAACAAATTTTTAAATTATTTTTTATTATTTAATTATTTTATTTTAATTATTTTATCACGTTCTAATAGTATTTCCTTATATTATTTTTTTAGTAATTCTTGTAAATTTCCAGTTTTTTTTACTCAAATAGTTATTTAAAATTATATTTCTTAATAAGTTTTTGAATTACTTTTTTACTTTCCAAATAGTAATTTATAAAAAAAAAATTAAATCATATTTCTTACATTTCTAAGTATTTTTCACTTTCTAAGAATTCTACTTTATTTTATAACACGTTTTCTTTAATATTCCTTACACTTTGAAAATTTCTAATTATTTTATCAATTACTGGTAATTTTTCGTCATTTTTTAGTAATTCTTTTCATTTTCTAGTTTTTTATTCGCTCAATTTATAGTTAATTTTCCACTTATTTTAATTATTAATTTTTTTATTCAGTTTTTTAATTTTCTTCTATAGTTATTTTATAACGTTTCAACAGTTTTTACTCATTTTTTAAATGTAATTCCTGCAAATTTCGAGTTTTTTTACTCGACTTGTATTTATTTTTTTTACTTTTTATTAACTAATAATTTTTCTCACTTTTTAATTTTCAGTTTAATGTTATAGTAATTTTTTACTTACTAGTAATTTTATAACGAAGTTTCAAAATTATATTTGATTTTTTTACTTTCTGTGTGGTAATTTGATAAAAAAAATTTTAAAACATATTTCGTAAATTTCTGAGTATTTTGCTCCTTCTAATAATTCTACTTTATTTTATAAATAAAGTAGAAGTAGTTTTATAAATAAATAATTCTTCTTTAATTTTCTTTTCACTTTTTAGTGCAAATTTCTAATTTTTTTTTTTTTTTTTTGTAATATTCTAGTAACTTTTCCCCCTTTTTAGTTATACTTTTCAGGTTATAGTTATTTTTTTCATTTAGTACTTTTAAACAGAATTTTAAACTATTTTTTTTACATTTTATTTTATAACTCTTTTTCTTTAAAAAAGAGATTTCTTTCTTTTTTCTTTATAGTAAAAATTTCTAATTATTTTATCAATTTTTAGTAATTTTAGGTAATTTTTTTAGTAATTCCTATAATTTTCTAGTTTTTTTATTTACTCAATTTATAGTTAATTTTCCATTTATTTCTAGTTACTTTCTAATTTCTGCAATTTTGTAGTAACTTTTTTCTTTCTTAGTTATACTTTCAGGTTACAGTTATTTTTTTACATACTAGTAATTTTAAACTGGTTATTAAATTAATTTTATTTAATTTTTTTTCCTTTAATTTTTTTAAATTTCTTCTGGTTGTTTTATCACGTTCTAATAGTTTTTCCTTCTTTTTTTTTGGTAATTCCTGTATATTTCTAGTTTTTTTTACTCCATATAGGTATATTTATTTTTTACTTTTTATTAAGTTAGTAATTTTTTAGTCACTTTTTTCACTTTTTAATTTTCAGTTTGTTATTTTTTTACTTTCTAGTAATTTTATAAAAAGACTTTTAAATTATATTATTTCTTAAATTGCTGAGTGCATTTTTATTTTTTGATGTAATCAAATCTATTCTAGTTATTTTATCACTTTCTGTAATTATTCTTTATTCTTTAGTAATTCCTGTGAATTTCTAGTTTTATTTACTCAATTTATATAGTTCTTTTTTACTTTTTATTTAGTTTTTTTTTTTTCAAGTCACTGAATATTTTTTTTTAAATTTAATCCTTGGGGGATTAGGTTTCAATTTGAAATAAGAAAAACCAAAGTCATTGATGTGGAAGATCAGTTAAATTATTAACATTTAAATCTCTGTGAACACAAAATTAAAAAATGTTTAATTACATGAGCTTAGAAAAAGCGTACTTAAAAGAAAAACTATCGACCTTTGGTCTCATAAAATGCGATCAATCAACAATAAAAACTCTCACTCAATATTTACTCTCTCTCTCTGAAAATTCCAAACATTCATCTTAATACAATCTTAATCATTTTAGTGAAATATTAATACAATATTAATATTTGTAATATCAAGTGTCGCTAAAAAATAATAAGTTCTCTTTCTGAAAGAACGAGGATAAAAGCGGATAAACATTCTCAATCATCACACATTACTAACAGTTTTAATTTCAACTTAAGCATATATTTTTTACACTCAGCTCTTTCGTATTATCAACAGTATAAAGAGTTAAAAATTTCATACATTATGACAAACTTTACTCTTTATTTATTTTTTTTTTCTCTTTTTTTTAGTACCGAACACTATTGCATTTTTAACAAGTTTCTTAAATTACCAAATTTCTCCCCTTTTTCGAAGAAAATATCTTTAAATTGAAATAATCTGATTTAACATTTAAACAGTTTTTTCAAACACTGATTGCACACTTTTTTAACCTAATGAATCTTTCAATTGCGATTCATATACATTAAACATAATACTTCTTTCTTTTATTATTTTGCTTTCCAATTCGCGGAACTGAAGACTTTTATGTATTTTTTTTTTCTTTTTTTTTTAAAAAATAACAATACAAGTCATCACCAATACTGCTGTTTTCTGTTTCAATTTCACCGAATCTATCACATGTGAATTATCATTTTTTTCACCCAAGAGGACAATTCACCAAAATATATATCAATTATTCAAAAACTAAAATAGAAACGATGTTTTAAAAAAATATAATTTTTGTTCAAAACATAACGAATTTGAGAAAATTACCAGAAAATAAAAATAATTTACAACTTTCGATAATTTCAAAATTGTTGAATTTTCTTTAAGGCTGTTTAACAGTTAAATTGTTCACGAGAGCAAAAACAAATCGTGATTAGAGTTTAAAATATTTCGAGACTGGTGCAATTTTAAACAAAAAATAAAAACTTTTGTCAGAATTATTTGAATATTATTTATAAGATTACTTATTGAACTCAATTAAATCGTATTTTTCTTGCTCTCATGAACCGTTTTTTTTATTATAAACTACGAACAAGTTTTCATTAAAATTTCAATTTCTCCAGACACTCGAATATAATCTTTCTGGATATTCAAATAGCTAAATTGGCGCCCTAGCGGCCCATTTTGAACTAATATTGATCTTCCAAGAGGAAAATATAATCTAATTAATGAGCTTTTACTAATCATCAATCTAAGTAATTGTTAATATGTTTTTAAGCAACATTCCTATTATAATTAACTAATTTTGTTAACGTAAAGCAGTTTTTTTCAAAACTTTGTAATATTTTATGTTATAAAGAACGCAATAAAAACATTCCGAAATTTTTTTTAGCTAAAATTTCAAAATTTCTTAGACTTTTGAATTAATTAAAAAAAAATTTATTCTTTAATAAATTCAAGAACAATTAATATTATAAAATAAACTCCAGACAATTTTGAATTTATTATAATACATGAGTTCCAGAATATCTTTAATTTTTTCGATTTATAATAAATTATAGATTTATTTTTAGATTTTTTGCATAATAGAAGAAATTCCAAAGATTTTTTGATTTATTAACAAGTTCCAAAGTATTTTATATTTTCTCTATAATTTTTTAGTTTCTAAAGTGAATTTTGGAACATTTAATATTTTAAAAAAATATTCCAGAAAATTTTAGATTATGTTATAAGTTATAGAACATTTAAGATTTTCTTAGATTTAAATTTGGGATTAAATTCAAGAATTCTTTAGACTCGAATATAAATTTCAGGACATTTTAATATTCTAGAATAAATTCCACTGAATTTAAAATTTTATAATAAATTTTAGAATATTTTAGATTTTGTTTTAATTTATAGATTTTAGATAAACTTGTAGAATTTTTTTAGACACTAACCAAAATTTTAGAACATTTAAGATTTTAATATAAATTTCAGAAAATACTAATTTCTTTATTTAATTCCAGAATTGTTTGATTTTAATCCTTTACGATTGTTTTTGTTTAGATTTTATTTTTATTTTTAGACTTTTGATAAACACCCTCAATTTTTACTTTCTAAAATAAATTACAGAAATTTGTAGATTTTACGTATAATAAATATTTGAATATTTAGATTTTATTTTTAATTATTAAATTTTCCACAAGAGTCCAAAATTATTGGATTCTATTATTTTTAGAATTTTTGAGATTATAAATAAATTACAGATAAATTTAGTCTGAAATTCAACAAAATTATAGAAATAATAAATTCGAGAACATTTAAGATCTTAAATAAAATTCCGGATGAAATTTCAAAACGTTTTTTGGTTTTAGAATAAATACCCAAAAGTTTTATATTCGTTTTTTCCGAATTTTTTTTTCCGTAAAAGAATATCGAATTTCTAATCTTTTTAGATATTTTTTGGAAATTTTCAAATTTTAAATAAAATTCAAGAATTCATTTCATTCTAGAAAAAAATTCTGAAACATTTGAAATTCTAGAAAAGAATACAAATTTTTTTTAGGTTCCAAAATAAGCTTAAAACATTTTAGTTTTAGAATTTCTAAATTAATTATTTAGAATCTGTAAATAATTCGATATTTTACTGAAAACAAATGTTTGAATGGAAAAAACAAATATTAAGTTTTTTGTGTTTATTCTAGAATCTAAAAAAGTTTTGAAATTTTATCCTGAATTTTGTATAAGATCTTAAGTGTTCTGCAATTGATTACTTCTATAATTTTGTAAAATTTTTTTTTAAAATAAACTTTTCTGCAATTTATTTATAACCTCAAACATTCTAAAAATATTAGAATTTATTAATTTCAGACTCTTATCGAAAATCTAATAAATAAAAAAAAATCGAAATGTACAGATATTTATTATAAAATCTACAATTTTCTAAAATTTATTTTAGAATCTAAAATTTTCTGGAATTTTGATTAGTGTCTAAAAAAATTCTGCAAGTTTATCTAAAATCTAAAAATTAGACAATTTTTTTCTAGAAATTATTATAAAATTTATTCTAAAATATTAAGTCACCTGGAATTCATATTAAGTCAAAAAGATTTCGGATTTTAATCCAGAATTAAAATACATAAATCTTAAATGTTCTGAAATTTATTACAACATTTAAAGTTTTCTGCATTCAAAAATCTTATTTTGGTTTTTGTTCCAAACTTTTAAGAAAATTTTGAAATTTTTTATTTAGAGTCTAAAATTGTAAAAACAGCTTAAATATTCTATAATTTATAATGTAATCTAAAATTTTTTGAAATTTATTTTAAAATCTTAACTGTTCTGGAATTTTGGTTCTACTCTACAAGTTTATCTAAAAATTAAAAAAAAATCTAAAATGTTCTAGAATTTATTATAAAATTTTTAATTCAATGAAATTCATTCTAGAATATTAAAATGTCCTGGAATTTATTTTTGAGTCTAAAGAATTCTTGAATTTAATCCCAAATTTAAATCTAAGAAAATCTTAAATGTTCTATAACTTATAACATAATCTAAAATTTTCTGGAATATTTTTTAGAATATTAAATGTTCCAGAATTCACTTTAGAAACTAAAAAATTATAGAGAAAATATAAAATACTTTGGAACTTGTTAATAAATCAAAAAGTCTTTGGAATTTATTCTATTATGCAAAAAATCTAAAACTAAATCTATAATTTATTATAAATCGAAAAAATTAAAGATATTCTGGAACTCATGTATTATAATAAATTCAAAATTGTCTGGAGTTTATTTTATAATATTAATTGTTCTTGAATTTATTAAAGAATAATTTTTTTTTTAAATTAATTTAAAAGTCTAAGAAATTGTGAAATTTTAGCTAAAATCTAAAAATTGGGAATTTTTTTTTTCATCCTTCAAAACATAAGATAAAATATTACAAACTTTAAAAAAGACTGCATTTTTAGCTTTACGTTAACAAAATTAGTTAATTATAACAGGAATAATTTGTTTAAGGAGGGTCGACCGCTTGACATAACCTCAAACTAAAAAGTGGTTTTTAACAGTAAATTAGACCACAATTAAAATGATTTCACCAAATTTTGAAAGATTTAGTTGTACAATTATCAAAAAAAATTAGGTTGGACCAAAATTTGTTGTAAAATAATAATCATTAAACATTTTGTGTTTTTTTTAAGGGTCACTAACCAATTTTGACAAATATCTCATTTTGCTGTTTGAAATATTCTCTACAATTTCACTCGTTGAATTTTGTTTAAAATATTTTGTTCAAAACTTATTGAACAAATCAAATTTGTTTTTAACATAATTTATTAACAAAACATTTTAAACAAAATTCAACGAGTAGAATTGTAGAAAATATTTAAAATTTGGTTACTGACCCTTAAAGAAAAAACACAAAATGTTTAATAACTATTATTCTACAACAAATTTTGGCCCAACCTAATTTTTTCTGATAATTGCACAACTGAATCTTTCAGAATTTGGTAAAATCATTTTAATTATAGTTTCATTTTGTTTCATTTGCCGTTAAAAATCACTTTTTAGTTTGAGGTTATATCAACGATGCTTGATAATCTCGTCACCAGATGGCGTATCCCGTTTTAGTTCAAATTCGTCCGCCAGATGCGCCACTAGCCATTTAAAGCGCCAATAATCAAACTAATCAGGCTCAATAACATTTTTAAATATAAGTGGGAGAGTGTGTCAAGTCCTCGTAGCACGCGGTGCATTTGAGAACATCCTTTTCATTCACCAAAGTGCACTTGGGACATTCTTTACCACCGCTGGCAAGTGGAACGTCTTCGTTCCCTTTATTCCTCGATTTTAGGCACATTTCACAAATCGAATTAATCGACGAATTGATAAACGTGCACGTGGTGCAGGTCCACCTATCATCTTCCTTATCCCGAATCTTCAAATCCTTCATATTCTGCAAGATCTGATCATCCGTGGTTTCCTTCGGCTGAAAAATATTCAAATTCGGCATCGTTTGATAATTCTTTCGGCCCTTCTCCTGCAATTTTTCCGATGGGAATTCAATGTACGATTTTAAATCGGCAGCGTCAAACGACGACTTTTTCTTGTGACAGATGTGCTCGTGATGATTGCCACGACTGTTTGTCGCATTCTCCAGCTCATTCTGTGAGCGGGCCATTTTTCTCTTCTCGTATTTGGCAAATTTGTCCTCAAGCTCGGTGGGTTTTGTGCTCTTGTGCTTGAAATTTCGCTTGGTGAGAATATCGTCACGATCACCGAGATCTTTGGAATAGCCAGTACTCCGGAGACCATTGTAGACGTAATCCCAGTTTTCTGCGTTAGAGCCAGGTGTGCTTGACTTTTTCTCAAATCTGGCGTACTGATCGTTGCCCAATTGTCGCTGGCAAAAGTCCACCTCGTCCGAATAATTTTTGTGATTCATTTTTGTGCCGTGTAATTTCTCGTGATTTGGAGGATCGAGCTCGATGAGACAGCCGGTGGGAACTCGAGACGTGCAGGTCGGCAGAGTCGTCTGATAAGGAACAAAGTGCTTTGTCGTTACGTAGCCGTAAGTGTTGCAGTGTTTCGCAAAATTCTCGGGATAGAGACGATAATCGCCGAGCGAGAGGCCAGTTTCGCCCAAATAGGAATAATCGGGAGCGCAGGACATTGATGTATTGTAGTTGCTTACTGAGAGTGGATACTGAATGGAAGGAGATATTATATCGGCAGGAGCTGGAGACATGTAGGGATACTTGTGATACGTGTCTGGCTTTGTTTGACTGTTCCTGAGCTTCTCGTGAATTCTGTAACTTAAAGCACGAATCGCCTGCTCTGGATTGCTCACGTGATTTTCCCGAAACTCGAGAACCTCCAGCCAGGAAATTGTAAAGTTCTTGGAAACGCCTTCCCAAATTTCCTTCAGGATCTGCGAATTTAGAAATAAATTTGAATATCAATTTGTTTTAATATTAAATAAATAGGGTCAAGGTCAGCAGTCTATTTTCTTACAAATACGGAATTGTGGTTCTGTAATTGTTTATAATAATGAAAATAAATTTTTGTTCAATAAGTCAAGTAGGGGGATATTTTTGGCAATCTATTCTTTTTTTTGTTTTTCCGATTTTGGTCAATTCAATTTCTTTATTTTAATAATTAGGAGAAAAACCCGCAGGTCAGCAGTCAGCAGTGAAAAATATAATTACCAAATTTTGAAATTAATAACAAAAAAAAAGAGGTAAATAACTACAAATTGTGGAAAGTGATATTAAAACTGGTAAATAATAATTTAAAATTATAGAAAGTGAATGCAGAATTTTAGGAATCATTGAGAATTCAGGATAATATTTGAAATAGAAATGATGAGAATAATTAAAAATTGAGGAAAGAATTCAAATTTGAGGTAAATAATTCAAGATTTAATAGATCAATTTAAAAATAATTTAAAAAATCAAAAATTGTTTCTGTAATTTCTAAAATTAGCGAAACAACGGAAAATTGAAGAAAATAATTTAAAGATTGAGAAAATGATTGAAATTTTTGAAAAAATTAATTTAAAAATTATGAGAATAATTGAAAGAAAAATTCAAAATTGATGAAAACAATCGAGAATTGAGAAAAATAATTGAAAATTTAAAAAACTAATTACAAAATGATGAAGGTAATTTAAAATCGAAGAAATCAATGAAAAGGTTGTAAAATAAATTCAATATTGAAAAACAAGAATTAAAATTTAAGATTCATAATTGAGGATTAAGTAAATAAAATGGAAAAAAGAATTTAAAATTAAAAAGTGGAAAAAACAAATTGCAAAATTAAAGATATCAATTTAAAAATTATTCAGGGTGTCTACTAATTTCGTCCCACAAAATTCCCGGTTTTTTCTCTTATTAACATAAAATTTATTTTAAGCATAAATAGACTTACAAACGGCTACAAAAATTGAAGATAACAGTTGATAATTGAAGAAAATAATTGAAATTGAAAGAAAATAATTGAGAATTAAAGAACTCAATATTAAACTTTACAAAAAAAAATTAAGAATTAAAAGAAACAGTTAATAATGAAAAGAAATAATTAATAATGGAAAGAAATAATTGATCAATGACAAAGATTTTTGACAAATAGAAACAAAATTTAAAAAAAAAGTAAATATTAATCTACAATTGAACAATAATTGAAAAAATTGAACAATGGTTATTAAATTCAAAGAATATAATTGAAAATTGGTCAACTAAATAGAAAATCAAAAAAATAAAAAAAATAAACAATAATTTAAAATTTAAGTTAATAATTCAAAATTGAAGAAATAAACTGAAAATTAAATAATAAAATTGAAATCAGAAAAACACAGAATGATTGAAAATTAAAAAAAAAACAATTGAAAATTGAGAATTAAACTTGAAATTCGAATACAATAATTAAGAATTAAAGAAAATTACTGAACAATTGGATTCAAAAAAGAAGAAAATAATTTATAATTAAAAAAATATGGAAAATGCCAGGAATTATTTAATATTGAAGAAAACATTAAAAATTGAAGAATAGAATTGTTATTTAAAGAAATTATTTGAGAATTGAAAAAAATAATTAAACAATTGAACAATTAAATTGAAAATAGAAGAAAATTATTGAAAATTGAAGGAGGTTTTGAAACATGAAATAAATAACTGATAATTGAAAAAAAAATAATTGAAAAAAGTCGAGATTACTGAATATTGAAACAAACAATTGAAAATTAAAAAATATAATTAAAAATTAAAGAAAATAATTGAAAATTGAAGAAAATAATTGAAAATTGAAGACAGTACTTCAGAATTAAAGACAATAATTGAAAATAGCAGAAAAATTTAGAAATCGATGGAAATAATTGCGAATTGATGAAAATAATTTTAAAATTATCAATTTAAATAAAAATTGAAAGAAAAACATAATTTAAAAAAGCTGAGAATTGGTAAATATTGAAGAAAATTGAAAGAAATTGAAAAACTGAAAGAAATATGAAAAAATAATTGGAAATTTAAGAAAATAATTGAAATTTAAGAAAAAAAAATTTGAAATTGAAGAAAATAATTGAGAATTTAAAAACAATCATTGTAAAAAGCCTAGAGTTATTGAATATTGAAAAAAATAATTGAAATTTAAAGAATGGAATTGAAAGTCTAAAATTATAATTGAGAGTTAAAGAAAATAATTCAAGAATTGAACAATTGGATTGAAAGTAGAAGAAAATAAGTGATAATTGAAGAAAAAAGAAATTAAACAACCCAGGAATTATAGAATTTGAAGAAAACAATAAAAAATGAAGAATGTAATTGTAATTTGAAGAAATTAATTAAAAATTGTAGAAAATGATTTGAAATTAAATAAAATGTGATTTTATGAAAATTTTTAAATAATAATTGATAAATTGAATTAAAATTTCAAAAACATAATTGATAATTGAAAAAAAATATTGAAAAAAGCTGAAAATTATTGATCATAGAAGAACAAAATTGAAAATTGGAGGAGTTATTGAGATGTGAAATAAATGATAATTAAAAAAAAAATAGTTGTAAAAAGTCGAGAATTATTGAATATTAAATTAAATAATTAAAAATTGAGGGGAATAATTTAGATCTGAAGAAAATAATTAAAAATTGGTGAAAATAATTGAAAGTTGAAGAAAATAATTGAAAATTGAATCAAATAATTGTCAATTGAAAAAAATAATTTAGAGTTGAAGAAAAAAATTAAAAATAGATTAAAATAATTGAAAATCGTAGAAAATATTTCAGGAGTAAAGAAATTAATTAGAAATTGATGAAAATAATTGAAAATTGAAGAAAATAATTGTCAATTGAAGAAAATAGTATAAATTCGAATAAAATAATTGAGAAATGAAGAAATAATTTGAAATTAATGAAAATAATTCAAAATGGAAGAAAATAATTGAGAATTATAGAAAATAATTGAAAATTGAAAAGAATAATTGTCAGTTGAAGAAAATAATTATGAATTTCTGAAAATAGTTGAATAAGTGAAGAATTGAATTGAAGCTTCAAGAACGTAATCGATAATTGAAAAAAAAATTGAAAAAAGCCGAGAATTATTGAATATCAAAGAAAATAATTGAAACAGTGACACAAAAATATATAAAAAAGTAGAAACTTTTTTTTAAAAAAATTAAACTATTTACAGACATTTTTTCAAAATTAAAAAATAAAACAAATAAAATATATTACTAAAGAGAAAAAAAATGTTAAATTATAAAATTATTTTACAAATTAGAGAAAAAAAAATTAATATAATTATGGAAAATTTAAAAAAATTATTTAAGAAAAAAAATTTAAAAGAAAACGATGTTAAAATGAGAATATGTAGTACAAGATTAAATTTACATAATTTAATATAAAATAAAAGAATAAAAATCTTCAAAAAAATAGAAAATTGAGAAATTTAAAAAATGTATATAAAAACATCGAATGTTTTCTAAAATTCGTAATTACAAGATAAAAAAACTAAACAATTTAAAGAAGGAAATATTTTCTAAGAAATAAAAAAAAGATTATATAAGAATTAAAGAATTAATTAAAACACAAGGATTAAAAAAATTGCGAAACAAAAAAATTAGATAATTGGGAAGAAAATGGAGAAATATTTTGTTTTGTTTTTAATTTAACAAACTGTTAAAAAATGTAAAAAGTACAAAAAATAAAAAAAAATGGTAAGAAGTTACTAAAAAATTAGAATGAATAAAAATAAAATAATTTTGATAATTATAAATAAAAATTCACAAAAGAAAATTTGAAATCCTTCAAAAATAAAAAAAGTTCAGGAAACTTAAACCAAAAATAGCTTTATAATATTCCATTTTAAAGAAGTCCAACAATAAAAAAATGTTCTAAATTAATGTCCAAAAATCTCGCAAAAAAAAAAGACAAATACAAAAAGAATATCAAAAGTAATTAAAAGAAAAAATCTTTTAAAAATCTTGTAAGAATTAAAAACAAGATTATTGTGAATATGAAAAATAATTAATATTATTTAATTAATATGCATTTAAATTTGTATTAATTGGAATATAAAGTTTTGAATAAATCACCTAATAAAAATATTATTAAAATTAATTTCATTAAATTGTGAAAGACGCAGTTGTACATTTTTCAGAAAAAATTAGGTTAACCTAAAATTTATTGCTAAATTTTATTATTCAACATTTTATCCTTTTTCTTCAAATCTAGTTAAAAACTATTCATTCACTTTTAATAAATAATAGCTCAGTTTTCTCATTAAAATATTCTCCATAATTTTATTTTTTGGACTTTGTTAAAGAATATTTTGTTTAAAAGTTACTAAACAAATAAAATTTTTGTTTTTTACGTATTGTTTAAACAAAATAATATTTAGCAAAATCTAACAAATTAAATTACAGAGAATAATTCGACGAAAAAAAAATCAACCTAATTTTTTCTGAAAAATGTATAACTAAATCTTTCAAAATTTGATAATTTTGATTTCAAAAATATTTTAAAGGTGGATGAAAAACGATTTTCTAGTTTAAGGTTATGTAAATGGCGAGAACCTCCTTAAATTCTTATGAACAAAAAATAAGAAAATTGTCGAAAAGCTGAGAAAACTAATAAGAATTTAAAAACAGGGGGAAAAAATTAGAAAAATGATGATAAAATTCAAAAAACAATTAAAATTCAAAGAATTATTAAAAGAAAATTATGAAATATTAAAAAGAAAATGAAATGTTGAAAATACTTTTTAAAGTAGTAAGTGTAAAAATGAATGTTCAGAAAGGGTAGAAGATTTTTTTTCAATTAAAATAAATACCTGACATTCGACAGAGGCGACTATTGCATCTCTGCTGACAAAAGAAACTTTGTCAGGATCAACTGGTCCTTCCAGAGTTAAAACACCTAAACCAGTGTGTTTGTATCCCATTAATTCAAACATCACTTCCGCTCCAATTAAATTAGCCTCGACCTCATGTTTGTAATATCCACTGTAAGTCTAAAATCAAACAATTACATTAATAAATTATTCAAATATTAATTAACAAAAAATTCGAACAGATAATAATATATATAACACATAATTGACACGTATCAATTTTTTATTTAAGTTTCCTAAATGACATTTATTTATATAACTTCAAAATTTTTTAAAAAATAATAATAATTATTAATTATCATAAATATTAATCTCTAAAAAGGTTTAATTTTCTCATAATTAGGGACAAAATAAAATATTATCCACAGGATATTATTAAGGAAGAAATGGATACCTAACTCCTGAAGAGGTTATGTTTAAAGTAATTTTTTTGCTTTTTGTAATAAAAAAATCAACTTTTAATCTTATTTTATTTAGACAAAATGTGTCAAAATTAATTTAAAACCAAATAAACCATTAGAATTCACAAATGGATGAAAATTGAAGATTTTTGACATTCAGGGACAAATTTATAGATTCTCTCATTTCTCGGAAACGTTTCTGAATGTCAGAAATCTGTTATTTTTATCCAATTGTGAATTCTAATGGTTTATTTTGTTTTAAATGAAATTTGCCACATTTTGTCTAATTAAAATTAGATTAAAAGTTAGTTTTTCTATTTAGAAAGGCAAAATAATTACTTTAAACATAACCTCTTGTTGAGTAGATGTCCAATTCCTTCTTAAAATAAAAACGTGTAAAAATTTATGTATATTTAAAATGAGGTTTTTGAAAAAATTACCCTTAAAGTTTTGTACTCTTTTCGCCAAGGTTGTGCAAGAAGATTTGCAGCATATAAGGAAATTGCGCCCCAAGCAGTACAAGCTCTATATCCACTAAAATTTTGAACAGTTGCCGCAGATCTGTGAAAAATATCTGCTGTAGATGGAAATTTGTATTTTGCTTCATTTTGTACCAGGCACAAAAACTCCTTAATGATCACTAGAGAAATGTAAAACGATAAATTAGTTTTAAGTGAACATCAGAAATCAGGGGAAATATTTTAAACATAATTTAAATTTATTTCTTTAAGGCAAAATCAAAAAGGAAAAACTTTTTATTTAACATAAAAAGAAAACTGTAAACTAAAAAAATAACTAAAAGTAATAATGCTTACAGCAAATTTGATTAAGTGACGACGAAAATTATCAAAATTAAAATAATGTTTGTAAATAATTGTTAATAACAAATCTAGTTAAATATTTTATTATTTTAATGTTTTAATTTTAACTTTTAATTAAATATTGATATTTAATTGTCGTTTGGAATTTATTTAAATTAGAATGACTTGGAATTATTAAAAATTCAATATTATTTTTGAATTTCATACTACCCAAAATTTTCAGATAGTATTTTGAACATTTTAAATTCAATTTTTTTAAATTATTGATGAAAAGAAAATTGAAATTGTCACAGGGATCACAGGACCTATTGCTATTGAAAAAGGTGAATAGGTGCGAATTTTTTCAAAAATAGGGGACAAAAAGGGGATAGAAAATTTGCTTTAACTTATGTATACTTGAAGATTTTTTAGCACTTTTTTATTTACAAATTTTAAATATGGAAACATTATACAGGGCTGCCAGTGAATTTGTGGATTGAAAATAGTACAAAAAAGTGACTTTTTAATTTAAAATGGTGAATAAATATGGAGTTTTTAAGTGAATAAAGTGAATAAACAATAATTTGCAATAAAAAACAAAATATTACTGATATTAATTTGGGGCCCGCAATAATTAATCAGTGCTCCCAATATCAAATTTAAAACAAAAATTTGTTAAATGAGAAAACTAATTGGAAAGTTAATTAAAAACCAAGAAATGAAGACAAAAATTTTAAATTTAAAACAAAATAATTGAAATTTAAAGAAAATATTTGAAAAATTTAAAGAACACTTGTAATTACAAGAAAATAATTGAAAAATGACAAAAATAAGTAAAATTTGACGAAAAATAATGATTAAAACTTAAAAGAAAATAATTTAAAAAAAGATAAAATAAATTTACATATGTAGAAAATATGTAGAAAACAGTTGAAAAATTACCAAAAAAAACTATAATTTGGAAAAAATTAATGAGAAATATAATTCAAAAAATGAAGTAAAAAATAAAAAGTGTATTATATTAATTGAAAAATTAAGGGCATAATTGAAACGTGAAGAAACGAATTGAATAATGTGGTAAATAATTGAAAGCTAGTGTTAAAATTAAAAATTTATAGGCAACAATAATAAAAATATTAAAGAAAATGCCATTTAAAGAAAATAATTCCAAAATGTTAAAAATATTTGAATAATGACAAAAATAATTGTAGTTTGAAAAAAATAATTGAGAAATGATAATAATAATTGATAACTGATGTAAAGAATTCAAAATTTATAGACAATAATTATTGAAAAATTAAAAAAATATTAAAAGTTTATAATTAAATATAAAATTTATATATATTAATTATTAAATTAATATTATAAATATATTATAATAATTATGTATTATAATATTATAATTAATATTATAATGAAAAGTTGAAGATATTATTTGACGTTTGAAGAAAATAATTAAAATTTAAAGAGAAAAATTCAAAAATGTCAAAAAAAAATTAAATATGAGGAAAGAAATTGAAATTTGTAGAAAATAATTAAAAAAAGAGAGAAAAAATATAAATTTGAAGACAATACTTGAAAAATTGACGAAACAATTGAAATATTAAGAAACTAATTGAATAAGGAGATAAATAATTGAAAGCTGGTTTGAAAATTAAAAAATTATAGACAATAATTGAACAATTGAAAAAAATATTGGAAATTTGAGGAAAATAATTGAAAGTTTAAGAAATTAATTGAAGTCTGAAGAAAAAAATTGAAATTTGAAGATAATAATTCAAAAATGTCATAAAATTTAAATATAAGGAAAGTAATTGTAATTTGTAGAAATAATTGAAAAAATAATTGAAAGAGTTGTAAAAAATTAATAAATCCATGAGCATAATGAAAAGGATAAAGAAAATGATTGATATTTGAAGAAATTTATTTAAAACTGGTGCAGAAAATTTAAATATTTCTGTCAATAATTTAAAGTTTAAAGAAAATAATTGTAATTTAATAGACTAATTAAAAAATGTCAAAAAATTTAAATAAGAAGAAAGTAATTAAAGTTTCTAGAAAATGATTGAAATGCGTAGTAAATAACTGAAAATGTTGTAAAAAGTTAATAAATTCGTGACAATAATAAAAAGAATGAAGACAATTTTTAAAATTTGAAGAAAATAAATTAAAACTGGTGTAAAATTTAAAAATTCATAACAAAAAAAATTGAATATAACAATTGAAATTTTTATAAAATAATTCTAAAATGACAAAAATAATAGAAATGTGAAGAAAATAATTTGAAATTAACGAAAATACTAAGAAATATGCCAAAAGCAATTAAAATTTTTAAACAAATAATTAAGAATTGACAAAAGTAAATTGAAACTTGTGTAGAAAATTTAAATATTCTTGGCAATAATTTATAGATTTTAGAATATAATTGAAATTTAAAGAAAATAATTTAAATATGACAAAAATAAATGAAAACTTGTGTAATAAATTTAACTATTCCTGACAAGAATTTAAAGACTGAAGAAAATAATTGATATTCGAAAAAATGAAATTCAAAATCTTAGAAATACTTGAAAATTGACAAAAGTACTTTAAAAATGAAAAAGATAATTGTAAAGAGATGCAGAAATTAAATACTTGTAGACTGCATATTTAAAAAATTGATGATGTAATGTAATTTCTTTGAAAACTGAATTTTTTACACGAGATTTGTCAATTGGGAGGCCTCGAAAATACTCTGCAATCGTGATTCAAGATGATTAATTCGAAAATATAGAAAGTCACAATTTTGAATGTATATCCAAAATTTTGAAATTTTATTGAATTTCCTGTATTATTTCTAAATATTTTTTGTAACATACGACATTTTGAAAATTTAATTTCTTTAGACATCATATCTTAAAAGACATGATTTTTTAAAAGGTTATTTTTCATTATGTATTTTTAATGGGGATTTTCTATCGATTTTGACTATAACTATAAACTTTAATACTGAAAATTAGAAAAAGGGGAAATAGGGGACAATTCTTTAAAATAGGGGAAATAGGTGCAAAATTTTAAAATAGGGGGAAAAAGGTGAATAGGGGACAACCTGTGATCCCTGAATTATTTTTATTAAATGTTCTTAATTTTTGTATTTTTTTAACACTTCTCGAGTTTTTAATTGCTATTAAAATTGGAAATATTATTTCAGGCTATTGAATTTTTTTTAATTTAACTATATCATTATTATAATTATGTTTATACTTATTTATAATTTAGGATTTTTTGTCTAGACTTAGATTTCTCTATTTATTTTACTTGTTAATTTTCTTTTTTCTTTTAACTTTTTATGTAATAAAGGAATCTTTTCCGATTATATTTCAAATAAATAAATAAATAATTTTGAAAAAAGGTATAAAAATGGTGTTAAATAATAATTGAAAAATACCTTCAAGCTTTTGGCGCTGTTCTAATTTTAAAGGTGTATCCTCCGTTTGTAAATACGACCAATGACTCTCTTCTAATCTTCTATTAATTTCATCAAGTTTCTCATTACTCCTGTTCATGAAATCATTAGCCATTTTCTGCCAAAAAAGAAATATTCATTCAATCATCTCTGTCTAAATAAAATAATGTAAAAAACGACTAAATAACATATAAAATACCAAATTAACCGGAAAATAATTCTCGATATTTTCTCTACTTTTTGCTAATTTACACATTAATTTTCAATATAAATTTTCATTTTTTCAAGAACTGTTTCTCTTCGACTAAAATGATGTTAAGAACGACTTTCAAGTGTTTCGTTAAGCAAAAAACAAAACAATTGAAAGACATTCAAACAACAAAATTTTATACAATAAATCAAGTTTTAAACAAATGAAAATCAAGAATTTAAAATTACTTACAAAACACTGGAAATTATTACTTTTTGTGTCAAACATTGTGAACAAAACATTTGTCAACTTTCGATCGCGTTGCGAGGATTCAACGATATAGAGAAAGAAAAACACTATTTATTTATAGTCAAAAGAAAATGCGCGAAATGGGAGAGAATAACGTAAATTTGTAAATATTACGAACCTCCTAGTATACCTGGTTTGGACCAGAAAACTGAATTAAACTACGACTGGCTCCAACCTAAAAATAAATCCTATATTTAGCGCCTGTCAAATATAATCGAAAAAGCGTCATATTTCTTATTTTTTTCTCGTTTGGTCCTTGTTTTTTAAACGCACCATTACATAAAATTGAGCTCTACACTTTACAAACATATTAGAATGAACAGTAAATAGTAAATATTTTGTAAAAGGGTAAAAAGTTTTTTCTTTATGGGAGTATGTGGGGTTATGTCACTCAAACACGCTCGCCAATATTAGAGGGAGAAAAAAAATATTCTTACGTTGGTAGTACTGTAAACAATTTCCTGTCGATTTTCTATTTTTTAAAAAATTTCAAAATTAAATTACGGCAAAATTTATCAAAACTCCAAAAATAATTATAATTTAAAAGACTACGGATTTAGATTTATTAGATTTTTTAAATAACGTCTTTCCAAATCGGGGAGTGAATTTCTAGTTTATTTAAAATTATTATTTTTCGAAATTACGTATCGTATATTGGAAAGAAAAAGATACGTTTGTGGAAAACTTGATATTATTCCTTTCAGAATTCCATAATTTGTAAGAAGGTTGTAGTCGAGAACAGAATACTCAATTTAACGTCATTTGATATATATTTAAAGTCAGCAACAATTACACAGTTAATATCACAGAGTAGTCTCACACGCACTCACGTCCTGCTCACACCAAGTCGGAAGAAGATCTGACGATCATCTCCGACCACCTGATCGTGTACGCTCAGCGGGGAGCGGGGAGCTAAAGCTCGATTCACAAAGCTCGCGATACTAAGGGCGAATCCCCCACACACTCCCCCCCGAGTGACGACCGACCCTTGAGGGAGGAACGCACCAGATGATTTTTGTTATTTAATAAAAGTTTTTTTTTTTAAAACAAAAGAAGAGCCGTAAGATGACCAGAAAATTATTTTTAATTCTTCAAAATTTTTTTTTTTTATAAAAAAATTTCACAAAATGGAAACTATTTATTTTTGACGTCTCCGCAAAATTGCGGGTATAAATTTACTGCGCTTCTTTGGTTGTTCAGACTGATCTGGAGTGCTTTTATTTGAATTTACAACAATATCTCTCCCACGAGGGTTAACAGTGCTTGTTCGCTCGGTACTAGTTTCCTTTTTGGGAACCTGCGATTTCGTAGGAGCAAAACTCACATGTTTTGCTTTTTTACAATCTACGCTTATTAATTTTTTATTGAAATCTTTTGCAACATTTTTCTGTTTATTTTTTGTCATGTCAATTTTTCGTGAAATCGGATTCTCTTTTACATTTAAATTATTCGGCTGCGAAACTTGTAGTTCGACATTGTCATTAATCTTATTAAAATCGTTATTAAAATCGCGCGATACATTCTCGGGAACCGATATATATTTCTCGATGTCGTAAATAGGTGGTCCGGTCAGAGATGTTTTGACATTTTTTAACATTTTTGCATTCTGACCTTCGTTGATTATTTTTTTGTTACAATTTTTACTCATTGAGATCCATTCATCATTCGGCGCAAAATGCGCAGGTTTAACGTTTTCTATCGATACATTTTTAGGCTTTCCGTTTACATCTATTTCGAATACTCGATCGGAAACGCGTTCAATTATCTTGTGAGGCCCGGTAAATGGACATTGGAGAGACTTCCTGTTAGGGGGTGCTCGTAAAAATACGTGTGAGCAATCTTTCAACTCTTTGTGAACAAATGTCTTTTTCTCCCCGTGATGCTCCACCGGAACCGCACGTACCCGGTGCATGTTTTGTCGAAACTCCGATAAAAATTCCTGCGGATCACTCGACTCACTCTCCGGCACGATAAGCTCTCCGGGAACGCGTAAAGTAGTTCCTAGCACGTATTCGGCAGGAGAAAATCCGTCTTTCAAAATATTAATTCGCATGCCCAAAAGTACCGTTGATAAGACATATACCCATCCGTCATCTGAATGGCACATGATTGCCGCTTTAAGCGTTCTGTGAGAACGTTCCACCATTCCATTCGAAGCTGGGTGGTATGACGTCGTTCTGACTCGGTTACACCCTATCACGCGACGTAATTCGGTAAATAGACGAGACTCAAATTGAGTACCTTGATCTGTCGTGACAGTTTCGGGACCGCCGAATCTAGAAACCCATGCATCAACAAAAGCTCGGCAGACTGTTTGCGCACTAATGTCCCTCAACGGCACGGCTTCTGGCCAACGGGAAAAACGGTCGATTAGCGTGAGGCAATAACGAAATCCGTCACAAATGGGCAAAGGACCAATTAAATCCATGTGGACGTGTTTGAAACGAGAAGTTGGCGGGGTAAAGGTCGAAGGTTGCAACGACGGGTACCTACCGATTTTCGCCTTTTGACATTGAAGACACGCTCTTGCCCACGTTTTAATGTCGCGATTCATCGACTCCCATACGTACCTTTTTTTAATCAATCGAGTCGTGGCTCTCGCACTGGGGTGAGACGGACCATGAAACAATTGGAAAACTTTAAATCTCAAGGATTTCGGAATAATGGGCCTTACACACTCACCGGAAATGTCACATATGATTTCTGCGCATTCGCTACCTAATGTCATTTTTTTAATTTTCAAAGAAAACTTATCAGAAGCTTGAGTCTTTTTTAACTCAACGTCGTCCGATTGTTCCTGAGCCAATTGCTCAAATGAAAAAATTGTAGGTAATGATACTGTGTCTATACGAGACAGAGCGTCGGCCACATAATTCTCGCTGCCTGGGATATGAACGATTCGATTTGTAAACTGAGAGATATATGAAATTTGCCTCTGTTGGCGTGACGATGCCCTATCGGAAACTTGCGAAAGTGCGTACATTATGGGTCTGTGATCTGTAACTATTTCGAACTCGCGACCCTCGAGGAAATGCTTAAAATGCTTGATAGATTCATAAATTGATGTGAGTTCACGATCGTACGTGCTATATCGGCGCTGTGTGGGCGTTAATTTTCGTGAGAAAAATGCCAAAGGTTTCCAGCAACCGTTTAAATTCTGCTCCAAGGCTGCCCCAATGCCAGTGTCCGAAGCGTCAGTAATTAAACGGGTTTCGGCACTGTCGCAGGGGTGAGCTAGGGTGACTACATCAATGAGCTCTTTTTTAATTTTTTCGAACGCATTTTCTGACTCAGAGTTCCATATAATTTTCCTCTTGTCATTTTTACGCACGTCGCGTAAATGTTCGTGTAAAGGGGCCTGCAAATGTGCCGCGTGCGGAAGATTTCTACGATAAAAATTTACGAGACCCAACCAGCGTCGTAAATCATCCTTCGTGACTGGTTTGGGCCAATTGACAATGGCTTCCACTTTATGAGACGTGGGTCTACACCCCTGAGAATCTATCATATGACCGAGGAATTCTATTTCCGACCTGCCGAATTGGCATTTACTCAAATTAAGTCGAAGTCCGAATTCTTTTAACCGCTCGAGGACGATCCTAAGGTGTCTCTCGTGTTCTTCACGACTACTGGAGGCAATTAATATGTCGTCGATATAAGCAAAGACGAAATCGAGATCCCCTAGGGCGGCGAATATGTATCTCTGAAACGTCTGACCGGCATTCCGAAGACCGAACGTCATCACGGTATATTCGAATAAACCGAAAGGCGTAATCACTGCAGTTTTAGGAATATCGTCGGCAGCCAGCGGTATCTGATGATACGCTTTATAAAGGTCCAGTTTAGAAAAAACGGTCTTGCCATGCAAGTTGGCAGTAAAATCCATTAAGTATGGCACTGGGTACCTATCTGGTTCGGTAATGGCGTTTAACCGCCTGAAATCACCGCAGATACGCCAGTTGCCATCTTTTTTTAACTTCATTAGTATGGGTGAGGCCCATGGACTGCTGGACGGTCTGCACACGCCGGCATTTACCATTTCTTGAAATTGGTCCTTGGCAATTTTTAATTTGTCCGGTGCCAGACGACGCGCACGTTGCGCAACCGGAAATCCTTTAGTGAAAATATGGTGAACCGTACTGCATTTCGGAGATTTTTCCGTTTGGTGCAAACTGGTCACTTCCGGAAATTCATTTAAAATGCTCGAAAATTCCAAAGACCGATCGATCGTGCTAACGTTATAAATTTCTACCGATTTTAATGTGCCGCACTTATGCAGCCACGTATCAGAGTCTATTATTCTTCGATTCCGCAAATCTACTAAAATACCGAAATTTGACAAAAAATCTGCCCCGATAATGGGATAAGGCACGTCTGCTACAATACATTTCCAGTTAAAAACTCGACGCAATCCCAAGGACAAGCACATACGTTTTGTTCCATAAGTGGCAATTCGGGAATTATTCACGGCATATAAAAACAATGTGGACGGAGATCGACCTTTAATTCCCTTATGTGGGATTATCGTAATGTCCGAACCGGTGTCTATCAAAAATGTCAACCGCGACCCTTTGTCGAAAATGTGCAGACGCTTTGAGCCGGTTTTTTCATCGATCGCGTCAATACGATGAGGCGTTACTGGTTTTCCAAATTTTTTGGTTCAACCCAAGAGCAGGGCGTTGTGCACCTTGTCGCCTTGTTTTTAAATTTCCTATGATACCAACACAGCGATGGCCGGTTTTCAACATCTGACCGGTTCAATGATCTTTCACGACCCGAATATGACCTAGATCTGCCTCTATAATTTCCGCGAAATCGTCCACGACCACGACCACGGGGTCGACTGAGAACTCTATCATGATTATCAATTTTCTCTTTAATGCCTGCCAGTTCAGTCAAAATCGCGTCTACTTTAAGGTCGAAATTCCCGCTCGGCCTATCGATAGCAGAAACATTCACGCACGGTGGCGTATCATTGGTTTGAGCTACTATTTGATCAGTAATTTTGTCAGCCATCTGCGCAATTTCATTTAAATTTTTGGTACTACTTATAGCTAGGATTTGTCTATGCAAAGAAGGTAAGTGATCCATGAATAAAGATCGTAAGACCTCATCATTGCAACGGCCGTTGGCAATATTGCGCATCTGGCTTAATACAAAAGACGGTTTACCATTAATGATTTCACCTTTAATTAGTTGACTCAACCGCTGCTCGTCGCTAACGCCAAAATTCGAAAGGATTCCGTTCTTAATCTGAGTATATATGTCTGCGGGGGGGTCCTTTGATAAACAAATTGATCTAACGCACGTCAATACCTCGGATTTGACACCTGCTATTAAGACATCAGCTTTGTCTTTCTCAGTGACTACATTCTTCCTCGTAAACAATCTTTCTACCTGGTTAAACCAGAGATCGGGATCGTCGCGATTGAAAGGTGGCAAATAAGTGGCCGAACGTTCTGAATCGAGGTTATTATTCGCCATATTAACTGAAACGCTCACCAACGAATTCTGAGGGATTGAATCTAATAGACCGTTGTCGCCTGTATTTTCCCGAATTGACGATTCCAAAATTTTTTCCGCCGACGAAGAATCAACAATTAAATTTAATTCAGTTCCGGAATTCGAATCTCCCGGTGTAACCGCGACCCCAATTCCCGGCGTACGCTGTTTGGTTTCTACTTGACTTTGAGAAGTTTTTGGTGGGGTGCGAAGAGTCTTACCTGAACGCTTTGATAATTCTTTAATAATCGTAACATCCACCGTCGGATTCTCTTCAGCAATTACCGAATTCGAAACCGAAGCATGAGTCGACCGATCCGAAGTTGATGCTAAAGCTTTAAGATTACGTTGAGTTTGTTCACGAGTAGATACCATCACACACCTGAGACGGCACGCGTTGGAGCATCAAGGAAATTTTCGCGAAAATCACAGAAGAGAGAAAAAAAAAAAAACAAAAAAATTACATAAAATGAAAATAATGATTTATAACGATCAATTGCTTAACCAAATATTGATAAATGTGCCCATGAAATCTCTGTCATATCCATTAACACGGCACTGCCCGAGAATGCACTTGCTTATTTAACGAAAATATTTATTGCCGGAAAAACAAAATAAAATGTTCATAGACTATCATTTTTTTTTTTAAATACACGTCTCTAACAAGCACTGTTAAAATATTAAAATCGCGAAATACGAATAGTATATGTAGTGTCGAATTTTAGAAAAATTTCAAGGTATTCTCAAATATGCAGAAACGCATTAAAAATAAAATATTCCAATTCACAAGCAATGTTTCGGTTATTAAATAATAGTTAGTAACATGTAACGGCAAAACCATGTGTCATAATACACAAATACATCACTGATGTCAACAACCCAACCTCAAACAACTATGATCAAATTAACAAAGAAAAACTACTATAATAAATCATGTTCCTGAAGTTTTAAACAGCTTCAAGTAATATCAATAATAATTTAATTGTATTTAAAATTGAAAGAAAAAAAAAAAAAAAACTATATTAAGTTGTTCGAGGTTCTATGAAAAATATTCTAAGTCAATTTGACAGGTACGTAGGTTAGGTGAATTTTTATTTGACAGATTTATTATACTATATTGTTGTGCAGCTTCCAACCTGAAACAGAAAAATACAAAGCGAAACACACTGTTTCGAGAAATAAAATAATCCTGGTTGTCAACATCAATGCGCCCTCATAAACAGACAGAAACTACGTAATAAAAAAGAATAAATATCCTGTCATACTTGCTAAATGTACCGAAACTTAACCTTTATCGAAATTAATGTTATTATTTAAAAGTCATAATTAGTTAAACTACTTGATTTAAAATCAGATTATACTTGTTCGACCTATTCGTTACTATCACAGACGACACACACATTGATTCAGACTTACTACTCGTGACATGAAATATTCATACGGTTGAGAACTTCTCCGACAGGCGATGACTGCTGCGAACCGCTGGCGTGTAGTGGGGCGATGGAACCAAGATGGCGGCAACTGAATGCCAGCTGACACTGCTACCAGCGAAGGTGGGGAGGTGGAGTCAAAAATGGCGGCAACTGCTTCACCTTCTGCAACCTCGAACTCCAGAAATTCCAAATCGAAATTTTATGCTCTCCAGGTTGATTACTGCACTCGACACCTCCCACAATTGCACGGCAGGAACCAGGAACCTTCCTTCATAATCTCCAAACAGTCAGGAACATAGTTTGCTCGTTCGTTCAAAATTTTGAATATTCAGATTTCTACTTGTTGGCTTTCGAAATCAGTCATTTAATTACTGGTAAATGCAATAGCGTAACATTTCCAGTTCAAAAACTTCCGACTTGTGTTTGTGTAATATAACAAATGCGCCTCAGCACATGGCCAGAAATTCAAAATGGCGCAGGACGTGCTCGAAACACATGTTCTGCACGTGTTTAGAAAAATATTTAATTTTCACTTTTTCACAAAACTGCTTTTCAGGGACTGTGTGAGAACTTTTGGTGTTGCACAATCACCATGATTTTTCTGCTTTTTCACTAGGATGCGCAGGATAATGACGAGTTACTCTTCGACACGTTTCCTGAATCACAAACTGTATTCGGGGTCACCAGTGTGGAAAACTTGATATTATTCCTTTCAGAATTCCATAATTTGTAAGAAGGTTGTAGTCGAGAACAGAATACTCAATTTAACGTCATTTGATATATATTTAAAGTCAGCAACAATTACACAGTTAATATCACAGAGTAGTCTCACACGCACTCACGTCCTGCTCACACCAAGTCGGAAGAAGATCTGACGATCATCTCCGACCACCTGATCGTGTACGCTCAGCGGGGAGCGGGGAGCTAAAGCTCGATTCACAAAGCTCGCGATACTAAGGGCGAATCCCCCACACGTTTTTCCCAGTTTTGCTTTTTCGTTTAAAAAAACTAGAAATAATAGACAAGGAATATTGTAATAAAATTAAAAGAGGAAAATAGTAATAAATAAATTTTGTTTAATTGTAAACATAAATATAATTTCTTTATTTATATAAAATATAAATTTATAATTTCAATATAATTCATTTATATTAAATAATTATTCTCTTGATTTTATTTCATAGAGTGCCAAACATAACCTCAAAAAAGTATAACTTTTATTAATATTTATGTTTTAAAGTTAATTGTCAAAATTTTCTTGTATAAAATAACTAAAAAAGTTTATTTCTTACCTTTTGGCTTGTGTATAATTTATTATAAAAAGAAATTTTACCCTTTTAATCAATGTAAATACAATTTTTTCAGTGTTTTACTCTCGAATTTGTTGAAGAATTCCCACAAAAAAATTAATTTTTGTTCCTTTTTTACTTTATTTATTTCTAAATAAGAAAAGATTTCATTTATCCAAATAAAAAAAAATTATTTTATAAATAAATAAATTTTTTATTGAAAATTTACCCCCACAGAGGGGTGAATTTCTAAAAAAAAGTTATAATCTCTGTCAAAACAATTCTTTAAAAAACGTGAGTTTGAAATATATAAATCAAAACGAAATCTTTTTTCCTTTTTATTTTTAATAAACTTATCTAATCAGTTAAAAAACAGATTATTTTAATCTTTTTTCCTTCTTTCAAGTTACAACTTTTTTCAATTAAAAGAAACTTGAATTAAACTAAATTAAAAGCGAATTTAAAAAACAGGTTAGCTATTAAATTAGAAATAAAATTCAAGGAAAACGGGTAAAAATTTACTTGTTTTTACTTAAATTGATATAATTTATTTAACATTTAACAAACCACCAAAATTCATACAAATTTTGTTATAAACATTTTACATAATTACATTGTTTACTTAAGGTTTTATTAAGTATTTAATATAAATAATAAATAGAATTGTTGAAGTATTTGTACAAGAACATAAAGAGTTTTACAGTTCACAGGTTTTATTATTTCTAAAAACACATATAGGCAAAAATGAGCAAACCATTCAGAATCCCCATTAAATAATTGGTTGAAATATCGAATTCCTTCTTGAATCTGTAACAAAAAACGATTTTAATGTTTTGATCAACAAACATTAATTAAAATTTCGATAAATATGTACTCTTTTTAGTTAGTTTTCTAGTTTATTTTTATAAATTAAAGTTTTAAATTGAAGAAATTAAGTTTTAAACCATAAAACTTTTGTAGAAATAAAATGTAATTAAAAATAAAAAAATAATAAATTAAAGATATACGAAGATTAGTTAATAGTTGAAAAACTAAAATACATTTTAGAAGATGGTTAAATAAAAAAAATGTCAAAAATAAACATTTAAATTTTAATAGAAAATATGAAAAAGTCACTGCAAATAACAAACAAATTTTCTAATAAAAATAAAACAGAAATTATTTGAAATTAACTGCAAAATAAATCAAAAAAGATTAGAGAATAAAAAAAAAGCTTAGAAATTTTATTATGCAATATTAAATATTTTTTATAATTTAAAAACTGTAAAATTTGAGAAATTCTAAAAAAATTGTAAATACAATATTTAAATATTCGAAATTTGAAGTAATTTAAAAATTTCTTCAATATTAAATCATTTTTTTTTCTTTTATGATTTCAATTACTTAAACTACAGTTTTCAACTATTTTTATCATTTTTCACTTATTTTCTGCAATTTTTAGTTATTTTCATTGTTTCCCACTTTTTTTTCCTAAATCTTAAATTTGCCTTCCGCAAATTTCAATTATTTTTTTTTATTATTTCAATCATTTTTTTAATTTTAATTATTTTCTCTTTGACATTAAATCAATTTCACTATTTATTGCTAAATCTTTTATTATTAACCGAAATTTTAAATTAATTCTTTTCATTCTTTTTGCATAATTTTAAAAATTTTCAATTATTTATCTAAAATTTTAATTATTTTCCAGCATATATAATTAAACTATTCTTAAAATTTTTTAATTATTTTCATCATATTTCATTTAGTTTTTATAATTTTAAATGATTTTTATCATTTTGCCTTTATTTTATCCATCTTTTAATTATTTTTCAAATAATTTCCTAAATTTTCAGTTATTATCTCAAATTTAGATAATTATCTTCAATTTTCAAATTTATAAACGATTTTTCAATTATTTTCTTTTGCTTAAAAATAAATAAATAATGTAATTTTTCCATTACTTTCTCCAATTTCTAATTATTTTCATTCTTTTGACATAACTTTATAATTATTCTTAATTTTTATATTAGTTTCTGAGAGTTTTAAATATTTTTCTTCAATTTTTAATCATTTTTATAAATATTTCCAAAATTTTAAACTATTTATCTGATATTTATTTATATTTTTTTATCCTCTTCTTCAATTTTCAATTACTTACATTCATTTTTATAATTTCCAAAAAGTTTTTAACCAATTATCTGAAATTTCCATTCTTTTATTCAATTTTCAATTATTTATTTATTACACCATTTATTTAATTATTTTCTTTAATTTTTAATTATTTTCTTTTTTTCAATAAGTTTCCAGTGTTTTTCTGAATTTTTCTTTTTATTCAAAATATTTGTATTAAATAATTTTTTCAATTATTTTCTTCAATTTCTAATTATTTTCAATATTACTAAATTGATTGCTTAATTTTAGCTATTATCTTAAATCTAGATTATTTTTAATTTTCTATTTTTTAAGAGATTATTCATTATTCTAATATTTTTTAATTTACTTCTAAGATTTTCAAGTATTTTTCTTAAATTTAAATTACTTTCTTCAATTTTAAAACATTTCTATTTTTCTTAAACTACTTTCGACAATTTCTAATTGTTTTTATTTTTATTTTTTTTAATTATTTTGCACTATTTGCAATTATTTTTTTAATTCCTAAATTTTATAAATTTTTTCTTTTGTAAATAATGCTTGTTTTATTAATTTTTAAATATTATATGAAAAATATTTATAATTGTTGATATCTGATATTTCAATATTTATTTAATTCAATTCCTAATTATTAATAATATTTTTTTTATCATTTTCTTCAATTATTAATTACTTACGTTCATTTCCATAATTTCAAAATAGTTTTTAATTATTTATCTGAAATTTTCCTTATTTTATTCAATTTTCAATTATTTATTTATTATTATTTTTTTTTTTCTAATTTTTATTATTTTCTTTTTTTTTATGAGTTTTAAGTATTTTTCTGAAACTTTTAACTTTCCTTTATTTAAAATATATATGTATTATGTAATATTTTCAATAATTTTCTCAAATTTTTATTTATTTATTTCAATAGACGGGTACAAAATTTTTAATAAATTTGTTCAATTTTAAATTATTTATATTATTTTCTTCAATTTCTAATAATTTTCATTATTTCTGAACTAATTTCCTAAATTTCAGTTATTATCTCAAATTTAGATTATTTTCTTCAGTTTTCAATTACTTACGTTATTTTTCATAATTACTAAAAAGTTTTTAATTATTTATCTCAAATTTCCATTATTTTATTCAATTTTCAATTATTTTTGAACTATTTTTACTTATTTCTTTATTTTCTCTAATTTTTAATTATTTTCTATTTTTTTAATGAGGTTTTAAAAGTTTCAAATAATTTTCTGAATTTTCTTTAACTTTCCTTTATTTAAAATATAGTAATTTTTAAAATTATTTTCTTAAATTTTAATTATTTCCTTCAATTTTAAATTATTTATATTATTTTTTCCATTATTTCTGAAATGATTTCCTACATTTTCAATTATTATCTCAAATTTAGATTATTGTCTTCAATTTTCAATTTTTTAAACGAGTTTTCAATTATTTTCTTTTGCTTAAAAATAAATAAATTATGTAATTTTCTTATTATTTTCTCCAATTTCTAATTATTATCATTCTTTTGACATAATTTTCAAAAAATTCATATTTTCATCATAATTCATTTATTTTTTAAATTTCAAATTATTTTTATCATTTTTGAATTATTTTTCTTAATTTTTAATTATTATTCTCATTTTGTAAAATTATTTTTTAAGATTTTTAAGTATTTTTCTCAAATTTCAATTATTTTCTTCAATTTTTAATCATTCCCATTGTTTTTAATTAATTTCTAAAATTTTCAAGTATTTTCTTCAAAAATTAATTATTTTTTTCATTTAAATAAAAATGTGCAATTTTTTCAATTATTTATTTAAAATTTCATTTTTTTCAATTTATCATTGCTTTTCTCATATTTCAAATACCATATTCCAAGTTTCAAATTTTAAAATCATTTTTTAATTATTTCCCATACTTTTTAATTATTATTAATTTTTATATTAGTTTCTAAGAGTTTTAAATATTTTCCTTCATTTTTTAATTATTTATCTGAATTTTTCATTATTTTATTCAATTGTCAATTATTTATTTATTATTACCATTTATTTAATTATTTTCTCTAATTTTTAATAATATTTATTTTTTTTGAATAAGTTTCCAGTGTTTTTCTGAAATTTTCTTTTTATTTAAAATATTTGTATTAAATAATTTTTTCAATTATTTTCTTTAATTTCTAATTATTTTCCTTATTACTAAATTGATTGCCTAAATTTTCAGCTATTATCTTAAATCTAGATTATTTTCAATTTTTTAAGAGATTATTCATTATTTTAATATTTTTCAATTTACTTCTAAGATTTTCAAGTATTTTTCTTAAATTTAAATTACTTTCTTTAACTTAAAAACATTTCTATTTTTCCTAAATTACTTTTGCCAATGTTTAATTGTTTTAATTTTTTGTTAAATATTAGTTATATTTAAGAAACAATTTAATTTATAATTAAATTTATATTTAAAATATTTAGAATTGTTGGTATCTGATATTTCAATTATTTAATTTAATTTTCAATTATTTATATTACTTTTTTATCATTTTCTTTAATTTTCATTTACTTACGTTCATTTTCATAATTTCCAAAAAGTTTTTAATTATTTTTAACTGAGATTTCCATTATTTTATTCAATTTTCAATTATTCATTTATTATTATTTATTTATTTTCTCTAATTTTCTCTAATTTTTATTTTTTTCAATGAGTTTCAAGTATTTTTCTGAAATTTCATTTAACTTAACTTTATTTAAAATATAAGTATTATGTAATTTTTTCAATTATTTTCTCAAATTTTAATTATTTTTTTTAATTTTAAATTATTTATATGATTTTTTTCATTATTTTCTTCGATTTCTAATTATTTTCATTATTTCTGAACTGATTTCCTAAATTTTCAGTTATTATCTCAAATTTAGATTATCTGCTTTCATTTTCAATTTTTTTTTAATGATTTTTCATTATTCTAATCTGTTTCAATTTATATCTAAGATTTTGAAATACTTTTCTTAAATTTAAATTACTTTCTTTAATTTTAAAACATTTCTATTTTTCTTCAAATTTAAATTATTTGTATTATTTTTTTTCATTATTATTTTATTATATAACGATTTTTCATTATTCTAATTTTTTTCAATATACTTCTAAGATTTCTAAATGTTTCTTTTAAATTAAAATTACTTTTTTTAATTTTAAAACATTTCTATTTCTCTTAAATTACTTTCGCAAATTTGTAATCGTTTTCATTATTTCTTTTTACAATTATTTTTTCATTATTTTGTCGTACGTAAATACAGTTTGTTTTATTTATTTATAAACATTATATTTAAAAAATATTTTTAATTGTTAACATAAAGTGCAGCTAGTTATAATAATAAATTGATACCTATTTGTTGAATTTTTAAAAGGTGAAGGCGGATTGGTTCCAGGAATATTGCTGTCCTTGTAAATAATGTACCAAGTGAAAAAAACAGTTGCCAAACCACTAACAGCCGCTTTCATAATCCATCCATAATTTTCAAATATCTCCATATTTTCAGAGACGCTTTCTAAACTCATTGAATTCATTTCCAGTGATCGGCGCGATTTTTGCTTATCCGAAACAATCCAAGGGCTTAAAAATCCTGAAGATGTCAAACAGGACATATTAGATTTACAATAAATCTAATAATAATCCCTGTTACAAAGGGGCTGTAACAAAACCCTCAAAAATGAAATCCATTACCTTTTTTTCCCCCAATAAACTGTTTAAATGGATAATGGATTTTAAACAACAAAATATTTCAATTTTTGTATTTTATTTATATTTTCTATTTTTTATAGAATATTCTTTTTCTATTATTAATTTAAACTACTTTTCCTTTATTATTTTCTGCCTACTTAAAAAAAAAAAAATTCAAAAATAATAAAAAAAGTTATTTTCCGCCAAATTAAATATCTGGCATTAATTTTTAAAGACCACAAACCCTTTTATTTCGAAATAAGATGACTCATACACGATTTTATATAGACATAAATAATTATCTTGCGAAAAATTTCTGAGTGACATATGCGTCAAATAAATGATTTAAATGAATAAAAATAATATGCAATGCGATTAGAATGATTAAAGAAAGGGGCAATGACTTACCGTAATTTATTGCTATTTTGCCGATTACAATAACAAGGGAAAAAAAGAACAAAATTAAACTGAAAAATCGTTCATTGAATTCCAATCGTTTCCAAAAATCCGGAACTTTTGACACATTTTTCAATTCCCCGAAATACTTGTGAGTGCCGTTTCCATTGGTTTGAAATTCCGACGTTTTACTCATTATAGTTTAATTTTGTAAACACAAGTAATTAAATCACTACTCCGAAATGCATTTTTTGTCTCATGACAACATCATCTACATCGTGACGTAAGCGGCTGTAGCGGCGTTGTTTCTATCAGAATAGCCAACGGAATTATGTATCAAGAAATGAAAAAAAAAAACAAAAGAAATATTTATACTGAATGTTGAATTTAAACTACTCTCAATTTTTAAAACACTGTTTAGTGAAATTTGTAAAAAATTAGTCATTTATTGGAAATTGAAACAAAAACGATTTTTAAAAAATGATTGTTAAGTTCCTCGATGTTGGTACTCGTAGTGTTTACGTGAATCTGATTGGTTGAAACACAAACTTCCTGCGCACGCGTCTTCAGGAACGTACCAAATAAATCACAAAAATCTGAAAATTTTGGTTTTTTAACGCTAAATTACTTATTTCATTTTTATAAATCAACAGATTTAGAAGAAGCCATAAAAAACAAAGCTATAAATACAAATTTTAATCGAAATTTCCCAACCGTAAGAAATTGTTTTCCCTCATTAGCGGGGTGCCTCAGAATCTTTTCACAGACTGTACCTTCTTTCGTGTTTCACATCAATCTGGCAAAATGGTAAGTCACAAAATTCTCCAAAAAAACTGCTTTTTTCGTGATTATGGATTAAAAACTGCATTGAATTTTTGGTGTACTTGTTTAATTAACTAATGGAGGAACAAATTTCAGTTTATTTTGGTGAATTAGAGCATGAAACTTTGCAATAAACTATTGAGTGACAACCTAACCTCATTTTGCCACGTTTTTGCGCTTTTCCTCGATTGAAAATTGAGTATTTTTGCTTTTCCGGGCTTCTATTTTTACCAGTGATTAAGAATACTTGAAATTAGCGAGTTGGTATTTCTTTTTTTAACATTTTCCAATTACTGAGGTTTTTGTTTTCGTAAATTTAAGGTTAATGCTTTCACGTTTGGTTGTCGGATTCCAAACATAAATTCGTGTTCTTGAAATGTCGATGTTATTAATGACGAAAATAAAGGAAAAGTAAAACGATATTTTCAATTGAATTCAATAAATAATTTCTTTTTTCAAACTGGTTCAATTTACGATATTTTTTCTCGGTAAAAACTCGTAATTTTTAAAGAAATTTGTTTACTTTTTAAACATTTTTTTAACCAAGTTTTAATTCATCAACATTTTAATTTATTGAAATTTCAATAAATCCTAATTTTGTAATTCATTAACTAGAATTTTGATCGGTTGTCAGTTTAATTAATCCAAGTTACAATTAATTTTATTTTTAACCTCAAATTTGTTTAATTTGAATTTCTATTGATTAGAAGTTCAATTAATTGATATTTTAACTGATGAAATATTAAATAAATTTTGATTTTTGATGATCTAAGCTTTAATTGATAAACATTTCAATCGATTCTAAATTCATTTCATCCAAATTTAATTACAAACTTTAAACAATATAAATTTCTAATTATAATTTTTCTCAATCGTAATTTTAATAATTACACATTTTTATTGATAAAAATGTTAAATAATATAAATTTGCATTATCTTTAATCAAAATTGTTTTTCCAGGTGAAGGCAAAGTGCGCTGAACTTCGCAAAAAGGACAAGAAGGAGTTAAAAAAGCTCCTTGAAGAATTCAAACATGAATTAATGTCCCACAGAGTCGCCAAAGTCACCGGAGGATCTGCCAGTAAATTATCCAAAATGTAAGAATATTTAAACATTTTTTTAAATTCTAATAATCTCGATATTTTTAGTTTTATATATTTGAAAAAGAAGGACGCTTAATAATATACTTTCTTCTCTTTTTTCAGCCGTGTCCTTCGTAAAGCAATTGCTCGAGTGCATATTGTTATGCATCAGAAGCAGAAGGAAAATTTGAGGCTTTTATATAAAAACAAAAAATACAAGCCTTTGGATTTGAGGCCCAAGAAGACGAGGGCTATCAGAAGGAAATTAACACCTTTCCAGGCTAATCTGAAACCATTAAAAACTATCAGAAAAATGTCCGCTTTCCCACAAAGGAAATTCGCTTTGAAAGTGTAAATTTTTGTAATTTCAATTCAATTAAAAACATTTTAAAATTCCATTAAAATGCTTTTTAATCCAAGATTCCTTCATTTTTTTATTTAAAATTCTATTTTATTTTTATATTGAAAACTTACGATAACTTTTTTGCAATTAATTTTAATTTAGAGAAATTCAAACATTCTTTGATTAAATTAGGGTGGTTTTTTCAATTTTTAATTATTTTTTTCAATTTTCAATGGCATTCTTCGTATTTCAATTATTTTTTTTAATAATTTTCGATTTTATCAATTATTTGCTACAATTTTTTCCATAATTTTCATCAGTTTTCAATTGACAATTTATTATTCTCCTTCAATTTTATGAATATTAATTTTTAAAATTTATTTGTTCGAATAACGATTATTCTGACAATTTTTCGATTGTTTTTCAATTGTTAATTACTTTCGTCACATTATAATTTTTCTATTAATCATCAATTATTTTCTTGAAGTTTCCATTTAATTCTTTAATTACCAATTTATTTCTTCAATTTTTAATTATTTTCTTCAATAAGGGAAACAGTTAAAAAATATGATGACAAGAACTAAAATTTCAGATAAATAATTAAAATTTTTGAAAATTATGACAAAAGAATGACAGTAATTAGAAACTGAAGAAAATAATTATAGAAAGGTAAATTGCAAAATTTATTTAAAAAAAACAAAAGAAAATTGAAGACACTAATCTAAATATGCGATTATAACTGAAAATTTATTAAATTAATTGAAAAATAATTAAAAGATAAAGAACAAATTGCAAAATGATAAAAAGAAATTAATATTAAACAAAATAATTTAAAATTTTTAGAAATAATTGGAATAATTTTGTCAATTATTTTCGACATTTTGTAATTTTTTTTTCAAATTTAAATTCAATACTTAAATTTTCAATTTATTTCCTTAAATTTTTACTATTTTTTCAAATTTTCAATTGCATTCTTCGTTTTTTAATTATTTTATTCAATATTAAATAATTTTATCAATTATTATCTTGAAATTTAAAATACAATTCTACAATTTTCAATAAATTTTATTGACAATAAAATGTTATTGTTTTATATTTTATTTTTATTGTTTTATTTTCAATAATTTTCATTTATTTTCTACAATTTTTTCTATAATTTTCATCAGGTTTCAATTGACAATTTTCTTCAATTGTATGATTATTCATTAGAGAAATTGAAACATTCTTTGATTAAGTTAGCGTGGTTTTTTCAATTTTTAATTATTTTTTTTCAATTACATTCTTCGTATTTCAATTATTTTTTTTTAATAATTTTCGATTTTATCAATTATTTTCTACATTTTTTTCCATAATTTTCATCAGTTTTCAATTGAAAATTTATTATTCTTCTTCAATTTTATGAATATTAATTTTTAAAATTTATTTGTTCAAATAACGATTAATCTGAAAATTTTTCGATTATTTTTCATTTGTTAATTACTTTCGTCACATTATAATTTTTCTATTAATCATCAATTTTATTTTCTTGAAGTTTTCATTTAATTTTTTAATTTCCAATTTTTTTCTTTAATTTTTAAATATTTTTTCAATTGCATTCTTCGTATTTTAATTATTTTACATATTTCCTTCAATTAATAATTATTTTCCGCAGATTTCAATTATTCCCTAAAATTTTTTCAACTTTCAATTATTATCTTAAAGTTTTATAATTTTTCTTCTATTTTGTAATTAGCAATTTTTTTAATTTTGTTTTCAATTTTGTCAATTATTTTCGTTATTTTGTAATATTTTTTGTCAATTATATAACTATCGATTATTTTTTCAAATTTTGATTTTATACTTGAATTTTTAATTTATTTCCTTTACAGGGATCACAGGTTGTCCCCTATTCACCTTTTTTCCCCTATTTTAAAGAATTGTCCCTTATTTCCCCTTTTTCTAATTTTCAGTATTAAAGTTTATAGTTATAGTCAAAATCGATAGAAAATCCCCATTAAAAATACATAATGAAAAATAATCTTTTAAAAGATCATATCTTTTAAGATATGATGTTTAAAGAAATTAAATTTTCAAAATGTCGTATGTTACAAAAAATATTTAGAAATAATACAGGAAATTCAACAAAATTTCAAAATTTTGGATATACATTCAACATTGTGACTTTCTATATTTTCGAATTAATCATCTTGAATCACGATTGCCGAGGATTTTCGAGGCCTCCCAAATGACAAATCTCGTGTAAAAAATTAAGTTTTCAAAGAAATTACATTACATCATCAATTTTTTAAATATGCAGTCTACAAGTATTTAATTTCTGCATCTCTTTACAATTATCTTTTTTTCATTTTTAAAGTACTTTTGTCAATTTTCAAGTATTTCTAAGATTTTGAATTTCATTTTTTCGAATATCAATTACTTTCTTCAGTCATTAAATTCTTGTCAGGAATAGTTAAATTTATTACACAAGTTTTCATTTATTTTTGTCGTATTTAAATTATTTTCTTAAAATTTCAAGTAAATTCTAAAATCTATAAATTATTGACAAGAATATTTAATTTTCTACACAAGTTTCAATTTGCTTTTGTCAATTTTTAATTATTTGTTTAAAAATTTTAATTGCTTTTGGCATATTTTTTTTAGTATTTTCGTTAATTTCAAATTATTTTCTTCATATTTCTATTATTTTTGTCATTTTAGAATTATTTTATAAAAATTTCAATAGTTATATTCAATTTTTTTTGTCATGAATTTTTAAATTTTATACCAGTTTTAATTTATTTACTTTAAATTTTAAAAATTGTCTTCATTCTTTTTATTATTTTCACGAATTAATTAACTTTTTACAACTTTTTCAGTTATTTTCTACGCATTTCAATCATTTTCTAGAAACTTTAATTACTTTCTTCTTATTTAAATTTTTTGACATTTTTTAATTAGTCTATTAAATTACAATTATTTTCTTTAAACTTTAAATTATTGACAAAAATATTTAAATTTTCTACACAAATTTCAATTTAGTTTTGTTATTTTTTAATTATTTTCTTCAAATTTCAATTACTTTTGTTATTATTCAATTATTTTTGTCATTTTCCAAATATTTTTATTATTTTTGACGTTTTAAAATTATTTTTAATAAATTTAAATTATTTTATTCAATTTTGTTTATTGACAAGAAATTAAAAAAAAATTTACACCAGTTTTAAATAAATTTCTTCAAATTTCAATCATTTTCTTTATCCTTTTTATTATTCTCATGAATTTATTAATTTTTTACAACTCTTTCAATTATTTTTTCAATTATTTCTACAAATTACAATACTTTCCTTATATTTAAATTTTATGACATTTTTGAATTATTATCTTCAAATTTCAATTTTTTTCTTCAGACTTCAATTAATTTCTTAAACTTTCAATTATTTTCCTCAAATTTCCAATATTTTTTTCAATTGTTCAATTATTGTCTATAATTTTTTAATTTTCTAACCAGCTTTCAATTATTTATCTCCTTATTCAATTAGTTTCTTAATATTTCAATTGTTTCGTCAATTTTTCAAGTATTGTCTTTAAATTTATATTTTTTCTCACTTTTTTCAATTATTTTCTACAAATTTAAATTCCTTTCCTCATATTTAATTTTTGTTGTTGACATTTTTTAATTATTCTCATTAAATTTTAATTATTTTCTTGAAACGTCAAATAATATCTTCAACTTTTAATTATAATATTGATTATAATATTATAATATATAATTATTATAATATAATTATAATATTAATTTAATAATTAATATATATAAATATTATATTTAATTATAAACTTTTAATATTTTTTTAATTTTTCAATAATTATTGTCTATAAATTTTGAATTCTTTACATCAGTTATCAGTTATTATTATCATTTCTCAATTATTTTTTTCAAACTACAATTATTTTTGTCATTATTCAAATATTTTTAACATTTTGGAATTATTTTCTTTAAATGGCATTATCTTTAATACTTTTATTATTGTTGCCTATAAATTTTTAATTTTAACACTAGCTTTCAATTATTTATTCAATTAGTTTCTTCACGTTTCAATAATGTCCTTAATTTTTCAATTAATGTAATACACTTTTTATTTTTTACTTCATTTTTTGAATTATAGTTCTCATTAATTTTTTCCAAATTATAGTTTTTTTTTGGTAATTTTTCAACTGTTTTCTACATATTTTCTACATATGTAAATTTATTTTATCTTTTTTTAAATTATTTTCTTTTAAGTTTTAATCATTATTTTTCGTCAAATTTTACTTATTTTTGTCATTTTTCAATTATTTTCTTGTAATTACAAGTGTTCTTTAAATTTTTCAAATATTTTCTTTAAATTTCAATTATTTTGTTTTAAATTTAAAATTTTTGTCTTCATTTCTTGATTTTTAATTAACTTTCCAATTAGTTTTCTCATTTAACAAATTTTTGTTTCAAAATTTTTGCCCCAAATTAATATCAGTAATATTTTGTTTTTTATTGCAAATTATTGTTTATTCACTTTTTTCACTTAAAAACTCCCTATTTATTCACCATTTTAAATTAAAAAGTCACTTTTTTGTACTATTTTCAATCCACAAGTCCACTGGCAGCCCTGTATAATGTTTCCATATTTAAAATTTCTAAATAAAAAAGTCCTAAAAAATCTTCAAGTATACATAAGTTAAAGCAAATTTTCTATCCCCCTTTTGTCCCCTATTTTTGAAAAAATTTGCACCTATTCACCTTCTTCAATAGCAATAGGTCCTGTGATCCCTGTCCTTAATTTTTTATTATTTTCTTCAATTTTCAATTGCATTCTTTTTTTTTCAATTATTTTTTTCTATATTTAATAATTCTCGCCTATTCTAAATTATCAATTATTTTCTTGAAATTTCAATATAATTCTATAATTTCCAATTGTTTTATTCAATTTCCAATTATTTTCTACAATTATTTCCAGAATTTTCATCAGTTTTTAATTGACAATTTTCTACAACTTTATGATTATTTATTATTTTTTTAATGTTTTTGTTCAAAAGCCGATTATTTCACAATTTTTCGAAATTTTTTACTCAATTGTTAATTATTTTTTTTAATAGTTAATTATTTTCGTCATATTGTAATTTTTCTTTTAATTATCAATTATTTTCTTAAAGTTTCCATTTAATTCTCTGATTTCCAATTTATATCTTCAATTTTTTATTATTTTTTTTAATTCTCAAATATTTTCTTCAATTTTCATTATTTGAATTTGCGAAAATTTATAATTTTAAATGATAATAATTTCTAAGTTAAAAAATTTATTTAAATTATAAAAATATTAAAGATTAAAAGTTCATTTATTTTCAATCTTTGCTTTTTGTCATTTGTAGTTTTTTACTTGTTTATTATTAATAAATAGATTTTAAGAATTTGATTTTGTTTTCTTAATTTTTTTATCTGTTTTTATTGCATTTTCCAAAATTTTCTCAAATTATGTATGCGTTTTTTCTTTAATTTTTAATTATTCAATTTTTATCACTTTTCTTTATTTTTCGTTTTTTAGTTATAATTAAAAATTAAGGGTCTTCCCAATTGACATAACCTCAAACTAGAAAGTGAATTTTTACACCAAATAAAAATATTATTGAAATAGATTTTACTAAACTTTCAATAATATAGTTACATTTTTCTGATTAATTTAAATTGAGACGAAATTTGTTGTTAAATAATAATTCTGTGGCTGAAAGGCATAACATCATAACTAACATTTTATCGAATTTGAGATAATACCAGATTTGAGTTTATTTAGTAATGCTCTTTAAAGTTTCATAACGGTAAAGTGATTTAAATGTTTATTTACGTAGAAAATAATTAATAACATAACAACATAACTGCATTCAAATCGAAAAAAAGAATTGATATTCTTCTTTGAAGCGTTTATATTTTATTAAAATTGATAAACAGATGTAAAAACTACACTAGAAAATAGGATACAATGCCAAACACCAAAAATATTGGTTAATTTTTTGATTTTACAAAACCAAGAAAAAAAACAAAAACAGTTTTTTCTCAAAACAATGAAAATGCAGTTATGATGTTCTGCCTTTCAGCCACAGAATTATTAAATATAATATTGCGCGGGTGCAGGAAATTTCCCAAAAACCCAAAAGGTCGAATATCCAAATGGTCGAATTTCAAAAAGTCGAATCTCCAAACGGTCGAATATCCAAATGGTCGAATATCCATTTTGTCGAATTTCCAAATGATCGAATATCTAAATTGTCGAATTTCCAAAATGTCGAACATCCATTTGGTCGAATATCCATTTTGTCGAATTTCTAAATTGTCGAATTTCCAAATTGTCGAATATCTACTTTTTCGAATTTCTAAATTGTCGAACATTCAAATTTTCGAATTTCCAAATTGTCGAATATCCACTTTGTCGAATGTCCAAACTGTCGAATTTCCAAATTCTCGAATATCCATTTTATTGAATTTACAAATTGTCGAATTTCCAAATTGTCGAATATCTATTTTGTCGAATTTCCGAATGTTCGAATATCCAAATTGTCGAATTTCCAAATTGTCGAATATCCAAATTGTCGAACGTCCATTTTGTCGAATGTTCAAATTGTCGAATTTACAAATTGTCGAATATCCATTTTGTCGAATCTCTAAATTGTCGAAAGTCCATTTTGTCGAATTTCCAAATTGTCGAATATCCACTTTGTCGAATTTCCAAATGATCGAATATCCAAATTGTCGAATCTCTAAATTGTCGAAAGTCCATTTTGTCGAATTTCCAAATTGTCGAATATCCACTTTGTCGAATTTCCAAATGATCAAATATCCAAATTGTCGAATTTCCAAATTGTCGAATATCAAAATTATCGAATCTCCAAATGTTCGAATCTCCAAATGTTCGAATGTCCAAATAGTCGAATTTCCAAATTGTCGAATATCAAAATTATCGAATCTCCAAATGTTCGAATCTCCAAATGTTCGAATGTCCAAATAGTCGATTTTCCAAATTGTCGAATATCCAAATTGTCGAATATCTATTTTGTCGAATTTCCAAATGTTCGAATGTCCAAATGTTCGAACTTTTTTTTTATGTGAGTTTCCTATCTACGAAATGCGTTGGTATCGTTGGTATAGTAGATTGGACAAATGCGCAAAATTTAAATTTCCATAACGATTTTAAATTTCGCGCACTTGTCCAATCTACTATACCAACGCATTTCATAGATAGGAAACTCACATAAAAAAAAGTTCGAACATTTGGACATTCGAACATTTGGAGATTCGAACATTTGGCGATTCGACAATTTGGAAATTCGACTATTTGGATATTCGATCATTTGGAAATTCGACAAAATAGATATTCGACAATTTGGATGTTCGACAATTTGGAAATTCGACTATTTGGACATTCGAACATTTGGAGATTCGAACATTTGGAGATTCAACAATTTGGAAATTCGACAATTTGGAAATTCGACTATTTGGATATTGGATCATTTGGAAATTCGACAATTTGGAAATTCGACAATTTGAACATTCGACAAAATGGAAGTTCGACAATTTGGATATTCGACAATTTGGAAATTCGACAATTTGAACATTCGACAAAATGGAAATTCGACAAAATAGATATTCGACAATTTGAAATTCGACAATTTGTAAATTCGATAAAATGGATATTCGACAGTTTGGACATTCGACAATTTAGAAATTCGAAAATTTGAATATTCGACAATTTAGAAATTCGAAAAAGTAGATATTCGTCAATTGGGAAATTCGACAATTTAGAAATTCGACAAAATGGATATTCGACCAAATGGATGTTCGACATTTTGGAAATTCGACAATTTAGATATTCGATCATTTGGAAATTCGACAAAATGGATATTCGACCATTTGGATATTCGACCGTTTGGAGATTCGACTTTTTGAAATTCGACCATTTGGATATTCGAACTTTTGGGTTTTTGTGAAATTTCCTGCACCCGTTTTTTTAATACTTTTACTTTTTTTGCACTCTTCAGATTATATTTATACGTAATTTTGGTTAAAATTAATTAATTAATATTTTTGGAAATAAATTTAAAAAAACTAGTTAGTATAATTTTTAGTATATAATTTAAAACAGACACAATTTAACACAAACTATGACAAAAAGGACCTGAGAAATTATTTTAGGGGATCAACCCCCACTGCGTACGCCCCTGACAATAAATAATTTATCCTATCACATTATTATAAAGAAGTTATTTCCTTTTTTAACTTTATTACTGAATCTGCGACTTCAATTTAAATACAAAACTACATTATATACATTTCAGTAAAAAAAACCCACCAAAAAGTAATTTTATTTTAATAAATCACACGCAGACAATAAAGTGGTTCCTTTTTCCAGAATTACTCAAAAGTAATTACATTGTAATCAACCCAATTTAAATTTCCCGGTATTAATAACTTGCATCTACCAACCAAACCGGTTCAAAACCAAAAACCCAAAGTCAGCACACAATCTCATAATATTTCACATTGTTATAAATATCTCTCCAAAAACTCATAAATTAACACTCTCTTCATAATCGCGTCGAAAAACTGTCATATTTAAACCTTAAATTTGTCTCCCTAATTTCCCGAATATTTAAAATCTCCTCCTTTCGGTTGGCACTTCTGCACAACTTGGAATTCTCTCACATTCAGTGGCGTATTTTTGAAAATATTTTTAATATTAATTTCCTAAAAAACTGTAATCACGCGAAAAGGAAAGTTACTTGTACCCGGAATTTTAATTTGCAGATTCAAGGGAACAGTTTATTGTCTAAAATTGAGGTTATGGTGGTTGTTAAGTGACCAAAGGTGAAAGGAACTTGATAAAAATAAAGGTTACGTCACTGGAAATCCGCTATTTTCACATTCACGTTTTACTTCTTTACAAATGCAAGGCAATCCGTTGACAGCCGCACGCGGGTAAACGCGAGTTAATAAAGTAGTGACTCAGGTTCTGTTTCTTGTGATAAATGTTTGGAAGTGAATCCGAAAGCGTCTAAAGAGCCATGGCTGCAGAAGAGGGTGTCGGCATCGGAGATTTCGTTCTCCTTGACGAAATCACCCTCGAGAAAGTTGTCGAAAATTTGCGTGTCAGGTGAGTAACTTGGTGTATAATTTATCAAGTCGTGACATAAAAGCACGATAACGATAACAAACGAAACAATCCATTAAAACTACCATTCGCGCTAAGCATTTTTTCCATGAAATCGTCTATTATTGTCTCTCGTGTTTAATCTTGTTTCTGAATGAAAAAAATCAACACAGGTGACAATAAAACCACCTGTTCATTTTGTCAAGCGCCCAGAGGGCGTGGCTTAATTTTCAGCACTTTATTTACGCGAATGACCTAAAAATAATGTATTCAATCAACACTTCACTAAAAAACTTTTTCGCGACTAATGAAATTTGTTTTATTTCTTTATGAAAATTGGTAATTTATGGTTACAAAACGGTTTTATTTCACTATAAGTATTTTAGGAACGAGTGACTCATTTTTGAATTGCTTAAATTTACCTTGAATCAGAGATGTGCTTGACTTTTTAAAAATTCTAATGTTTTTAGTGCATGAGTATTGTGACGGAATTTTTGAACATTTGCATTTTGTTTGTTATTTTTCTACTCTTGTAAAATTAGCTATTTTTTATTATGACTTGGTAATAATAATCTTCTTGTATTTAGTATTATATTAGAATATTTAACCTGGAAAAATGTTATCTTTACAAATAGATAAGTGGAAATAACTTTTGTATTAAAAATAAAACTAGAAATTTGTAGTTATTAAAAAAATATTTTTCGTTTATAAAAATTTACTTAACATTATTGTAGTTGGTGTTTTTTTAATTTGAATAAATAGAATTTTCATTAAAAAATACATTAATGTGAAAAATAAATATCTACTATTTTAAATGATATTTAATGGGTTTTTTTTAACAGAAACCAAATTTTTATTAAAACAAGGAAATATTTGAGGTTTTTTTGTGTAATTTGGTTTCTTTTTTTAGAGTTTAATTATTTTCTAATTTTCATTCTTTCAGGTTAAATAACAATATTTTCCCTTAAACAGCACGATAATTATCTTGAGCAGGTTTCAATCCAAGGTCTCACTAATCAGTAAAATTGTAATCTTTGGTTCTTGAACGGTATCATTTGTCGATTTCAGGTGAAATAAAAATTAACTCCAATTTGATTATTTAATGATCTCTATAATGAGATTTTTTTTCACCCGGCATTGATAGCAATTCTAAGAAAATCTCCTATTATCTAACGAAAGATAAGAATTGATAAGAAAAGGTTAATTTTTTGGAAAAATGGGTCTCTTTACAAAAATTTAATCTATTAAAAAGAAATTAATTGATTTATTGATAAATTGTGGTAAATTTGTTGAAAAAAAACAAGATAAATTAGAAAATTTAGTGTTGGAAAAATATCACAAAATTAAATTTTTAAATAAATTATTTTTTAACTTATTAACAAACGTAGATTTGTTTGAAAATAATTCTCAGATTTTGCAGACTCAGCAAAGATTTCAACTTGTATCATTTCTAACGTAAAATGTTGTGCTCCTTGAAAATTTACGATTAAAAAATTTAATTAATTTATCCTGAAGCACAAAAAAGTGGGTTTAGAAAATCAATGTACTTGATTTTTATTTAGAAATAAAAATAATTTGTTTTTTTCAACTAACAAATTTGTTATTTAAAAAAAAAAGTTATTTTAAACCTTAACATCAGAAAATCTATTGAAAACAGTGTCAAAAATTTCGAAACAAAAAAAGAATCGAAGCTTTATAAATAAATGCAAAAGTGAAAATTAGGAGAAAGTTTTATTGAAAAATGACAAAAATATAAAAATAAAATTAAAAAGAAAATTTGCTCACAAAAGCAATGAGGAAATTATTTAAAATTAAAAATTTTAGGAAAATCTTTTTAAAGAAAGAGTTTATCGAATTAAAAAAAATATGAAAACAATTTTGAAAATTGGTAAAAAATATAAATTAATAAAAAAAAATAATAAATCAAATAGATAACAGTAATATAAATTTGAAACGCAATTTAATTATATTTTAAATTAAAAACCTGATTGTAATATTTTTTAAACACAAGAAATTTTCTGAAGGAAAAAAATATTTTTGGTCTAGGTTCAAACAGATTTGAACTACTTTAAAACTGTTTTAAATAAGTTCCAAACGGTTTCGAATTAGTTACAATTATTTTTTTTTTACTGGATTTTGAACTAGTTTCAAATAGATCTGTAATAATTTTAAACAAATTCTAAAATTTTGACTTTTTGAAAAAAAAAATTTTCGTAGATTTTTTCAATTTTTCACAGACTTTCTAATGTTAAAGTTGAAAATAATTTTTTATCCTTTATCTATAAAAAAAAATTATTATTTTAAAGGTTAAAAACAAATATTAAACTACATAAAAATTTTTTTTTTAAATTTTAGTTCTTCATTATCAAATGAATAAAAATACAGAATTAGCATTTTTTGAATCTCCTTTATATAATTTTGTGCTTTAGTTACGCTATGACATTTTGAGTTTATAAAAATAACAATTTTTAGAAATTGGCGAATTTTTTTGTTTGTTTTAGTTACGTTATGAGTTTAGTTTTATTATATTACAGATTCAATGGTGGCAAAATTTATACGTACATTGGAGAGGTTTGTGTAAGCGTTAATCCTTACAGAAGTTCTAATATCTACAATGCAGACTACGTCAATAAATATAAAGGTATAGTGTATACATAAAATAAATATAATTAAAATAAATCGGTAGGTAATATTGTTTTTTATAAGTGAAAAAATAATTTCTCCATTATTCCGTTTGACTAGATGGGAAATTAGACGAAAAAATTAAACAGATTTGAGAAATATCGGCTTTTTTAAATATTAAATAATTATTATGTAAGATTAGAAAATTTATTAAAAGGTTAAAAAAATGATAAATATAGCCATTAACATTTGCAGATGACATTGTGTTATTAGCATTAAGTAGAGAAACAATTAGTGATATAATATAGATAATGTGCTAAAAATTAGATGTTTTATATATTAAAAATTTCTTTACAATCTTTTTTTTTCGAAAAATCCTTGCAAGTGTCGATGTTTTAAAAACATTATTTTTTATATTGTATTCTCAATCCCTGCACGTTAATGTGAATGTAATGACAATAGTTTATATTTTTTTAGATGTTATGTCAATAATTATAGTACATGAGTCAATTGACAAGCATGGCACATATTGAAGCAAGATTAGCGCGAGATTTATTTCGTCACTACTTAAAGTTCTGAACACTCAATGAGTAACATTTTTTTTTGTCACAGATTGTTAAATTTTTTTCACCTCTTTTTAAAAATTAACGTTGTTTTTATTATTCAATTAGGTTTTATTTGATTTTTGAAGTTTCTAAATCTTTATTACTTTTTTATTCAATAAATCCAGCAGTCAAAAATTTTCCCAAAAATGAAATTTATATTAAACAATGGGTTGATGTTTGCTAGATTCTGTCATACTAGTTCAGCAAAAAATATAATGTATACTATAGTAATAGCAATAGTTTCTGTAGATTGATTCCGGCAGACAAGCAGTGGATTTGTATGGATGGAAATGGCAGGGATACGTATGTACAGCTGTTATTTCTCGCACAATGATCAACTGCCAGCCTTTAAAGACCAGATATATGTCCTCGAAATGAGCCCCACAGAATCCAGGCTGGATGCTTTTAGTAAAGGTGATTTCAATGACCAGTCATCAGAATGGAACGAGGCAAGGTTTGACAAAAGAGAAATCTTGGTCGGAGAAATGATCTCCAGGAATAACCTGATGGTTGCGAACCAAGGGAAAGCTTGGACATTTAGAAGAGATAGTTAAAGATCGATTAAGCAGGATGATTTGAAGATTACAACGTCTCTCCTAAAAAAACGCATAAAAGTTTGGTGCGTTTTGGAGGATTACACCATCAGTGATCACCAGTATATTAAGTTTTCAGTCTCACAGGGAGCTACACTAAGGGTTAGGAACCAGGGAGATCTTCTTAAAGAACGGACTATAGTGGAACATTCAGAGACTCGACAAAGAAAAGTTCATCCGGTTCCTCGAAAAAGCCCGCCTCTTAGAGGAACTTTTCTGGGTGAAGAGGCCAAACAATCTTGACGGGGAAATGTGGGCGGCAAAGAATATGATTGTTCGCTCCTGCGAACATAAATAATACCTAATAATTGTTTGGTGGCATCCGTTACCAAGCAGCTCAAAGATACTAGTTCTATTTAGCTCTGTACTTCGATGATCATTACAGAACCTTGTAGTGCGTGCTACATTACCTGGGAGCAGGTTTTTACATCCTGCGAACATAAATCATAATAATTGTTTGGTGGCATCCGTTACCAAGCAGCTCAAAGATACTGGTCCTACTTGGCTCTGTACTTCGATGATCATTACAGAACCTTGTAGTGCGTGCTACATTACCTGGGAGCTGGATTTTACATCCTGCGAACATAATAGTTATTTATGACACAAGGACCCTAAATGTCACTTTATAGTACGAGTACGTATCGTAATCCGAGCCTAAGTCCAATCGCAGCCGAGGCGAAGTAGAGGTGGAGACGAGGTTTCATCGAACGTAGCCGAGGCGAAGCCGAGGTGAAGTGAAGATATGAAGCCGAGGCTCCACCGAAAAGTAGCCGAGGCTCTGATGTGGCTGTGGCGAGTTGTACGATACACGAGAACTTAAGTGCCGAAAGGGTCCAAGTGTCATATAACAGTTTTTATCACACAAAAAACTGAGAATTCGAACCTAGGGAGAGCTGGTTATCGTAAAAAAGGGACTCAAGGGGCATTTCTAGGTGGGAGTAGGTCGACAGACTTAGAAATGCCCTCGGAGGGCGGCGAAACCCGTGAACAGCCGTGACGTTTGGGCCAGTTTGGGCAGCTGTACCATAAAGTAAAGGTCAGCTGACCAGCATCAGCCAATCAGATTGCGAGTTCATTTACTTTACGGCCTAGGCCGTGAAATGAGCTCTTAAAGGTTTCCAAACAAGCCGTAAAATCTAACTTTTGATGTAAGTGTGATAAAAATAATAATAATTGTTTAGTGGCATGCGTTACCAAGCAGCTCAAAGATACTGGTCCTACTTGGCTCTGTACTTCGATGATCATTACAGAACATTGTAGTGCGGGCTATATTACCTGGTAGCAGGTTTTTACATCCTGCGAACATAAATAATACCTAATAATTGTTTGGTGGCATCCGTTACCAAGCAGCTCAAAGATACTGGTCCTACTCTGTACTTCGATAATCATTACAGAAGCTTGTAGTGCGGGCTACATTTCCTGGTAGCAGGTTTTTACATCCTGCGAACATAAATAATAATAATTGTTTGGTGGCATCCGTTACCAAGCAGCTCAAAGATACTGGTCCTACTTGGCTCTGTACTTCGATGATCATAACAGAACATTGTAGTGCGGGCTATATTACCTGAGAGCAGGTTTTTACATCCTGCGAACATAAATAATAATAATTGTTTGGTGGCATCCCTTACCAAGCAGCTCAAAGATACTGGTCCAGGGTTGTTACAAAAGTGGAGGGGATGTGTACTAGTCGTTGACAAAATATGTACTAGATTGTACTAGGTTGGAGCAAAAATTGTACTCACCAATCACAAGCCTTTATTTTGGCGGTCAGTTTAAATGTTTTAAATTTAAATTAATTTTTAAATAATGTTGTTAATCTGAATTAGAGTTAAAAGCTATTATTAATAATTAAAAAAATATTATTAGTTATAAAAATTTAACAAAATTTAAGAAAAAGTTACTCAAATAATTTACATCGACTTTAATCCAGTCCTAATACTACCTTTATCTTAATGAAAAACCTCAAAATAAGGAAATGTACTAAATTGTGCTGCTTTTTAAAAATGTACTTTTTACATTGTACTAAAAAGGTCATTGGGGTACTAGTGTACTAGAACATGTCAAATTGTACTAGAAAAGTACAATTGTACTAGAAATAACATCCCTGTACTGGTCCTACTGGGCTCTGTACTTCGATGATCATTACAGAACATTGTAGTGCGGGCTATATTACCTGAGAGCAGGTTTTTACATCCTGCGAACATAAATAATAATAATTGTTTGGTGGCATCCCTTACCAAGCAGCTCAAAGATACTGGTCCTACTTGGCTCTGTACTTCGATGATCATTACAGAACATTGTAGTGCGGGCTATATTACCTGGTAGCAGGTTTTTACATCCTGCGAACATAAATAATACCTAATAATTGTTTGGTGGCATCCGTTACCAAGCAGCTCAAAGATACTGGTCCTACTCTGTATTTCGATGAACATTACAGAACGTTGTAGTGCGGGCTACATTACCTGGTAGCAGGTTTTTACATCCTGCGAACATAAATAATAATAATTGTTTGGTGGCATCCGTTACCAAGCAGCTCAAAGATACTGGTCCTACTTGGCTCTGTACTTCGATGATCGTAACAGAACATTGTAGTGCGGGCTATATTACCTGAGAGCAGGTTTTTACATCCTGCGAACGTAAATAATAATAATTGTTTGGTGGCATCCCTTACCAAGCAGCTCAAAGATACTGGTCCTACTTGGCTCTGTACTTCGATGATCATAACAGAACATTGTAGTGCGGGCTATATTACCTGAGAGCAGGTTTTTACATCCTGCGAACATAAATAATAATAATTGTTTGGTGGCATCCCTTACCAAGCAGCTCAAAGATACTGGTCCTACTTGGCTCTGTACTTCGATGATCATTACAGAACATTGTAGTGCGGGCTATATTACCTGGTAGCAGGTTTTTACATCCTGCGAACATAAATAATACCTAATAATTGTTTGGTGGCATCCGTTACCAAGCAGCTCAAAGATACTGGTCCTACTCTGTATTTCGATGAACATTACAGAACGTTGTAGTGCGGGCTACATTACCTGGTAGCAGGTTTTTACATCCTGCGAACATAAATAATAATAATTGTTTGGTGGCATCCGTTACCAAGCAGCTCAAAGATACTGGTCCTACTTGGCTCTGTACTTCGATGATCGTAACAGAACATTGTAGTGCGGGCTATATTACCTGAGAGCAGGTTTTTACATCCTGCGAACGTAAATAATAATAATTGTTTGGTGGCATCCCTTACCAAGCAGCTCAAAGATACTGGTCCTACTTGGCTCTGTACTTCGATGATCATAACAGAACATTGTAGTGCGGGCTATATTACCTGAGAGCAGGTTTTTACATCCTGCGAACATAAATAATAATAATTGTTTGGTGGCATCCCTTACCAAGCAGCTCAAAGATACTGGTCCTACTGGGCTCTGTACTTCGATGATCATTACAGAACATTGTAGTGCGGGCTATATTACCTGAGAGCAGGTTTTTACATCCTGCGAACATAAATAATAATAATTGTTTGGTGGCACCCGTTACCAAGCAGCTCAAAGATACTGGTCCTACTGGGCTCTGTACTTCGATGATCATTACAGAACATTGTAGTGCGGGCTATATTACCTGAGAGCAGGTTTTTACATCCTGCGAACATAAATAATAATAATTGTTTGGTGGCATCCCTTACCAAGCAGCTCAAAGATACTGGTCCTACTGGGCTCTGTACTTCGATGATCATTACAGAACATTGTAGTGCGGGCTACATTACCTGGTAGCAGGTTTTTACATCCTGCGAACATAAATAATAATAATTGTTTGGTGGCATCCGTTACCAAGCAGCTCAAAGATACTGGTCCTACTTGGCTCTGTACTTCGATGATCGTAACAGAACATTGTAGTGCGGGCTATATTACCTGAGAGCAGGTTTTTACATCCTGCGAACGTAAATAATAATAATTGTTTGGTGGCATCCCTTACCAAGCAGCTCAAAGATACTGGTCCTACTTGGCTCTGTACTTCGATGATCATTACAGAACATTGTAGTGCGGGCTATATTACCTGAGAGCAGGTTTTTACATCCTGCGAACATAAATAATAATAATTGTTTGGTGGCATCCCTTACCAAGCAGCTTAAAGATACTGGTCCTGCTTGGCTCTGTACTTCGATGTTCATAACAGAACATTGTAGTGCGGGCTATATTACCTGAGAGCAGCTCAAAGATACTGGTCTTTCTGGGCTCTGTACTTCGATGATCATTACAGAACATTGTAGTGCGGGCTATATTACCTGGTAGCAGGTTTTTACATCTTGCGAACATAAATAATAATAATTGTTTGGTGGCATCCCTTACCAAGCAGCTCAAAGATACTGGTCCTACTTGGCTCTGTACTTCGATGATCATAACAGAACATTGTAGTGCGGGCTATATTACCTGAGAGCAGGTTTTTACATCCTGCGAACATAAATAATAATAATTGTTTGGTGGCATCCCTTACCAAGCAGCTCAAAGATACTGGTCCTACTGGGCTCTGTACTTTGATGATCATTACAGAACATTGTAGTGCGGGCTATATTACCTGAGAGCAGGTTTTTACATCCTTTGAACATAAATAATAATAATTGTTTGGTGGCATCCCTTACCAAGCAGCTTAAAGATACTGGTCCTACTTGGCTCTGTACTTCGATGATCATAACAGAACCTTGATGTGCGGGCTACATTACCTGGGAGCAGGTTTTTACATCCTGCGAACATAAATAATAATAATTGTTTAGTGGCATCCGTTACCAAGCAGCTCAAAGATACTGGTCCTACTTGGTTCAGTACTTCGATGATCATTACAGAACATTGTAGTGCGGGCTATATTACCTGAGAGCAGGTTTTTACATCCTGCGAACATAAATAATAATAATTGTTTGGTGGCATCCCTTACCAAGCAGCTCAAAGATACTGGTCCTACTGGGCTCTGTACTTCGATGATCATTACAGAACATTGTAGTGCGGGCTACATTACCTGGTAGCAGGTTTTTACATCCTGCGAACATAAATAATAATAATTGTTTGGTGGCATCCGTTACCAAGCAGCTCAAAGATACTGGTCCTACTTGGCTCTGTACTTCGATGATCGTAACAGAACATTGTAGTGCGGGCTATATTACCTGAGAGCAGGTTTTTACATCCTGCGAACGTAAATAATAATAATTGTTTGGTGGCATCCCTTACCAAGCAGCTCAAAGATACTGGTCCTACTTGGCTCTGTACTTCGATGATCATTACAGAACATTGTAGTGCGGGCTATATTACCTGAGAGCAGGTTTTTACATCCTGCGAACATAAATAATAATAATTGTTTGGTGGCATCCCTTACCAAGCAGCTTAAAGATACTGGTCCTGCTTGGCTCTGTACTTCGATGTTCATAACAGAACATTGTAGTGCGGGCTATATTACCTGAGAGCAGGTTTTTACATCCTGCGAACATAAATAATAATAATTGTTTGGTGGCATCCCTTATCAAGCAGCTCAAAGATACTGGTCTTTCTGGGCTCTGTACTTCGATGATCATTACAGAACATTGTAGTGCGGGCTATATTACCTGGTAGCAGGTTTTTACATCTTGCGAACATAAATAATAATAATTGTTTGGTGGCATCCCTTACCAAGCAGCTCAAAGATACTGGTCCTACTTGGCTCTGTACTTCGATGATCATAACAGAACATTGTAGTGCGGGCTATATTACCTGAGAGCAGGTTTTTACATCCTGCGAACATAAATAATAATAATTGTTTGGTGGCATCCCTTACCAAGCAGCTCAAAGATACTGGTCCTACTGGGCTCTGTACTTCGATGATCATTACAGAACATTGTAGTGCGGGCTATATTACCTGAGAGCAGGTTTTTACATCCTTTGAACATAAATAATAATAATTGTTTGGTGGCATCCCTTACCAAGCAGCTTAAAGATACTGGTCCTACTTGGCTCTGTACTTCGATGATCATAACAGAACCTTGATGTGCGGGCTACATTACCTGGGAGCAGGTTTTTACATCCTGCGAACATAAATAATAATAATTGTTTAGTGGCATCCGTTACCAAGCAGCTCAAAGATACTGGTCCTACTTGGTTCAGTACTTCGATGATCATTACAGAATCTTGTAGTGCGGACTACATTACCTGGGAGCAGGTTTTTACATCCTGCGAACATAAATAATAATATGCTGATTCCAGAAAAAAATCGAAATTGATGTCCTTAATGATTTCTGAAAATCAGGATTGTTGGTTAGGGGTCGTCCACATATCACGTGATATCTTTAGGGTGGGAGGGGGGTAGGCAAAATATCACGGTCCATGGAAATTTAATTTTTTAGCAATAGAAAAAGTATCACGAGGAGGGGGGAGGGGGTTCAAATTAGCTCAAATTTGTATCACGTGATATGTGAATGATCCCTTATGAAAAGTTATTTTTTTTAATAATACTACTATACTAGATGTACAAATTTATGAAACAAATTTATTTCTTATATGATAAACAAAGAATATATGTCCAAGAGAGTACCCTGAAAATCATTCCCTCACTATGTCCCAACTGCTGAATTCGAAGAGAATCATTAACTAAAAACGTAAAATTCCTTACTAATTGTTTGTTATTTAATTTTTTATTTATATAAGATAGTATTAACTGTATCTACACGAGTTTATAATTTAAAAACAGAGAATGGAAGTATTTTTAAATATACTTCAAAATTTGTCCTTGAAAAACTTATCATTCCCTCACCGCTTTGAAACAGTGTGATTGCAGCAAAGTTTTAATGCCTACCAAGTTCCACCTTAAGTTTTTTGAAAAATGGCAACATTGTTATTGATAACCTATACTGCAGCGAACGTTTGTGGAAAGGATATTTTGTTGAAACTAATTTATCATTGAGATTTTTAAAAAATACATTTCTTCACGTCATTCCCTCATGTTGATTTATAAATAGGTAAACACATTTTAATTTACTAATCATAGTGTATTTGCACATGTTGCCAGTGTTTATATCGCATTGTTCACAGTGCATAGGGAAGTAAGGTTATGTTTCTGAGGTTATGGTCATTTTGTTCGATTCGTCATTCCTTCATCATCATTCCCTCACTAAATTTTACCTTTATATTCCATTGAAAAATATCAAACTCAAAACAGTTGGGGACCATTATAATATTTTAATCAAATAAGCCATAAAATACGGCTTGAGAAAAAAAAATTCAATAATGAGTAAAAAAAAAAATTGATGAACTCGGTGAAGCCATTTTCGATTTTTTTCTGGAATCAGCCAATAATTGTTTGGTGGCATCCCTTACCAAGCAGCTCAAAGATACTGGTCCTACTTGGCTCTGTACTTCGATGATCATAACAGAACCTTGTAGTGCGGGCTACATTACCTGGGAGCAGGTTTTTACATCCTGCGAACATAAATAATAATAATAATTGTTTGGTGGCATCCGTTACCAAGCAGCTCAAAGATACTGGTCCTACTTGGCTCTGTACCTCGATGATCATTACAGAAGATTGTAGTGCGGGCTATATTACCTGAGAGCGGGTTTTTTCATCCTGCGAACATAAATAATAATAATTGTTTGGTGGCATCCGTTACCAAACAGCTCAAAGATACTGGTCCTACTTGGCTCTGTACTTCGATGATCATTACAGAACCTTATAGTGCGGGATATATTACCTGGTAGCAGGTTTTTACATCCTGCGAACATAAATAATACCTAATAATTGTTTGGTGGCATCCGTTACCAAGCAGCTCAAAGATACTGGTGCTACTTGGCTCAGTACTTTGTTGATCATTACAAAACATTGTGTAGGTACTTGATTGAGACATCGAGTTGATAAGAGACTTGGTGTTTCCGTTACGGGATATCACAGGATTTCTGAACCTACTTATAAATGGCATTTGAGATGGGGGTTCTGACACCTCAATCAAGCGTCTTCCTTGGTGGCAGATAATAAAAGCCTCTCAGTTATGGGAAGGTACCGAAGAAATTAAAATACCCGGGGCAGACTAAAGTTAGAAAGGGGTGGGGACCCGATATAATTGTTTACTCTGTGCTATAATAACCTCTTACGCAGAGTATTTGAGGTTATGACGAATGTAACGCGCAGTGCAAGCTACAATATAGGTCTCTCTTGGATGAGGATCGGGGTTCAGTTGGGAGTGGCAATAGGACAGAACCCAAGCAACAACCACGCATTGATCTGGGACAAGCTCGAGTGCGTTTAAAATGGATGATAAAACTTTGGAGGGTGGGGTTAACATGTACCCGCAATACGCTTTAATAACGCCTGAGGTATCCTTTTTGCTGAAAAGAGGGTATGAAGCTTTTCTTCACGAAGAAGACCAACCCTCATAGAACTGTCAGGTTCCAATAATAACACCTATAGTATGCCAACAACCGAAAATGGAAACGAAATCGAGAGAAACAACAGTCCATCTAAAGGTTTCTATTAAAATGGGCAAAATAGCTGAAAGGAATAATCAGCTCTTATTACTCCCAGAAGATGTAGATCTCTGAACGTTAAATTATGCTGTGTATTTCGAAAGCTCAAAAAAAATCCAACAATGTTCTTGGCACGGCTTAAGCACTTCGGCGGTTATGGATGAGAGCAACAGTGCAAAATGCAGAAATAACGTCTCAGCTATCGCAAGCTAGGATATGTTCTATGAATTTTTGTGCGGAGTTCTAGCCAGTGTCGTATGTTGAGGAAGTCTTGCAAACATACAAGACAACTAAAAGGGTACTTCGTGATGACGCAGTTCCTACAGAAAATCTTTTATTACCTATAAAAAATATTTCTGAATGCCAACAAGTTGATCAAAATTGATTTTCATGTCCTTAAGCAAGCCTTTGAGACGACTAATACAACATTGCTTGGCAATACTGGTGTTTTCAGTTCATTACAAAAATCAATTAACGATATATATTTAAAATTCCACGATCCAGAGCATCACGAAGATTTGGAAAGAGAGTTAGAAACTTTGAAAAAAGAGTTTGAAGCAGAAATAGAAAATTAAACGAAAGTTGAAAACTTAAATGTGAAATTCTGTTTGCAGAGTTGGACAAGTCAAAAGAATTCATCAAGTCTCAAGAGAATTTAAGAAAAAAGTTTAAAATAAAAAGTAGATAATTTTAAAATGACATTAAAAGACCGTGCTGAAAAATATTTAAAAGATATATTGGAGAGAAATGGTCATGAAATGATTAGTTTTTGGCTTGTTTAATTTATACTTCAAGATTTGCTATTTTCATTTATAAACAAAAGGATTAACATTTTTTTAAAAATTATTCCATACAAAAAAAAGGAACAAACATTAAAAACATCGAATGAAATTTATATGATTAATTTATTTTTAATTTATTTAAAAATATATAATTTATAACTTATATATTTGTTATATTTATAAAACTTAGGTATGTCTTGTTGTTCTAAGTTTCTGATTGGATCACTTTTTTCTAATTGTGTGTGTTGTAGGTGTTGGATCATGTCAACATCCATTGTTTAAATGCTTGCTGAGCATTAGCCGAGCATTCGCCGAGTGTTATATTACGGGGTTTATTACAGGGTTGCTCGTCCTGTCAGAACCGCGCAAATGCTTGCAAGTATTACATTACAGGCTCGTCTCGCGTAGTTTAACAACTGACTACATTGAAATCTACATTTCATAATAATAAGAACACACCCTCCAACTCTTTCGAGTCTATAAACTCAAAAGCTACCGTTTGTCTTGCGATATATCCCGTTCCACGCGTGGCGTTACATATTTCCTCAGGCATTGAAGATTGCTATTACCTACCTGGTTCTTATTACCTGACACCTGCAAGTTTGTAATTTAATGAATCTCTTAATTCATTTAACTCTGAAACAAAATATTTCTCCTACTGTTTCTATAAGAATGCTGTCACTGACTGCTGAGATTTAGTTTCTTATTTAAGACGTAGATTTGCAAGATCTGCTTTTGTTGTGGTTAAAGCTACCGTCCCATATTGGCGTAAAAGTGGCGGAGAATTGTGTAAGCCATGTGATAATAAGAGAAGAGCAGATATCACGTTCTCTTTTACTCATATGATTTTCGCTTTCCGCCGAGTCTTTCACGCCGGCATGGGACGGGACAGATCCTTTGAAGGCGAGAAAGAGAGAGCAAGGCTTGTATCTTCAACACTAAATAAGTGTCACACCTACTATTCGTTCATTTAATAGGTAGCTTATTGAACAACACATTTTTACTATTTGTGGCACCCCCCCCCCCCCCCTGTAACTGCTCTAAAAGAAGTAAATGCCACTTCTTTTGAAATCCACTCCCCTGTATCTATTCTAAAAAAAAAAATTGTCCACTATTTATGGCACCTCAATCCACCTGTTTCCGTTCTAAAAAATATTTTTCATTTCTTATGACACCCCAACACCCGTGTATCCGTTCTAAAAAATATATTGTCCATTACTTGTGTCACTTCAACCCCCCCCCCCTTCCCCCTCCTGTAATCGTTCTAAAAAATATGTTTCTATTCTTATGCCTCCTAAACTCCAGAGCATACACTTAAAAACTATGTATCTCACAGGGTGTCTACTAACCGTGAAAACCGGGAAATAACCGGGATTTTAAATTGACCGAAAAACCCGGGAAATAACCGGGAATTTTCTTTCTAGGATAATAAATTTGACTAATATATCAATTTGTTTTATAAATAAAGATAATAACTTTATGCATTTTGAACCAATCTGATTATGCGTTACAATTTTGTGTAATTATGCGACAATTATGCAATTAAAAAATAAAAAATATACATTAAAAATTAAAATATAATATAATATATTCTCATGAAATATATAGATGTTTGTCTACTATCTTTTTTTCTTAAGAAGGAACCGGACAAACAATTGAACAAAAGTTAGTCCAAATGAATAATTTTGATATTTGATATAGAAGATACATAAGTTAATGTAATTTTTTTCAGGGAAAGTGTGGACACTTGTAGTTTTTACAAAATGAGCCGTTAAAAATTGCAATTTGATGAAAATTAAAAAAAATTGACGTTGGAAACGATTATTTAATTTGAGGTTCAAATTAACAGAAATTGAATAATCGTTTTCAACGTCATTTTTTTTAATTTTCATCAAATTGCAATTTTTAACGTCTCATTTTGTAAAAACTACAAATGTCCACACTTTCCCTGAAAAAAATTACATTAACTTATGTGTCTTCTATATCAAAAATCAAAATTATTCATTTGGACTAACTTTTGTTCCGATTGTCTGTCCGATTCCTCCTTAACGCTAACAATACCGGGTCGCCATCATTTAGTCAAAAACTCAGTTGTCAGAATCTCCAAAAGGCCGAAATTTATTTGTCAGAATATCCAATTCTCCGAATCTCTATTTGTCAGAATATTCAACACTCCGAATCTCCATTTGTCAGAACTTTAAATTCCTAAATCTCCAACTATTAGAATATCCAACTCTCCGAATCTCCATTTGTCAGAACTTTTAAATTCCCAAACCTCCAACTCTCAGAATATCCAACTCTCCAAATCTCTATTTGTCAGAACTTTCAACAGTCCAAATCTCCAACACTCAGAATATCCAACTCTTAGGGATCACAGGTTGTCCCCTATTCACCTTTTTTCCCCTATTTAAAAATTTTGCACCTATTTCCCCTATTTTAAAGAATTGTCCCCTATTTCCCCTTTTTTTAATTTTCAGTATGAAAGCTTATAGTTATAGTCAAAATCGATAGAAAATCTCCATTAAAAATACATAATGAAAAATAATCTTTTAAAAGACCATATCTTTTAAGATATGATGTTTAAAGAAATTAAATTTTCAAAATGTCGCATGTTACAAAAAATATTTAGAAATAATACAGGAAATTCAACAAAATTTCAAAATTTTGGATATACATTCAAAATTGTGACTTTCTATATTTTCGAATTTTTCATTTTTAAAGTACTTTTGTCAATTTTCAAGTATTTCCAAGATTTTGAATTTCATTTTTTCAAATATCAATTATGTTCTTCAGTCATTAAATTCTTGTCAGGAATAGTTAAATTTATTACACAAGTTTTCATTTATTTTTGTCATATTTAAATTATTTTCTTAAAATTTCAATTATATTCTAAAATCTATAAATTATTGCCAAAAATATTTAAATTTTCTACACAAGTTTCAATTTACTTTTGTCAATTTTTAATTATTTGTTTAAAAATTTTAATTGCTTTTGGCATATTTCTTAGTATTTTCGTTAATTTCAAATTATTTTCTTCATATTTCTATTATTTTTGTCATTTTAGAATTATTTTATAAAAATTTCAATTGTTATATTCAATTTTTTTTGTCATGAATTTTTCAATTTTACACCAGTTTTAATTTATTTACTTCAAATTTTAAAAATTGTCTTCATTCTTTTTATTATTGTCACGAATCTATTAACTTTTTACAACTTTTTCAGTTATTTTCTACGCATTTCAATCATTTTCTAGAAACTTTAATTACTTTCTTCTTATTTAAATTTTTTGACATTTTTTAATTAGTCTATTAAATTACAATTATTTTCTTTAAACTTTAAATTATTGACAGAAATATTTAAATTTTCTACACAAATTTCAATTTAGTTTTGTTATTTTTTAATTATTTTCTTCAAATTTCAATTACTTTTGTTATTATTCAATTATTTTTGTCATTTTTCAAATATTTTCTTCATATTTTTATTACTTTTGACGTTTTAAAATTATTTTTAATAAATTTAAATTATTTTATTCAATTTTGTTTATTGCCAAGAAATTAAAAAAAATTTACACCAGTTTTAAATAAATTTCTTCAAATTTCAATCATTTTCTTTATCCTTTTTATTATTCTCATGAATTTATTAATTTTTTACAACTCTTTCAATTATTTTTTCAATTATTTCTACAAATTACAATTACTTTCCTTATATTTAAATTTTATGACATTTTTGAATTATTGTCTTCAAATTTCAATTTTTTTCTTCAGACTTCAATTAATTTCTTAAACTTTCAATTATTTTCCTCAAAGTTCCAATATTTCAATTATTGTCTATAATTTTGTAATTTTCAAACCAACTTTCAATTATTTATCTCCTTATTCAATTAGTTTCTTAATATTTTAATTGTTTCGTCAATTTTTCAAGTATTGTCTTCAAATTTATATTTTTTCACACTTTTTTCAATTATTTTCTACAAATTTCAATTCCTTTCCTCATATTTAATTTTTTTTGTTGACATTTTTGAATTATTCTCTTTAAATTTAAATTATTTTCTTCAAACGTCAAATAATATCTTCAACTTTTAATTATAATATTAATTAGTATTAGTATTAGTATTTATTTCTCCATTGAACACTTTACAAAAGTTTTACAATATTTATAACCCGCTATATAAACCCTCTATATAAACCCTCTATAATAATATAAATTACATTTAAAGAATAAAGCCATTGGTGAAATACAAAGTAACAATTATGTAAGTATTTATACAAATGAGTTAGACTTAATAATTATAATACGTAAAATAATAACTTAAAAGACAAATGAAACTACAGCTTATAACTTTTAGCTTTCTGAACAAATTCTCTGGCGTATTCGGTGAGGACGGCGTTCCACAGTGGTCGGAAATAAAAAATCATTTGCCAAAAATGTTTTTTTATTAAAAACAAATGTTTTAGTAATAAGTAATGTGAAAAATTGATATTTGGATTTTAAAAATTAAACAATTGAAACAAAAATTAATATTTATTTGAAAATGGTAATTAAAAATAGGAAAACATTGAACATTACTTCAAATTATTCGATTTCCATATTGGAAACTAATTCGTTTGAATTTTTTTCAGTAGCGCATATTCCTAAAGGCTTTAGAAGATTTAAAACATCTGGATGTAAGTTGCTATTCCTGTTTTTCGGAAGAACTCTCATTTCTGTAATAAGAGGATCAGACGAAACAATCATTGAATGAAAAACATCTTCATTTGTGTGCTTTCTGGATGATTTTCTAGCATGATGTTCTCTATTGGCCTTGAAAATTTTATTGCACGCTTCCTGGGCTTCTTCAGAAAGTTGCCCTATAGGCAGAATAGCGTTCTTAATAACAACGGATCCATGAATCAGTATCTTATGGACCGAAGGAGGCATATAAAACCAAGGATACTTTTCAACGAAAAGTTTCGCAGTTTGTAGAGAGTAATCATCAAAAGCTTGGTCATCAATATCATGACCACAAGAAATGGTGTGCAATATCACAGAAAATCGATGGATAAGATTGTAGTCAATTCCAGTAATAGCTGATGAAGTTTCTGCATTTGAAAAAAATTTACGAGCAGTATTACCGTCATTTGTTGTCCCACTTCCTCCAGATTTTGGAATATCTACTAATAAGCCCATTTCCTTTCTGAAAGATTCTTGAATCTTCTTTTTTCTTTCGGCAACTTTCAACTTGTTTTCTTCTCCCCTTATTTGCCATTTCTTAATTTCAAGTTTGTAGGCCACGTGCAAAAGGCATTCAAAAAACCGTATCCACGCATGAAGTGTAGACAAACCAAATAACAACGTTAAAGGGTCGATTATTTTATTGCGGACTACGTCAATATTATTCATCTCTGTTGGAAAAGCACCACAAATGTAACATTTTGGAGATGAAGTTGATGTTATGGCATTGCATACTCTCCCATCTATCATTGTGAGCAATAAATGATGAGTTACAGAAACTTTTTTCCCGCTAATATCATATAAAAATGGGCATAATTTCTGAATTTGCTGGTCAATCCATTCTTTTAATTTCAGCGTTTCTTCAGTCGTTTCTTTCTTGAAATAAAAGGCAATAGGTCTACAATAGCGAGTAGAAGATGGGCGCGGATTCTGCCACAGGATAATTTTATCCTTACAATTCAGATCACCTGATATTAATTGTAAAGGAACACAGGAAACTAAAAACATATTACTGTCAGAAAAAACGTGATCATCTGATTCTGATTCAAATTTCTGTTTGTACCTACTTTGGCCAGAACTACCATCACAACCCCATTTATAAATAAGAGTTAAATTTTCTAATTTTTCATCTGATACAGCGTGTAGAATCGAAATCTGACTTTGCAGTAGACGTTGAGCAGTTTTATCTAGCAAACTTTGTAATTGTACCTCTACACTTATATCAGTTATTTTTACTGCTTCCGCATCAGGATAACATTCTTTTTTTACTTTCAAAACATCATCATACGATGGAAATATATTACAATTTGTAGATTTTACTTTTCTTCTTATAATTAGGTATTGCTCTTTTGATAAATTTGTATCAGTAATAACAGAAAGAGCTTCTTCAGCAGTCAATTTTACTTTTGATTCATTCTGGGCGTTATGCTTTTTTGATTTAGGATCAGATGTAGTAGAAGTTTCTTGAATAATTCTACTGGCATCTTCATTTCCTCTTGATCTTAAAGCTACTTGAGCAGCAAATAAAATTTGATTATCGTCAGTAGTAGAACGCATTTCTTCGACCTTTTTATATTTAGTGCGAATACTTGACTCACCAAAACTTACTTTTGGACGGCCTTTAGATTGAGATAAAACTGTTGACATTATTATTGGAAGGATTGGATTGTAAAATTTTATTTCATTATCTAACCATTCAGAATTATCATGTAAAAATTTTCCTATTGTTCTACACTAAAGCGTCGATTCAGTGGACTAAAATGTCCTGTGGTCCACTGAATCGACGAGGTTATTGGCGGAAGGTCACGTAAACAGTCAGGGCCGTATGAAACTTTAAAAGTATATTTTCCAAGTACTTATTTTTTATTTTCTTTAAATTCATACATATTTTGAATTATAATTGGAAAATAAAAGAATGGAAATTTAAAAATAATATTTAAGTATTAAACTATTGAAAAAATAGTAGGCACGACACGGTTTCGTTTGTAGTAGGGCACCACGCGCCCGCGAAAGTTAGAAGTTAGTACGCCTATGAATATGCGTGTTCGCCGAGCTCAGCGCCCCCTTCTCACCGATCACCACTTCATCAACAAACTAGTCCACTCGACCGACGTCCACTGAATCGACGCTTTAGTGTACTTGATTTCTTCCACCTTTTATAATATTCAGAAGTGAAACGTGAAAAATTCCGTTTATTTTCTGGATATGCATTAAATTCCTTATCACTTCCCTCAAATTTAAGTGTATTCTTTATGTAGGCGCTTAGATGTTCGCATTGAGCTTGAAAATCTTGTGTGGAAGAACTACGTAGAACATCAACTAGTTCCTTTCTTTTAAACGCTTTAAACGTTTTTATTTGGGCCATTACGAAAAGTTTTAAACCTAAAATTAAGTTTGCTGTTTTATTATTTCTGTTTATATTATATTTTATCGATATCATATTTATTTAATTACATTTTGCTGAGACATTAAAAAGAGAAATTAAGTAAATTAATTAGATATATTTAATTATCAACACATAAATAAATATAATCAAAGAGTTTGAAATTAAAAGAACCTATTGTTTTTTATTAGAAAAGTGGATAATATTTCAATTCTAAACAAAAATAGAATGTAAGAATATATATTTAAATTCATTCTATAATTATATTTTACTTACCTTTTCAATTTTTATAATAAAATCTTCAAAATTTAATGTTTAGAAAATATAAACAAACAGTATTTTAAAAGTTTTCAGGTTATTAATCGCGTAAAACAATTGCTAGAAACAACAAGTTTCAAAAAAATTAATTGGTTATAAAATGTAAAAATAATATTTAAAAATTATTTTCTCAAGAAAAGGCAGTTGGTGGTAGCTAAATCAAAGTTGAATATAATCTTAAAAATCTGTAGATTATGGACATATTTAATATTTTGCCGGGACATGTCGGGACTTTTTTTAATCTTTAATAATGTGAGAGCGATCATTCTTGAAAGTGCTATGATTTTATTTTAAATTATTAGATTTAAAATTCAATAAAGTAACTAAATAAATGCATTTCCTAATTAGTAGACAATTTAATTGAAAGATAATGTCTGAGATAATTTTCCTTAATTAATCTATAGAAGAATATAGCCTTTTTAAAAATAGGTTACTTTTTCGTTCGTGATTGCACTCTCAAAAACCATGTCTTTTCATAACTTTTTAACTAAGAAAACAATGTTAAAAAGGAAAATTATTGTGGATTCTGAAAATTTAAAACACCTAAAGTATAATACAACAAAAATGAATGCCTTTTTTCAAAGTTAAAAAAATCGACTTTTGGCAAATTATTTATTTTTTCCGACCACTGTGGCGTTCGGCTCTCCATTTAATGTTTTTATCAATAATTTTTGAAATTCCGTCCCACTTTTACCTTGAGTCCACTCTTGCACTCCCTCAACCCTTTTTTTATTTAACAGTTCTTTTGCCCTTAAACAATTCCAAATATGGAAAATATTTTCTTCCTCTATCCCACATAATCTACACGAGGTATCAATAAACCCTTTATTCCCTGCCTTTCCCACATTCCCACATCTGAGTCGTGCCCATTGTTCTTTTACTTCCCCTTTTTTCCTTCTATCTTCCCAATACTTCTCTCTACCTGGAACTTTTTTCAAATGTTTGTATTCACCAAAATACTTCGAGTCCCTGATTTTAGCCCAATCTCTTTGAATCATCTGATCTAATTTAACCTCTACTCCTTTTAGTAATTTTTTTTCTATCTCGTCCTCTCTCCTTCCTTCCCTTAACCATTCTATAGCCTCTCCGTCCCCGACTTCTTTGCACGCGGTTTGAAAAGATTTTCCCCAATTTGAAGGATTTCCATTACTTATTCCTCTTAACTCTTCCTTTAAACAAATTTTTGGCCATCTCTCTTCTCCCATTTTAACGATTCTCATAAGATAGCTTATTGCCCTTTTTCTTGCCTCAATCTCAATTTCATGTCTCCCTGCTTCCATTCTCCAGATATAGTCTGGAGTTGTAACATCTACTCCCATTGCCATTTTAACGAATCGACTCTGTAATTTTTCCATTGCTTCCCTCTTCTTCCACCCCCAAATCTCTACCCCATACAACCCTCCAGCTTTCACTAAGGTATCCATTATGTATAACCTTTTCCCTAAATTATTAATCCTAGCTCTTTTCATTATGCCCCATGCTGCATTGCTCGCAGTTCTTGCTTTACCCGCCAATTTTTGTATGTGTTTCGTATATGACCCCTTAGTCGAAAACCAGAATCCTAAGTATTTGTATTCATTTACAACTTCTAATTTTTTATTTCCTACTTTCCATTCCTCTCCTTGTCTTCTTCTACCCCCATTCCTGAACACCATTACTTTAGACTTGTCCGCGTTTATTTCCAATCTGTTTTTGCCTACATATCTTTCTAATTTTTTTAGCATGTTACTCAATCCCTCCGCCCAATCTGCTGCTAAAGCTAAATCATCCGCAAATTTTAAAACAAATATTTTTTTCTTTCCAATAACCGTTCCTCCTATATTCCCTTTCTCCCATATTTCGTCTATGTCCTGAATAAAAATATTAAAAAGTAATGGGCTGAGGGGGCAACCCTGCCTAACTCCTCTAACCGTCACAAAAGCGTCTGTTATTCCATCTCCTGTAATAATCTCATTAAGTGTTTTATTATATATTGCTTTGAGCATTCTGAACATTCTTCCTCTTATGCCTAGTCTCCATACCTTATCCAATAATATCGCTCGATCAACAGTGTCGAAAGCCTTTTTTAAATCTACGAAGGCTACATACAATTTTCCCTCTTTTCTTTTTAACTTATTATCGATTAATGAATTTAGTACCCAAATGTGATCACGAGTGGCCCTTTTCTTCCTAAACCCTCCCTGACTTTCCTCAAATTTTCCTTTCTTTTCCATCCAAATTCTCAATCTATCATCTAGAACTGCACTTAAAATTTTATATCCAACGTCTAATAATGCCACACCTCTATAATTTCCGTATCATGCTCTTCTCCGTCTTTATGTATTGGAAATATTCGTGCCTTTTCCCAACCGGGTCCCAGTATCCCATTCTCCCACATTCCGTTCAGTATCCTATGTACCTCTCTTGCCCAAACTTCCGGAAGCCATTTAATGAAATCAATAGAAACCCCATCTTCTCCCGCAGCTTTTCCCTTTTTTAACCTATTAACTACTTTAGCTACCTCTTCATATTTAATATTCTCATTCAGCTTAACATCCCATTCATCTTCTTCTATATCTAGCACTCTGTTATTTTCTTTTATTAATTCCAGGTCTTTAACTTTTCCAGTAACCTCTTCCCTTTCCTGATCCTTTTGAGAATTATCCTTTTCTGTTGCCCTTGCTTTGCTTTCTATATTTAAATCTTTCCCTTCTAGCAGCTTCATAAAATGTTTTTTCCAATCTTCTTTTTTAATACCCATACCTTTACATTTTCTTTTCGGCCTGAAACCGTTCAGTGCCTGCCAAAATTCGCTCATATTTTTACTTTTAATTACCTTTTCCCATTTTTCCTCTTTTTCTTGTTGTTTTTTATTTCTCCGCCACTCCCTTAACCTTTTTCTACTTTCTCTAAACGCTTCCCTCTCTTCATTCCCTTTTTCTTTTAAAAAAAACTTTCAAGCATTTAAAAGCCTCCTTTTTTAGCTTTTGCTCCTCCTCATCCCGTTTTCTACCCTGGCTCCTTTTACCCTTTCCTATTTTCCTTATCATTCCTACCTGTTTTGCTGCTAAATTAATTACTCGATTAACCTCTTCTCATGCTTCTGACCATTCCCCTTCTTTAGTTATTATCCTTTCTTCCCATAAATTCTTTAGTGTCTCTACATACTCTTTACTTTTCCTGTTGTCCCAAATTAATTTGTACTCTTGCCCCTTTGAATCCTTCTTCACCCTGTTTTTCTTGTTTTTCATTTTCCCCCCCTTCATTCTTTCATCGCTTTTTACTTGCATTACAAAAGTCACCGGAAAATGATCTGACTCAATTCTAGGTAGTATTTTAATCTCTTTTACCTCAGAATCTCCTATGCCTTCGGTTTCAATTACTAAGTCAAGAACCGATCCGCCCTCCTCTCCGATACGCGTTAATTTTCCTTGAGTATCTCCTTTTATTCTACCATTGAGAACTCTTAAGCCCATTTCTTCACAAAATGTTAACAATTTAACTCCTTCCGGATTTACAATTTTATCCTCAGATGCGCGCTCTCTATAATAGTTTTTACTTGGCACCTCTGCATCCATTTCGCTTCCTCCTTTCGCCTCTCCTATTCTAGAGTTCCAATCGCCTAAGATTATTACTCCCTCCCCCTTCTCTTGAAGATTATCTAATACTGGCCTTAAGCATTCTACAGCCTTTGATGTCCCTACATTATTATAAATTGTAACTATATTCACTTTATTTCCCCTGTCACCAAATTCTTTTGATTTAATTAACATACTGTATTCCCATTCTTTCATACTTACAAATTTACACACACTCCTCCTCACTCCCACTAACTGACCCCCCTTTGCCCTCCCCTTTTCGTTAATTTTAACTGCACATTTAGTTTTCCACACATAATCTGAGTCTAATAGTTTTAAGAACGATTCCTCTTTCTCTTTGGTGACCCAGGTTTCTTGCAGTACTACGATGTCGAATTCCTTTAAAAAGCCCCAAACCTCCAATATCTTCATGCCGCCAGCAATGTTCCAAACCACTCCTCTAATAGCATTTTTTGTATTTGTAACCTCTCTCCTGCTGGCTACGAAAATTCTCTTCCACCCCTTTCTCTTCATTCGATCCATATTCTCTTTCATTAATTGTCCACTTCATATACGAATAATTGCTTTCTGCTCCAAGTTCTCTCGCTATCCTCACTTCTTCCTTAATTCGATTTTGAATTTCCTGTTCTCTCCATGTCAAGTCATCTTCTATTATTAATTTCCTGCCCCTTAACTTGTGCTTGTTTTCCATCAACTTTCGTTTTGTTCCCCACGACTTAAGTGTTATTAGAGTTCCACCCGCAACATGCTTCAAGCTTTTGATTTCGATATTTACACCTGTCAACATTAATAGCACTGATCTTATTTCTTCTCCCAGATCTCTTCCCCTTGAGCGAAATCCCTTTACAAAAATACTGTTTTTTCTGGATCTTCTTTCTTTCATTTCCCACTCTAACTCACCATCACTAAGCTTTGATAATGCTTTCACTCCCTGAGCATAATCACTAAACTTTTCATCACCCCTTATTTCTAAATTCACTTGCGATTCTAGATTCTTTTCCTCTCTATTGCTAGAAATGTCACCTACAATATTGCCTTCACTCTTCTCTTGGCTTTCTGCTCTATTCTCCACGTTTTCTAACCTCACTTCTCCTTCAACTCGAGCTGTCAAAATTTTCAATTCTTTTTTCAATGTTTCTATCTCTTTCTGATATTCTTTCTCCCGTTCCCTTGCCTTAACTAATACCGATTCTACCGTTTCTTCTCTTATGACCCTATTTTTTAATTCTGTAATTTCTCCCTTTAATTTTTCGAACACTTTTCCAACTTTTTTGTCCCATCACTCATTTAAAACAGTTTCAAAAACCTCTCCTTGTAAACCTTTTAAAACGTTAATCCCACTTGTATTCAAATTTCCTATAGTTCCACTATTATCTTCGATTGAAATTTTATTCACTTTCTCACTATTTCCCTCAGTGTTTTGCATTCTCAGAAAATTTTGCATTAACAATTTACTTTTTAGTTTGATTTTTTCTTGTTTTGCTTTTGAAGGCCTTCCAGATCCGGGTTTCTTCGGCGTTTTCCACTCAATCCCCTTTTTCTGTGTCTGTTTGTTTACATTGTTAGCCATACTTGTTTTCCCCAGTTGTATTTCTTTACTGCTCTCAGAGATGTCGCCACTATTTCCATTTTCAAACTCCCTCTGCCCATTAGTTGTTGAAATTACACCGGATGTCCCGCCATTTTGCTCCCCTGATTTTCTAACCTCTTGGCTTTCCATACCGACTTTGTTTCCACACGTAAAAAAAACCACAAAGACGAAAACCGTTCTGATAACACTTCCGCCCGTAAAAAGGCAAATTTTCCTTAGAATAAACCACTTCTTGCACTTGCACACCACCGAAACTGACAATTATTCTCAAAAGAACGCCCACAATCAACGAAACGCGTACAGGCAGTTCACAAGCCAAACCGGAAGTCTAATATTAATTATAATATAATATAATTATAATATTAATTTAATAATTAATATATATAAATATTATATTTAATTATAAATTTTAATATTTTTTTAATTTTTCAATTAGTTTCTTAATATTTCAATTGTTTCGTCAATTTTTCAAGTATTGTCTTCAAATTTATATTTTTTCACACTTTTTTCAATTATTTTCTACAAATTTCAATTCCTTTCCTCATATTTAATTTTTTTTTTTTGACATTTTTGAATTATTCTCTTTAAATTTAAATTATTTTCTTCCAACGTCAAATAATATCTTCAACTTTTAATTATAATATTAATTATAATATTATAATATAATTATAATAATAATTTAATAATTAATATATATAAATGTTATATTTAATTATAAACTTTTAATATTTTTTTAATTTTTCAATAATTATTGTCTATAAATTTTGAATTCTTTACATCAGTTATCAATTATTATTATTATCATTTCTCAATTATTTTTTTCAAACTACAATTATTTTTGTCATTATTCAAATATTTTTGACATTTTGGAATTTTTTTCTTTATATGTCATTTTCTTTAATATTTTTTTTATTGTTGTTTATAAATTTTTAATTTTAACACTAGCTTTCAATTATTTATGACATTATTCGATTAGTTTCTTCACGTTTCAATAATGTCTTTAATTTTTCAATTTTTTTTTTATTTTTTACTTCATTTTTTGAATTATATTTCTCATTAATTTTTTCCAAATTATAGTTTCTTTTTTGTAATTTTTCAACTGTTTTCTACATATTTTCTACATATGTAAATTTATTTTATCTTTTTTTAAATTATTTTCTTTTAAGTTTTAATCATTATTTTTCATCAAATTGTACTTATTTTTGTCATTTTTCAATTATTTTATTGTAATTATAAGTGTTCTTTAAATTTTTCATATATTTTCTTTAAGTTTCAATTATTTTGTTTTAAATTAAAAATTTTTGTCTTCATTTCTTGTTTTTTAATTAACTTTCCAATTAGTTTTCTCATTGAACAAATTTTTGTTTCAAATTTGATATTGGGAGCACTGATTAATTATTGCGGGCCCCAAATTAAAATCAGTAATATTTTGTTTTTTATTGCAATTTATTGTTTATTCACTTTTTTCACTTAAAAACTCCCTATTTATTCACCATTTTAAATTAAAAAGTCACCTTTTGTACTATTTTCAATCCACAAGTCCACTGGCAGCCCTGTATAATGTTTCCATATTTAAAATTTGTAAATAAAAAAGTCCTAAAAAATCTTCAAGTATACGTAAGGTTAAGCAAATTTTCTATCCCCTTTTTGTCCCCTATTTTTGAAAAAATTCGCACCTATTCACCTTTTTCAATAGCAATAGGTCCTGTGATCCCTGCAATTGTTCAATTCTTGAACTATTTTCTTTAATTCTTAATTATAATTTTCGACATTCAACTCCATTCTTTAATTATCAATTGTTTTTTTTCAATATTCAATAACTCTAGGCTTTTTACAATGCTTTTTTTTTAAATTCTCAATTATTTTCTTTAATTTCCAATTATTTTTTCATATTTCTTTCAGTTTCTCAAATTCTTTTAAATTTTAAATTTCTTCTCAATTTTCTTCAATAATTAACAATTCTCATCCTGATTGAGACATTTTGTCGACATATTTAAAACATTTGATTTTTAAGTGTTTTAAAATAGGGACAAAATGTCTCAAAATGAGACACTTGTATTTACGCTCGTTTTTGCAGTATCCCAAGGGGGAAAAAGCTTAATAAATTCCTAACAACTCTATGGTCACGGATTTAAAAAAAAAAATTTTTTTAATTGTTATTAATCTCGAAAGTTAAAAAATAAATTAAATTTGATCTTTGTTTACTTTTTATGGTGAACCTAATTTATTGGTTTTGTTCAAATTTTTGTGATAAAAATTATAAAAAATAATGAAATTCTTAGTGCCTTTATTGTTATGAACTATGACGGTAACATATATTTTTTTTATGAATAATGTACTGCGATAAAAAGAAGGAATTAATGTTTTCAGCTGTCTGATGACACAAAATTATTTATTTTAACTGAGAATATAATATTTATTTAATAAATATTGTCTTGTTGTTTGGAACATTTTGTATTAATTATTGAATATCACAGTAACATATTTTTTTTTTTTTTTTAATAGGTACCTAACTTCAATATTCCAAAATTTAGGTTCAACTTCTCATATTTAATCGTTCTTTATTTTTAACGCTTCCAAATTTTAAAACTGTTAACTTTATTTTCATCTTCTTACATAATTTGTAAAATCACTTAAACCAATATAAAAATGTTCACTCGAATATTCAAAACTTTAAAAATATCATTTCGTCAGAGGTATGAAACGTTAAAATCACAAAGGTGCAGATTCTGTCATTTAAAAAAAAAATATCCTTGAATGTAATTTAACATTCTGAAATAATATGATTAATTAATCGAGCATCGTGAATCATGACTGATGATTTATTTATTGATTCTCTTTTTCTATCTCGATATTTTAACAAAATCTAAATTAATTGAAAGATTTATCTCTTTTATTTATCATGTGAACAAACAAAAATAATATTGATTTAATAAATTTTTGAAAACTACTTTTCTTTAAAAGAAGAAAAAAGAAACCAGATGATGAGATCATTGAATGAAAGAGTCATTACTCGGCTTGTGAGTCATGTAATAATATGACATTGTTAAATGCTTGTCGACATCGTTTTGCACATCAGACTTTTTTTTTACACTGACCTCAGATATTATCGTGATTTCTTCTTTTTTTATAATCGAACACATTATGATTTTGATTCCGAGAATAATTTATTTTAAAGATTATGATTCATGTTATTATAATTGAATTGGAATAAGAAGAATTATTAAATTTATTTTTTTTAAAATTTAATTAAACGGTATTAAAATTGCATTATTTAAATTTACCAGGATTAATTAATTAGATTAATTAATTTATTTATAATATTATAATTGAGATGAAGTTCTAAAAAATTGTTAATTTTTGATTGTTGCATTTTTAGGAAGAGAGCTTTTTGAGAATCCACCTCATATTTTTGCAATTGCGGATGCTGCTCACAAAGAAATGAAACAACAGGGTCGTGGCGCTTGTATTGTAATTAGCGGTGAATCAGGTTCTGGCAAAACTGAGGCAAGTAAGATTATCATGAAGTATATCGCTGCCGTTACAAATGTCTGTGGCCAGCAGGAAATAGAAAGGTAACTAATTTCTTTGAAAAATAACTTTATTACCTTGATTTCCAATTCAATTTCTCCATTCAATATTGCCTCTAAAACCAGAAAATCCCAATATTAATTTCTTTAAATTGTAATTGGGACAAGTTTTAGTCTATTTGAATTTCATAGTATACGAACTTTAATATTCATCCAACTCTCAATCAATCCTAATTTTTATTAGGCAAATTATTTTTTAATTTCAATTTTAATCAAATCCAAATGTAATTCATGAAATATTTTTAATTGTATACACAATTTATCCAAATTTTAATCAATTTAAAATTCAATTTACCCAAAAACGGGATTATTTTCCACTTATGATAAAGGGAAATTCTTCTTTATCGACTGTTGATGTATATTTCAACCCCCTTAATAGAGTTGCAAAATTCTTGGCAATTTAAAATTCGGATACATTCTCGAGAATATAACCGAGAATATTCTCCTTCCGGAGAATTTATTAGAATTTTCATGCACGAGCTCCACACTATTTTGAAATACAAACAATTTATTTAAATAAAAATGGATAAATAACAAAAAAAAGTATCATTGAAATCTAATTATAAGTAGGGTGTAAAAATTATTATTAAAGTTAACAATTATGAACAGTGTTTTATCAACAATTTTAAATATAATATTTAATTGAAAATTAAATAGAAAAATGAAAATTTCAGATAAATAATTAAAAACTTTTTGGAGATTTTGTAAAAGAACATAAGTTATTGAAAATTAAAGTAAATAATAAACAAATAATACGAATAATTGAAAATTGATTTAATAATTGAAATATCAGATAAATAGCTTAAAATTTGGAAATTATGTTAACAATTGAAAATGATTAAAAATTGAAAAAAATAATGTGAATTTTGAGAAAAATATTTAAAAACTTTAGAAAAAAATTTTAAAAAAATAAAAATAAATTAAAAGTTGTGGAAAATATTTGAAAAATGTTTTTAAAATATGAAACTTGAAGAAAATAATTGAAATATGATGAAAACAAGATATAATTAATTAATTTCTTTTTGAAATTACGAAAATAAATGAAAATATTTAAGAATTGAAAAAAATAATTGAAATTTGAGAAAAATGCTTAAAAATCTTAAAAAATAATTTTACAAAATGAGAATGATAATTAATTAAGAAATTTTAGAAAATTAATTCAAAAATGTTGAAAATGATTAAAAATTTAAGAAAATAATTAAAAAATAATTTAAAATTGAAGAAAATAATTAAAACTTGAGATAATAATTGAAAAAATTATCTAAAATATTTTGTATAAAGGAGAATTGAAGAAAATTTCAGAAAAATACTTAGCTTTTAGAAGTTAATTGCAAAAAAATAATTATTAAAAATTAGAGAAAAAAAATGAAAATAGATAAACATAATTTAAAATTAAAAAGAACAATTCTTAATTAAAGAGAAATAATTTTTAATAATATATTTAAAAAAATAATAGCAAATTTTGCAAATTAATGAAAAAAAAATGAAAACGGTTAAAATTGTTGAAAGTAATTTAAAAAATCATAGAAATATTTTAAAATTGAAGAAAATATTTAGATTTCAGAAAAATACTTCAAGCTTTTAGAAGTTTATTCCAAAAAAAAAAAAAGAAAATAATTTAAAAATGAAACGAACAATTTTTAATTTAAGAGAAATAATTGCCAAAAATACAGAATATAGGTACATAAAATATCTACAAGATAATCGTAGATATAATTGAAAATTGAATAGAAAAATGAAAATTTCAGATAAATAATTAAAAACTGTTTGGAAATTTTGAAAAGAATATAAATAATTAAAAATTAAAGTAAATAATAAACAAATAATTGAAAATTGAATTAAATAATTGATACATCAGATAACAATTTTAAAATTTGGGAATTATGAAAACAATTGATAATGATTAAAAATTGAAGAAAATAATGGGAATAATTAAAAATTGAAGAAAGTAATTAAGAATTTAGGGAAACAATTGAAAAATGATAAAAATAATTGAAATATGATTACATAAAATTAATTTTTAAAAAATAATTAAAATATGAAGAAAGAATCTAGATTTGAGATATTAACTTAAAATTTAGGAAAATTAATTAAGAAATGATGAAAATTATTAAAAATTTAAAAATATAATGAAACATTAATATAAATAATTTAAAATTGAAGAAAATAATTAAAATTTGAGAAAATAATTTTAAAAAATTACCTAATATATTTTAAATAAAGGATAATTAAAGAAAATTTTAGAAAAATACTTGAAACCTTTAAAAGTTTATTGCAAAAAAAAAAAAAGAAAATAATTAAAAATTAGAGAAAATAAATGAAAAAAGATAAACATAATTTAAAATCGAAACGAACAATTTTTAATTTAAGAAAAATAATTGCCATAAATACAGAATATGGGTACATAAAATACCTACAAGGAAATCGTAGATATAATTGAAAATTGAATAAAAAAATGAAAATTCCAGAGAAAAATATTTAAAAACTTTTTGGAGATTTAAAAAAAGAGCATAAGTAATTGAAAATTGAAGTAATGATAAACAAATAATACAAATAATTGAAACATCAGATAAAAAGGTAAAAATTTGGGAATTATGAAAACAATTGAAAATCATTAAAAATTGAAGAAAATAATGCGAAATTTGAAAAAAATATTTAAAAATTTTTAAGAATAATTTAAAAAAATAAGAATAATTGAAAATTGTGAAAAAAAATTGAAAAATGATTTTAATATTTGAAACTGGAAGAAAATAATTGAAATATTATAAAAACAATGATAGGTTGAAAAAAAATAATGAAATTTGAAATAAATATTTGAAAAATAATAATTTGACTGCAGATTATATTTTGAAATAAATAAAAATAAATAAATAAAATTAAATAAAAACTGAAATTTTAGAGAATTTTTACTTGAAAATTTAAGAAATTAATTTTTAAAAAAATGAGAATAATTAAAAATTGAAAAAAATAATTAAGAATTTGTGAAAATAATTGAAAAATGGCAAAAATAATTGAAATAAAGACAATTGAAAATGATTAAAAATTGAAGAAAATAACGGGAAATTTGAAAAAGAATATTTTAAATTTTTATAAATAATTCCAAAATAATAAGAATAATTGAAAATTGTGGAAAATATTTAACAAATGATTTTAAAATTCGAAATTTCAAGAAAATAATTAAAATATTATAAAAACAATGATATAAAAAAAGTAATAATAAATAAATAAAATTAAATAAAAATTAAAATTTTTGAGAAATACTTGAAAATTTGAGAAATTAGTTTAACAAAATGAGAATAATTAAAAATTGAAAAAAATAATTAAGAATTTAGGGAAATAATTGACAAATGATAAAAATAATTGAAATAAAGACAATTGAAAATGATTAAAAATTGAAGAAAATAACGGGAAATTTGAAAAAGAATATTTTAAATTTTTATAAATAATTCCAAAATAATAAGAATAATTGAAAATTGTGGAAAATATTTAACAAATGATTTTAAAATTCGAAATTTCAAGAAAATAATAAAAATATTATAAAAACAATGATATAAAAAAAGTAATAATAAATAAATAAAATGAAATAAAAATAAAAATTTTTGAGAAATACTTGAAAATTTGAGAAATTAGTTTAACAAAATGAGAATAATAAAAAATTAAAGAAAATAATTTAGAATTTAGGGAAATAATTGAAAAATGATTAAAATAATTGAAATATGATTAAAAAAATAATTTAAGTATGAAGAAAGAATCTAAATTTGAGATAATAACTAAAAATTTAGGAAATCAATTCAGAAATAATGAAAATAATTAGAAATCGAAGAAAATAATGAACAAAATAATTTTAATACCTAATTTAAAATTGAAGAAAATAATTCAAATTTGAGAAAATAATTGAAAAAATTACCTAATATATTTTAAATAAAGGAAAATTAAAGAAAATTTCAGAAAAATACTTGAAACTTTTAGAATCGTATATATAATTGAAAATTGAATAGAAAAATGAAAATTTCAGATAAATAATTAAAAACTTTTTGTAGATTTTGAAAAAGGACATAAGTAATTAAAAATTAAAGTAAATAATAAACAAATAATTGAAACTTGATTTAAATAATTGAAATATCAGATAAATAGTTTAAAATTTAGAAATTATGAAAACAATTGAAAATTATTAAGAATTGAAAAAAAGGATAGGAAATTAAAAAAAGAATATTTAAAAATGTTAAAAAAAAATTTCAAAAAATGAGAATAATTGAAAATTGTGAAAAATAATTGAAAAATGATTCTAAAATTTGAAACTTAAGGAAAATCATTAAAATATAAAAACAATGATAAGTTGAAAAAAATTAATGTAATTCAATACAAATAATTGAAAAATAATAATTTGATTGTGGTTAATATTATGAAATAGATCAAAATAAATAAAATAAAATAAAAATAAAAATTTTTGAGAAATACTTGAAAATTTGAGAAATTAGTTTAACAAAATGAGAATAATTTAAAATTGAAGAAAATAATTAAGAATTTAGGGAAATAATTGAAGAATAATAAAAATAATTTAAATATGATGAAAATAATTGAAATATTATAAAAACAATGATAAGTTGAAAAATTAATGAAATTTGAAATAAATAATTGAAAAATTATAATTTGACGGCTGTTTATATTATAAAATAAATAAAAATAAAATTAAATAAAAACTGAAATTTTAGAGAATTACTTGAAAATTTAAGAAATAAATTTTAAAACCAAATTGGAATAATTAAAAATTGAAGAAAATAATTAAGAATTTGTGAAAATAATTGAAAAATGAGAAAAATAATTCAAATATGATAAAAATAATTGAAATTCCATTTAAATAATTGAAATTTTTTACCATTATGCAAAACGAATGAAAATAATTAGAAATTGGAGAAAATAATATGTACAAAAATTAGCAAAAGAAAATAATTGAAAAATCGTTTAAAAAATTAAAAATTGAAAACAATAATCTAAATTTAAGATCATAACTGAGAATTTTTCGAAATTAATTGAATAATAATTAAAACAATTAAAATATAGAGAAAATAATTGCAAAATGATAAAAAAAAATGAATATTGAACAAAATAATTGAAATTGAGATATTTATTTGAGAGTTCAGGATATTAATTCAAAAGTAATGAAAATGATTAAAAATTTAAGATAATAATTGCAAAATGAAAATAATAATAGTGAATTGAAAAAATTAATTTTATTTTACGATAAATAATATGAAATTTAGCAATAAATAATTAAATTGTTTTATTGTCGAAGAAAAAATAATAAAAATAGAAAAAATGAATGAAAAAATTTTGAAAAATAATTGAAGTTTGCGGAAGGTAGATTTAAGATTTAGGAAAGAAAGTGAAAAACAATGAAAATAATTAAAAAATTGCAGACAGTAATTGAAAAATGATAAAAATAGTTGAAAATTGTAGTTTAAGTAATTGCAATCATAAGAAATTCAAAATCCTTAATTGACTCAAATTGAAATGTATACATTAAAAAATTAAAAATTTATTTCTTTATTTTTTATCAACAATCAGAAATAATTATTATTTCAATCTAAATTGAGAATTAACTTTAGAAAAAGAATAATTACACTAAATTTCATTTTGTTTTCCGTGAAACGATCTCTGTTTTGTAATCTTGAATTTCATAATTTTGAAATAGATTTTCTAGAAGAATAATATTAAATTATATATTTTTTTTAATTTCATCAGTTTCTGCAACTCGAGATCTTTTTCTGCAAATAAATGGAAATTGCTTTCCAAACCATTAAACACAAAATGAAAGTTATTTCTTGTTATAAATTGTACGTGAAATTAAATATAGATGAGTAAAAAAAGACTTTGTTGTGTTAAGAAAATTACTTTAGTACACGTAATTAATGCTTTTATCGTAATTAGAAAAATTCCACATCTATTTTTATTTCTCTATTTATCCTCAAAGATAAAAAAATTTTGTTGTTTACTCGTAAATTAAAACTTGAATTATTTAATTCTTTTATAAATTAAAAATTCAGTGTATATTTTTTATAATTTTAAAAATTAAGTATTTACTTTGTTCTATAATTTAACAATTCACCTCTCTATAAATATTTCTTTCTTTTTTTCAGGGTGAAAAATATTCTTATTCAATCAAACTCGATTCTGGAGGCTTTTGGAAACGCGAAAACAAACAGAAATGATAATTCGTCTCGATTTGGAAAATACATGGATATTAATTTTGACTTTAAAGGCGATCCTGTTGGAGGTGACGTCACAAATTATCTTCTTGAAAAATCTCGAGTGGTTTATCAGCAGAAAGGAGAACGAAATTTTCATTGCTTCTATCAGGTATTAATAAAATCTTATCGGCTCTGTTTTTTCTTCTTTTTTCTAAAAAAAGAAAAAAAATTCCTTGTATTCAGTAGAGTATTTTTTATTTATTATATTTTTCAGATTCAATTATTTATAAATGATAATTTAATATTTTTTAATTACTTCTCAAATATATCAAGTTTACAACTAAATTGTACTGCTTTTCTTAATTACTCAAGTATGACACAATAAAAGAAATGTCTGATTAGACTGTTAATTATGAAATAAGTAAAAAGGCGCTTTTTTTGTTTTCAGTTACTCAATGGGTGCAATGAAAGTGAACTAAAATCGCTACAATTACAACGGAATCCAAGTGCCTATAATTATTTAAGTTGCCACGACAACAATAACAATGTTAAGGCCTCAACAGTGGACAAGTCCGATTATAAAACAGTCACAAGTGCCATGACAACCTTGGGATTTTCTCCAAGTGAAATACAAACAATTTGGTCTGTCGTTGCCGGCGTTTTAAATCTGGTAATTTTTCTGCAACTTTTTATATTCTTTTTTTTTTTTTTTGGAAAACTATGAATTTCAGTAAATGTTGTAAAAACTAATTTAGCGAAAATGGAGTAAAATAATTTGCGTAAAAATGAAAAAATTATGGAAATTAACAACAACAATTAAGAAAAAAATCAAAAAACAGAAGAACTTTAAAAAATGAAGTAAATAAATAAATAATGTAAATATATAAAAAAAAATTAAATACGTAAGAACAAAAATTTTTCAATTCATTAGAAATTAACAAAAATATTACAACAAATAAGAAGAAAATAAAAAAAATAAAAAAAACAAAAAATCCTTAAAAATTGAAGTAAATAAAAAAATAAAAAATGTAAATATACAAAAAAATTGAATACGAAAGATCGAAAATTTTTCAGACAAAATCCTATAGAAATAAAACAAAAATTTACGAAATAAAAGAAAATTTTAAGAGAATTATGTATAATCTAGAATAGGATCGTGCAAAAGAGAATAATTTAATAAATTAAATGATTTAAAAAATAAAAGAAAATCCCCCGTCCACCCATCACCAAAAAGAAATTATGAAAAAATGAAGAAAATTTTGTTTTAATTTACGAAAAAGATGGTAATATTAAACAATTAAAAGAAAAAAAAATTCAACACAAAAATGAGAAATAAAATGAGAAAATTAGAAATAAAGAAATAGAAAAATAGAAATAGATAAATAGAAATTTGAATACATTGAAATTCTGTTAAATTTACGACAGGATTATTAGTAAATTTGAATCAAATAATATTTAAAGAGATAAAACAAATACAAAAAAAGAAAAAGAAACAAAGCAAATTTTTGCAAAATGGGAGAATATCTTTAAAAAAGTTAACAAACTATGAAAATATTAAAAATAATATAAAAATAGCGAGAAATGAACTACAAAATAAAAAAATGTAAGAATAAAAAAAGAAAATGTGAAAAAAAATAGTTAAAAAGGAAAAAATTAAGAAAATTATTCACAAATTGATGAAAATTTAAAAAGGAATATAATAAGTAAATTAAAAAAATTAAAAGAAACAAATTTTTAACCAATTTTAACCACAAAAATTGGTTTAAAAAATCTTGGAATCTAAAAATGTTACGAAAGGGTAAATAAATTTTTAAAAAAAATAAATTTTATTTGTGCAAATAAATTAATAAATAAATACAAAATAGACTAAATGATTAAGTTCTAAAACTAATTATTTAAAATATTTATTTCATAAAATTTCATTAGGAATAATTATCTTTTAGTCGAATATGTTTTCAATCGAACATCAATTAATCCGAATTTTTACCTAATAATTAATATTAAGCAAGAAAAAGAAAAGAAAAATCCATACAAAAATGACAAATAAATTAAAAATATTAGAAATAAAGACGAGAAAACAAATAAAGAACAAGAAAATCGAAGAAAATTAAATAAAATATCCGCTGATATGATTTTTGAAAAATTGTATTGAATAGCAAAATTGCCAGAAATAATAAAAAAAAAAGGAACGTAAAAAATTTGAATAAAACTGTTCAAAAAAAGTGCAGGATTCACAGTGACATTAAAGAATATTTTAGTGTACATAGGGGACTGAATATATCAAAATAGGGCACTTTTAGGGTACTTTATAAAGTTAATAAATAAAGATAAATAAATTATATTATCCTAATTAATTTGCGAGACAAAAACATTTTCTAGTTCAAATTTTAAAAGAGACGATATTTCTTCTAAGAAAATTTCTAATGAAATTTGAAAGGATTGAAATTTTGATAAATTTAAGACTGGATTATTAGTAAATTTGAATCAAAAATAATATTTAACGAGATAAAACAAAGAAGAAGAGAAAAAGAAACAAAGCAATCTTTTACAAAATAGGAGAAAATCTTAAAAGAAAAAAATTTAACAAACTATGAAAGTATTAGAAATAATATAAAAATAGCGAGAAATGAACTACAAAATAATAAACTGTAAGAATAAAATAAGAAAATGTGAAAAAAATTAAGAAAATTATTCACAAATTAATAAAAATTTAAAGACGAATATAATAAATAAATTTAAAAAATTTAAAAAGACAAATTTTTAAACAATTTTAAGAACAAAAATTGGTTTAAAAAATTTTGGATTATAAAAATGTTATGGAAGGGTAAATAAATTTGTAAAAAAGTAAATAAGTAAATAAAAAATAGACAAAATTATTAATTTCTAAAACTAATTATTTAGAATATTTATTTTATAGAATTTCATTAGGAACAATCTTCTTTTAGTCGAAATTTTACATTATCGAATATGTTTTCAATCAAACATAAATTGATCCGATTTTTGACCTAACAGAATTTTTAGGTCACCGAATTCATATTTAACAGAATTTTCATTTTACAGAAATCCTTTTAATCAATTTTTCATTTAAAAAAATTCCAATTTAAACGAATTTTAATTTGAAAAAATTTTTATTTTACTGAATTTTAGGTTATATTAATCAAATTTTAAAATACCAGAATATTCATTTGACAGAATCTTCATTTGTCCGAAATTGCAAATGGCCGAAAAAGTATTCGACAGAAATTTTTTAGCGCGAATTTTGAAATTGACCAATTGCAGTTTTCTTCATATTTTCTGATTGGTCAAAATCAAAATTCGCGCCAAAATATTTCTGTTGGATACTTTTTCGGACATTTGCAATTTCGGACAAATGAACATTCTGCATTTTAAGTTTTCTATCAAATGTCAATTCGTACTTATACAGTTTTGGACAAATTAAGATTCTGTCAAATGAATATTCTGGTATTTAAAAATTTATTAACCTAAAATTCTGTAAAATAAAAATTATTCTAAATTAAAACTTGTTTAAATTGGAATTCTTTTATTAAAATGAAAAGTTGGTTAAAAGGATTTCTGTAAAATGGAAATTTTGTTAAATATGAATTCGGTGACGTAAAAATTATGTTAGGTCAAAATTCGGATTAATATATGTTCGATTGAAAACATATTCGACTAAAAGATAAATTATTCCTAATGAAATTTTATGAAATAAATATTCTAAATAATTAGTTTTAGAACTTAATCATTTTGTCTATTTTTTATTTATTTATTAATTTATTTGCACAATTAAAATTTATTTTTTTACAAATTTATTTACCCTTTCGTAACATTTTTAGATTCCAAGATTTTTTAAACCAATTTTTGTGGTTAAAATTTGTTAAAAATTTGTTTCTTTTAATTTTTTTAATTTACTTATTATATTCCTTTTTAAATTTTCATCAATTTGTGAATAATTTTCTTAATTTTTTCCTTTTTAACTATTTTTTTTCACATTTTCTTTTTTTATTCTTACATTTTTTTATTTTGTAGTTCATTTCTCGCTATTTTTATATTATTTTTAATATTTTCATAGTTTGTTAACTTTTTTAAAGATATTCTCCCATTTTGCAAAAATTTGCTTTGTTTCTTTTTCTTTTTTTGTATTATCTCTTTAAATATTATTTGATTCAAATTTATTAATAATCCTGTCGTAAATTTATCAGAATTTCAATGTATTCAAATTTTTATTTATCTATTTCTATTTTTCTATTTCTTTATTTCTAATTTTTTCATTTTATTTCTCATTTTTGTGTTGATTTTTCTTTTTTTTTAATTGTTTAATATTACCAACTTTTTCGTAAATTAAAAGAAAATTTTCTTCATTTTTTCATATTTCTTTTTTTTTTTTTTTTGAAGGGGGAAGACTTTCTTTTATTTTTTATTTCATTTAATTTATTAAATTTCTCTCTTTTTCACGATCTTCTTCTAAATTTTCCACAACTCTCTAAAATGTTTCTATTGTTTCGTAATTTTTTTTTTATTTCTTTAGGAATTTGTCTGAAAAATTTTCGATGTTTCGTATTCAATATTTTTTTTATTTTTACATTTTTTATTTATTTATTTACTTCAATTTTTAACGATTTTTTGTTGTTTTATTTTCTTCTTATTTGTTGTAATATTTTTGTTAATTTCTAATGAAATGAAAAATTTTCGTTTTACGTATTTAATTTTTTTTTTAATATTTAAATTTTTTATTTATTTATTTACTCCAATTTTTAAAGTTTTTCTGTTTTTTTATTTTCTTCTTGTTTGTTGTTTGATTTTATTTAACCAAATATACGGGCTACAAAAACACCCTTTTTTTTAAAAAAAATAATTAGATTCTTATATTTAAAATTAAGATTTTTGTTAATTTCCATAATTTTTTCGTTTTTACGTAAATTATTTTACTTCTTTTTCGCTAATTTAGTTTTTATAACATTTACTCAAATTCATAATTGTCAAATAAATCATCAACTTTATTGAATCATTCCATTTTTTAATGAATTTCACTTAATTATGTTTTTTTAGACGTTCTTGTTCTTTATTTGTTTACTCGTCTTTATTTCTAATTTTCACATTTTATTTGTCATTTTTGTGGAGATTTTTCTTTTGTTTACTTTTTCCTGTTAAAATGTTACCATTTTTCGTAAATTAAAAGAAAATTTTCTTCATTTTTTCATATTTCTTTTTTTTTTTTTAAGGTGGAAGACTTTCTTTTATTTTGTAAATTTTTAAATTTATTTTATTTTCTCTCTTTTTCACGATCTTTTAGATTTTCCACAATTCTCTCAAATTTGTCTACTATTTCGTAAATTGTTTTTATTTCTTTCGGATTTTGTCTTTCGTTGTTTCATACTTTTTTTTAAAATTTACATTTTTTAAAGAATTTTTTTTGGTTTGTTTTTTGATTTTCTTCTTATTTGTTGTTAGATTTTTGTTAATTTCCAGTAATTTTGTTTTTAAAACATTTAGTCAAATTCATTATTTTTAAATAAATCATTAACTTTGTTGAAAATTTCCTTATTTTTTATGGTTTTTTTTTTTTGTTTTTTACTTTTCTCGCTGTTTATCCTTAATGTTTAAAATTCTCTATTTCATTGAAAAGTTTTTAATTTTTTTAATCTACATTTCCTTTTTGACGTAATATTTAACAAAAATGCAATTATAATATCATTATTATTATTCTTCTTATTTTTAAATTTAATTTAAACTGTTAACAATACTGAGATTTTGATTAATTTTTTTTATTTCAGGGCAATATCAAATTCGATCTTAATGAGGACGTGGTTATAATTGGCAATAAGAATGCATTTAATAGTGCAGCCCAGCTGCTGTCAATTAATTCAAATGAGCTTAACACTGCCTTATCACATAGAGTCATTGCTGCTGGTGGCGATGTTGTGAAAAAAACGCATACCTTGAATGAAGCAGAATATGGTAGAGATGCCTTAGCAAAGGTCAGTTACCTTGGTAAAAAAAATGTTAAATAAGAGTTTCAAATTAATGTAATTTTACATTTAATTACCTAATATCGATCAAAATTTTTGAAAAAAAAAAAATCAAAACTCTTTAAACAGAGCGTCTATAAATCCGGGGATTTGTAAAAAGATTCGGGAATTTTTAAAACTGTCTGAGAACAAATTGTTAAAAAATTCCGAAAATTTGTGGATAAATTGCGAAAATTTTTAATTTTATATTCTTTAATAGTTTAAAAAATTAAATTTGAAATTGTCAGAATACCAATTGGCAATTTTAGGTAGAAAGAATATAAAATTTTGATAATTCCAAGTCATTATATAATTTAATATATGTAATTTTTATAATTTTTACAGGCTGTTTACGAGAGACTTTTCACGTGGATTGTCCAACGGATTAATGAAACAATTAATGTTAATTCGACTAATAATATCTATAAACGATACAGAAGAGTGATTGGTGTTTTAGATATTTATGGATTTGAAATTTTCGATGCCAATAGTTTTGAGCAGTTTTGTATCAATTACTGCAATGAGAAACTTCAACAGCTATTTATTGGTAATTAGTTTGTAGAGAGAGAGATATTAAGAGACTGAATTTAATTTTTAAAACAATTATTTAAGAATGAAATTTATTATTTTAATGATATGAAATAAAAAGTGTGTTTTCTTTCTCAGAATTGGTCTTGAAGCAGGAGCAAGAGGAATACAGAAAAGAGGGAATCGCCTGGAAGAATATTGACTATTTTAATAATCAAGTGATTTGTGACCTGGTGGAACAATCTCATAAAGGAATTATAGCAATTATGGACGAAGCTTGCTTAAATGTTGGAAAAGTAACGGACGAGGTAATGAGGAATATCTTAGGAAAAAAAAGCACAAAAATTCTTTTTGTCAGGTTTTTTGTCAGTGGTGTTACCTTTTTAAGGGTCAAAGTGGGATTTATAAGATTTTAGAATTTTAAAAAATTGCAGAAAATAATTGAAATTAAACAAAATAATTGTAAATTTTGCAAAGCAGTTGAAAAAACAATAAAATCAATTAAAAAATTGTTTAAAGAATAAAGAAAGAAATATAAATTTGAAAAAAATACTTGAAAACCTTTAAAATAAATCATTGATAAAAATTGAATAATGAAAAACCAGAGAAAATTATTGAAAATTGCAACAAAAAAATGATTGAAAATTGAGATGAATAATTTAAAATTGAAAAAAATAATTAAAATTTAAGGAAATAATTGAAAAAATTATATAACTTTTTTTAATAAAAGAAAATTTGAGAAAAATACTTAAAACTTTTAGAAGTTCATTGGAAAAAGAAGAAAATAATTTAAAATTAGAGAAAATAAATGAAGAAAGATAAACATAATTTAAAATTGAAGAGAACAATTTTTAATTAAAGAGAAACAATTAAAAATTTTTTGGAAACAATGAAAAAGAACAAAAGTAATTGAAAAGAGAAGAAAATAATAAAAAAAAATATATAAATAATTGAAAATTGAATAAAATATAATTCAAATGTCAGATAAATAGATTAAAAATTTTTGAAATTATAAAACAGGTGAATAAAATTGAAAATTGTAGGAATTAAACTTTGGAAAATAATTGAAAAATGATTTTAAAATTTGAAACTTGAAGAAAATAATCAAAATATGGCAAAAACAATGATAAGTTGTAAAAAAGAAATGTCATCATTTGGATAAAATAATTGAAAAAATACAGAATTTTATTTTAATTAAAACAACAATAATTGAAATTTAAGAAAAATACACAAAGGTCTTAGAAATTAATTGAAAAAAATGAGAATAAGTAAAAATTGGAGAACATAATTGAAGAAAGCTAAAAATAATTGAAATTTACGATAATTAATAAAAAAAATTTGGAAATTATGAAAACAAATGAAAATTATTAAAAATTGAAGAAAATAATTAAAATTTTAGGAAATGGGAATAATCATTAACAATTGAAGAAAATAATTGAGAAATGATAAAACTAATTCAAAATTGAGAAATAATTGAAATATGATAAAAAAATAAGCTTTAAAAATTAAATGACATCATTCAAGAGAAATAATTGAAAAAATTACAGAATTTTTTTTAAATGAAATAAAAATAATTGAAATTTCAGAAAAATACATGAAGATCTTAGAAATTAATTGAAAAAAATGAGAATGACTAAAAATTGGAGAACAGAATTGAAGAAAGCTAAAAATAATTGAAATTTACAATAATTAATAAAATAAATATTGAAATTTATGAGAAAAAAATGAAAATTATTAAAAATTGAAGAATATAATTGAAATTTTAGGAAATGGGAATAATCATTAACAATTGAAGAAAACAATTGAGAAATGATAAAACTAATTCAAAATTGAAAAAAATAATTGAAATATGCTGAAAATAATTTAAGATTGAGAAAAATATTAAAATATGATAAAAATGATATAAATATGATAAATTGAAAACAGTAAATAAAATTAGAGAGAAATAATTAAAAAAATCATAGAATATAACAGAAAAAAGTTATAAAATTACCTAAAAAAATTTAAATAAAGAGAAATAATTAAAATTTTTTTGAAATTTATGAAAAATAACTAAAGTAATTGAAAATTGAAGAGAATAATATAATTAATAACATAAATAATTGACAATTGAATGAAATAATTGAAATCTCAGAAAAATAGTTAAAATTTTTGAAATTATAAAACAAATGAAAATTAAAGGAAATAAATTTTGGAAAATAATTGAAAAATATTTCAAAATTTGAAACTTGAAGAAAATAATTGAAATAGGATACAAACAATAATAAGTTGTAAAAATTAAATTACAATTGTGTGAAATAGTTAAAAAAAATTGCAGAGCTTTTTTAAATAAAAAAATTTAATTAAAATTTGAGAAAAATAAATAAAGATTTTAGAAATCAATTGAAAAAAATGAGAATAACTAAAAATTGGAAGAAAAATACTTAAAAATCTTAGAAAATAAGAATAATAATTGACAGTCGAGGAAAATAATTACAAAATGATAAAATTAATTCAAAATTGAAAAAAATAATTGAAATATGCTGAAACTAATTTAAGATTGAGAAAAATAATAGAAATATGATGAAAATAATTTAAATATGATAAATTGAAGACAGTAAATAAAATTTGAGAGAAATAATGGAACAAATCATAAAACATAATAATATGTTTAAAAAAGAAAATAATTACAAAATTACTTGAAATTATTTAATACAAGAGCATAATTAAAAGATCGCAGAAAAAATCTAAAATTGATAAAAATAATTTAATTTTTTGAAAATTATGCGAAAATAATGAGAAATTGAAGAAATGTAGAGGGAAAATTAATTAAAATTGAAAAAGTAATTGAAAATACACTAAACAAAATAATTGAAATTTGAGGAAGGTAAATTTTAGATTTAGAGCAACAATTTAAAAGTAATTAAGATAATTAAAAATTGCAGAAAATAATTGAAAAATGATAAAAATAGTTCAAAATTGTAGTATAAGTAATTGAAATCATAATAGAAAAGAATTATTTAAAATTTCAGAAATTTTTAAATCACTTCAAATTTAGTATATTTGAAACGTGGATTAATTGAACTTTTAATCAACGCAAGTTCATATTAACTGAAATTCGAAGAAATTAAAATTGCTAGTAATTTAAATTTTGAAAACGTCACTGTTTTTTATTTCAAAAAAACTATAGAATATTTACTGAAAAAAATAAATGAAAAGAGTTTTTAATAATACAGATTACCTATTAGACTTTTTTTTTCTTTAATTCTGATATTTTATTAATTTTTCGCAGATGCTGCTTGAAGCAATGGACAAAAAGCTTGTTAATCACAATCATTACACATCGCGACAATTAAAACCATTAGATAAAGAACTTAAGCACAAAGTTCAGTTTAGAATAAAACATTATGCAGGAGATGTTGTCTACAGTATTGATGGATTTTTGGATAAAAATAAAGATACTCTCTTTCAAGATTTTAAACGTTTATTGTTTAAAAGCCAGAATTCAATTATTAGTAAAATGTGGCCTGAAGGTGCTCAGGATATTAACAAGGTTTCTTTTTTTATGTCATCTTTTATTATAATACTTACCAATTATTATTTTCAAAATTCTTAATACTTTAATTTACATTTTTCAGACGACAAAGAGACCTTTGACAGCTGGAACTCTATTTAAAAATTCAATGGTTGCTTTGATAAATAATTTAACTAGTAAAGAACCGTATTACGTGAGATGCATTAAACCGAACGAAATCAAGTCTCCGGTCGTTTTTGACGAAGAAAGGGTGAGCCATCAAGTTCGGTATTTAGGTCTTATCGAGAATATTCTAGTCAGACGAGCTGGTTTCGTCTACAGACAGTCTTATGATAAATTCTTGAAGAGGTTGGTATTTAAAATGAATTATTTTCTTAAAATAGTTCATATACGTATTTTTTTTATTAATAGAATAACAATAAAATATAACTAGAGTTGCGAAGAAGTAATATTGCCTGGAGAACGGTAATGAGAACGAGAATATAACCGACCGAAATTCTAATCGAGAATTTAAGTTTTTTATTTATTTATCAAATTAAGTCAAATTTTCCCAATCATTCTGTCCATACCTGAAGTTTGTCACTAGATACTTTTTTTTTGTTTTAAAATTTTACATCATATTTCACCTTTTAAAAATGTTCTCAAATTTTAAATTTATAGCAATTTTAATTTCTTCATATTTCTGTTAATTTTAACTTGCATTGATTAAAAGTTTAATTAATCCACGGTTCAATTATAGTAAATTTAAAGTGATTTAAAAATTTCTGAAATTTTTAATAATTCTTTTCTCTTATGATTTCAATTACTTAAACTACAATATTCAGCTATTTTTATCATTTTTCAAATACTGTCTGCAATTTTTAATATTTTGATTGTTTCTCACTTTCTTCCCTAAATCTTAAATCTACCTTCCGCAAAGTTCAATTATTTTTTAAAATGTTTTCAATCACTTTTTCAATTTTAATTATTTTTTCTTTGATAATCAAACAATTTAATTATTTATTGCTAAATTTCATATTATTTATCGTAAAATGAAATTAATTTTTTTAATTCACTATTATTATTTTCATTTTGCAATTATTATCTTAAATTTTTAATCATTTTCATTATTTCTGAATTAATATCCTGAACTTTCAAATAAATATCTCAATTTTCAATTATTTTGTTCAAATATTCATTTCTTTTCATTATTTTGCAATTATTTTCTCTATAATTTAATTGTTTTAATTATTTTTCAATTAATTTCCCAAATTTTCAGTTATTATCTCAAATTAATATTATTGTCTTCAATTTTCAACTTTTTAAACGATTTTTCAATTATTTTCTTTTGCTAATTTTTGTATTATTTTCTTTAATTTTTAATTAGTTTAATTATTTTTGCATAATTTTCAAAAAATTAAATTATTTATCAGAAATTTTAATTATTTCCATCATATTTCAATTATTTTTCAAAAATTTCAATTATTTTTCAAAAATTTCAATTATTTTAATCATACTTCAATTATTTTTATCATTTTTAAATTATTTCCCCAAATTCTTCATTAGTTTCTTCAATTTTTGATTATTCTCATTTTTTTAAAAATTACATTCTCAAATTTTCAAGTATTTCTCTAAAATTTTAATTTTTACTTTATTTATTTTACTTTTATTTACTTCATTATATAAACCGGAATCAAATTATTATTTATCAATTATTTTTTTTTAAATTTCATTAATTTTTTTAACCTATCATTGTTTTTATAATATTTCAATTATTTTCATCATAATTTAATTATTTTTATCATTTTTCAATAATTATTTCCCTAAATTCTTAATTATTTTCTTAAATTTTTAATTATTCTCATTTTGTTAAATTTTGTTATTTGTATTGAATTACATTAATTTTTTTCAACTTATCATTGTTTTTATATTTCAATGATTTTCCTTAAGTTTCAAATTTTAGAATCATTTTTCAATTATTTTTCACAATTTTCAATTATTTTCATTTTTTGAAATTATTTTTTAACATTCTTAAATATTCTTTTTCAAATTTTCCATTATTTTCTTCAATTTTTAATTATTTACAATTGTTTTCATAATTTCCAAATTTGAAACTATTTATCTGATATTTCAATTATTTAAATCAAGTTTCAATTATTTGTATTATTTGTTTATTATTTACTTAAATTTTCAATTGCTTATGTTCTTTTTCAAAATCTACAAAAAGTTTTTAATTATTTATCTGAAATTTTCATTTTTCTATTCAATTTTCAATTATATATACGATTATTTTGTAGATATTTTATGTACCTCTATATTTTTTGCAATTATTTCTCTTAAATTAAAAATTGTTCTTTTCAATTTTAAATTATGTTTATCTTTTTCATTTCTTTTCACTAATTTTTTATTATTTTCTTCTTTTTTCTTGCAATAAATTTCTAAAAGTTTCAAGTATTTTTCAGATTAATTTTCTTTAATTTTCTTTTATTTAAAATATATTAGGTAATTTTTTTAATTTTTTTCTCAAACTTGAATTATTTTCTTCAATTTTAAATTAGGTATTAACAGGTATTATTTTGTTCATTATTTTCTTCGATTTGTAATGATTTTCATTATTTCTGAACTGATTTCCTAAATTTCCAGTTATTATCTCAAATTTAGATTATTTGCTTTCATTTTTAAATTATTTTTTAAAAATTTAATTTTTTTAATCATATTTCAATTATTTTAATCATTTTTCAATTATTTCCCTAATTTCTAAATTATTTTCTTCAATTTTTGATTATTCCCATTTTGTTAAACTAATTTCTCAAAAATTTTAATTTTTATTTCATTTTATTTATTTATTATTACTGTTTTTATATCATTGTTTTTATAATATTTTAATTATTTTCTTGAAATTTCAAATTTTAAAATCAATTGTTAAACATTTTCCACAATTTTCAATTATTCTTATTTTTTGGAATTATTTATAAAAATTTAAAATATTCTTTTTCAAATTTCCCGTTATTTTCTTAAATTTTTAATCATTTTAAATTGTCTTTATAACTTCCAAATTTTAAACTATTTCTCTGATGTATTGCTTATTGTCTACAATTCTCAACTTTTTAAACAATTTTTCGATTATTTTCTTTTGCTAATTTTTGTATTATTTTCTTCAATTTCTAATTATTTTCATTCTTTTTGCATAACTTTCCAAAATTTTAATTATTTATCTGAAATTTTAATTATTTTCATCATATTTCAATTATTTTTTTCATTTGCCAATTATTTCCCTAAATTCTTAATTATTTTTTTCAATTTTTAATTATTCTCATTTTTTTTAAAAATAAATTTCTTAAATTTTCAAGTAATTCTCTAAAATTGCAGTTTTTATTTAATTTTTTTTATTTATTTTTATTTATTTCATAATATAAACCGTAGTCAAATTATTATTTTTTAAATATTTATTTCAAATTTCATTAATTTTTTTCAACTTATCATTGTTTTTATAATATTTAAATTATTTTCTCCAAGTTTCAAATATTAAAATCATTTTTCAATTTTTTTCCACAATTTTGAATTATTCTTATTTTTTGAAATTATTTTTTAAAAATTTTTAAATATTTTTTTCAAATTTCGCATTATTTTCTTCAATTTTTAATAATTTTCAATTGTTTTCATAATTCCCAAATTTTTACCTTTTTAACTGATGTTTCAATTGTTTGTATTATTTGTTTATCATTTACTTCAATTTTCAATTACTTATGCTCTTTTTTTAAATCTCCAAAAAGTTTTTAAATATTTTTCTCTGAAATTTTCATTTTTTTATTCAATTTTCAAGTATATCTACGATCTTCTTGTAGGTATTTATGTACCTATATTCTGTATTTTTTACAATTATATTTCTCTTAAATTAAAAATTGTTCTTTTAAATTTTAAATTATGTTTATCTTTTTTTATTTATTTTCTCTAATTTTTAATTATTTTATTTTTTTTTGCCATAAACTTCTAAAAGTTTCAAGTATTTTTCAGAAATTTTCTTTAATTTTCTTTTATTTAAAATATATTAGATAATTTTTTCAATTATTTTCTCAAATTTGAATTATTTTCTTCAATTTTAAATTAGGTATTAATAGGTATTATTTTGTTCATTACTTTTTCGATTTCTAATTATTTTCATTATTTCTGAATCGATTTCCTAAATTTTTAGTTATTATCTCAAATTTAGATTCTTCCTTCATATTTAAATTATTTTTTAAAAATTTAATTTTTTTAATCATATTTCAATTATTTTAATCATTTTTCAATTATTTTCTTCAATTTAAAATTTTTTATACTATTTTTTCATTATTTTCTAAAATTTTTAATCATTTCCGAATTAATTTTCTAAAATTTTAATTATTTATCCTAATTTGAATAATTTTTTTTTTAATTTTTAATTATTTTCTTCAATTTTTCATTATTCTAATTTTTTTAATTTATTTCTAAGATTTTGAAGTATTTTTCTCAAGTTTAAATTATTTTCTTTAATTTTAAAATATTTCTATGATTTTTTTTACTTACTTTACACAATTTTAATCGTTTTCATTATTTTTTTTTTCCATTAATTTGCAAAATTTGCTATTATTTTTTTAAATATTATATTTAAAATTGCTGATAAAATAAGGTGTAGAATTAATAAGGTGTGCGCGTTGTTTAATCTAGTTAGGTATAAGAAATTACAATTTCTATAATTTATATAAAACACTGTTTATAATTGTTATATTTAAAAATAATTTTTACATCCTACTTATAGTTAATTTTTAATGATACTTATTTTATTATTTATCCATTTTTATTTCAATAAATTGTTTGTGTTTCAAAATAGTGGAGCTCATTCAAATATTGAAAATTCTCATAAATTTTCCGGAAGGAGAATATTCTCGGTTATATTCTCGAGAATTTATCCAGGTTTTAAGTTACTAAGAATTTTGCAACTCTTAATATAACACAATTTTCACTTTCGGACATATCTTGATCAATGTCTCGAGACACAAAGTAGTTATTATCAATCATAATTTTCATTTGTGCTAATTAGAAACATTCATGAATAAAATTATGATCGATTCTAAGTTTAATTCATTTAATATTTAAATAATCTTTTTTTTCTTTTAGGTACAAAATGATTTCTCAGTACACATGGCCAAACTTTAGAGGAGGAACTGACAAAGATGGAGTTCGAACTCTAATGGAAGAAAAGGGATTCCAGAATGACGTTCAATACGGAAAAACAAAAATATTTATCCGCTCTCCTAGAACTTTATTTGCTCTCGAGAAAGTACGAAAAATGTTGTCTAAAATTATTTGCAGGCCTCATACTCATGCCACTATTGACACTTTTTGCCACTTTTTTCAACTGATGCCACTATTTAGCTACTATTTTGAAAAAAATGCCACTAATGACACTTTTTTTTTAAAAAAAAGGCCACTAAAGACACTATTTTCAACTCAGATGTTTAATAAGTCTCTAAGTATTAGACTTCAATTATAAAGAATGTATTTAATTGGTTGGAATTATAAAATTATTAAAAATTGTTTTTATTGAGACGGAAGAAAATGACCGAAAAACTGAAGCAGAAGCCAAAAAAGAGGAAACGCATTGTGGTTTATTGTAGGATTTGTTTCTGAACTGTGTGAGGAAAAAAATTCCAATGATTTGATAAAAATAGTTTTTCTTGAAACATTGGAATTTTTCCACCAATTCCTGGGATTAATTTACGAATTTTCGGAAAAAATCCATTATGTTTGAATGTTTTTCCAATCTTTGAAAATAATTTCCATTTTATTTTTAAATAGAGAATTTTTCCAAACTTTACGAAATAAATCCACTAGTTAATAAAATTTTCTAATTTTCGGGGAAAAAATTGAAAACAAGTAACTCTTAGGTTAAAATAAATGGAAATAAGGATTCTAAGACTTAAAATAAATCTTAAAATATTGGAGACTATTAAAACATCACAAATCACACAAAATTAAAAAATGGACAGGTTGATAATATTCCCCTTAGTCCAGTTAATGAGGTATTTCATATTTTTTTAATTTAATCAGGTTTTCAAAATACTAGGTGTTCTTTCAGTTTCGCGTATGAAAAGTCAGGGAATTTTATAAAAGGTTGTTTTAAAAAATTAATTTAATTAATTTCTATATTTTTATGATTACAATCAGTGATATTTTATTTGAAATAAGTTGAAAACTGCTGAATTGTCGGTGACTTTTACCTGATTGATCAATAGAAAATAATTCAAATTTTTAATGCTGTTACTAAAATTGAAAATTATTTCCATCTATCAATCAGTAAAAAATTAATGACAATTTAGTCCTTTTCAACTGATTTCCTGTGAAACTTCATTGATTGAAATCATGAATAGAAAGTGATATTCAATATAAAATTATTCTCCTTAAATTTTATGATTATTCATTAATTTTTTTTAATTATTTTGTTCTGTTGTCGATTATTCTCAACAGCTTTCGAATTTTTTTGGCAATTGTCAATTAATTTCCTCATTTCTCAATTATTTTCGTCATTTTGTAATTTTTCTTTTAATTATCAATTATCTTTTTCACATTTCAATTTAATTCTTTAAATTTCCATTTATTTCCTCAATTTTCAATTATTTTCTTCAATTTTCAATTATTTTATTCAATATTAAATAATTCTCGCCTTTTTCCAATTATCAATAATTTTTTTTTAATTTCAATACAATTCTTTAATTATTTTCTTCAATTTTCATTTATTATCTAACATTTTTTCTATAATTTTCTTCAGTTTTTAATTGACAACTTAATATTTTCCTTCAATTTTATATTTTTCTTTAATTTTTCCAATAATTTTGTTCTATTGTCGATTAATCTCGCCATTTTTCGAACTTTTTTTACTTCTTTTGCAATTGTCAAGAATTTTTTTAATATTCAATTATTTTAGTTATTTAGTAATTTTTCTTTATAATTATCAATTATTTTCTTACAATTTAAATTTAATTCCTTAATCTTCAATTTATTTCTTCAATTTTTAATATTTTCTCCAATTATTATTCTCATAATTTCGTAATTATTTCAATTATTAATTATTCTCTACAATTTATCATTACTTACTACAATTTTTTCAATTTTTTTGTTTTGTTGTCTATTAATCTAGTCATTTTTTAGAATTTTGTTTTCAATAATTGTCTATTATTTTGAATTTGAATTTATTTGAATATACGGGACCAGCCCTTTCGTACAAAATATTTTCAAATATTTTCTTAAATTTTTCATTTATTCTGCTCGATTTTCAATTATATCTTTCGATTATTAATTTTTTTCCGCAATTTTCAATTATTTTCTACAAATTTTTGAATCTATAATTTTTTTTCTTTAAATTTATAATTATTCCTTAATTTTGAAAATGATTTTTTCTGTTGTCGATCATTCTCGACAGTTTTCTAATTTTTTTTTATTGTCAATTATTTTCCTAAAATTTTAATTTAATTCCTTAATCTTTAATTTAATTCTTCAAGTTTTAATTATTTCTTCAGTTCTCAATTATTATTTTCAATTTGAAATTGCAGTCTTTAATTTTCAATTATTTTATTCAATATTCAATAATTCTCACCTTTTTTTAATTATCAATTATTTTTTTAAATTTGAATTTAATTCTTAAATTTTCAATTCATTTCTTCATTTTTTTATTATTTTCTTAAAATTTAAATTCCATTCTTCTGTTTTTAATTATTTTCTTCTATATTCCATAGTTAACAGCTTTTTAATTACTTTTTTCAATTTTTAATTATATTCTTTAAATTTCAATTTCATTCTTCAATTTTTTTCGATTTTCAATCCAGTTGTTCAATTTGTAATTATTTACAACAATTTTTTCTATAATTTTCTTAATTTTTTCTTGTTTCTGAATTTCTTAATTCAATATTACTTGTTTAATTTTTTCAATTATTTTTTTCAGTTGCCTATTGATCTAATCATTTATCGAATTTTGTTTTTATTTGTCAATTCTTCAACAATAATGCAAAGTTTCTCGACCCTTGGGCGCGTGTTAATATTGCTACTTATTTTGTATTTGGTAATGGAATTTGATGAAAAATAATATGAATATATTATTTCTTTTTGTGTTTTTAGTTCGAAATTGTTGAACAACATTAATCTCAATATTAAAAATATTACATCAAAAGTAAACTTAAAAAAAATTATTTTTGACCTTGAAACCTTTTTAAAATGCCTTCAATTTTCTTCAAAAGTCACTCGATACTCTGATTGATATTTTATTATTCATTTAATTTGAATATTTTATATTTGGGCCTGGAATTTTTGTGAAAATGGTCTGAAAAAGCTGGAAAAGTCATGGAATTTTCAAATTATGTTTTTCTGGCAACCCTGATTAATGTATTTTTAATATATTTTATAAAATAAAAACAGTAATAGTATTCATTTTTATTATTTTTACAACCATAACATTAAATAAATAAATAGATTTATATATATTTGTTAACAAAAATATGCCACTATTTTGCCACCTTTTTGAACAGTTTATGCCACTTTTGACACTATTTTTGTTGCAAAACTGAGTATGAGGCCTGTAATTTGACTAGTCTATAATTAATTTACGTTTATATTTAATTCAATTAAATGATAAATTTTCTTTCAGGCTCGTAGTGATCTTATTCCAGGAATTGTTGTTTTATTGCAAAAGCAGTGGAGAGGTTACTTGGGACGAAAACGTTACAAGAAAATGAAAGCAGCTCTTACTATCATGAAATATTATCGAAATTACAAGCTTTATATTTACATCAGCGATTTGTCAAAAACATTTAGACACGCAAAATCATTGGCCGATTATGGCAAACATCTTCCCTGGCCTCGAGAAAGTTTTGCTGTTCGCAGGAGCGTTCCACTTTTGAGGAAAATCTTTGCAAGATGGAGAGCTTGGATGATTCTCAGGAATATTCCCCGCGAAGAATGGCCTCAGCTTCGATTAAAGGTGGACTATTGAAATTTAATGGGAAAAATAATATACAAACTTGACGAAATTGAGACTCTAGAATTAATTATTTGGAAATTAATAATACAATTTTATTTTTTTCAGATGACCGCGGGAGCAGCTTTGTGCAAAAAACGTGCCTATTGGGGACAAGAACGTACTTGGGAGGGAAATTATCTCTCTTATTTGAGAGAGAATCCCAATAGCGATATTTTCAATGCATCTGTCAATAATCTGAAAAATACAGATCATTTTAAAACCGTCCTGTTCAGCGCTTTTGTCAAGAAAACAAACAAGTTAGTCTCTCTCTCTGTTTTGAAATAATCAAGATTTTTATATTAAAATTCGTTAGATAAAATATTTCAGATATTATATATTTAATATTGGACACGAATATATCGAATTTTTCGTTTTTACAGGCGTAATAAGTCAGCAGATCGAGTATTGCTGGTGACTGAGCACTCTGTGTACAAATTAGACTGTGTAAAATTCAAAAATATGAAAAAGAGAATGCCAATCTCGGAAATTACCGGTCTCAGTGTTTCGCCAGGAAAAGATCAACTTATCACGATTCACTCGAATCATGGCAATGATTTAATCATATCGTTAATAACGAAGGAAGATCGAGTTGGTGAACTCGTTGGTATTTTGTGCAATGCCTATTTCCAGTAAGTTTTTCCTTATTTTTTTTTTTTTTTCTTTTTAAAGGGTCATCCGTAAAGAACGTTCCACCAATTTTCGGGATTTTTACCCCCCCCCCCCCCCAAGTGGAACATTCTTTATGAATGACCTCTAAGGTTTCCTTGACCAGGGCCAAAACTTTTATTTATCACGAGACTTTAGCGTCTCCATCATTCGTTCAAAGCTAATAGCTGTGCATTTGAGGTTAAAGTGGAATTAAATAGACTTCAAATATAGAAGTGAAGTGGAAGTGAAGTAGGCTTGAAATTGAAATGAAGTGCAATTGAAATGGAACTGGAAGTGAAGTGGAATCGAAGTAGATGTGAAATTTAATTGAAGTAGAAGTGAATTGTCAGGGTTGCCACGGTTCTGGAAAACCTGGAATTGTCTTGGAATTTTTTTGAAGTCATAAAAATCCTGGAATACCTGGAAAAGTCAGGGACTTTTATAAAATTTTGTTTTAAAAAATTAATTTAATTAATTTCTCTTTTTATGATTTCAATCAGTGATATTTTATTTGAAATAAGTTGAAAACTGCTGGATTGTCGGCGACTTTTACCTGATTAATCAATAGAAAATAATTGAAATTTTCAATGCTGTTACTAAAATTAAAAATTATTTTCATCTATCAATCAAAACAAAATTAATGACAATTTAGTCACTTTCAACTGATTTCCAGTGAAATTTCATTGATTGAAATCATGAATAGAGAGTGATTTTCAATATAAAATTATTCTCCTTAAATTTTATAATTATTCTTTATTTTTTTTAATTATTTTGTTCTGTTGTCGATTATTCTTGACCGCTTTCGAATTTTTTTGCCAATTCTCAATTAATTTCCTCATTTCTCAATTATCTTTTTAATATTTAGTTATTTTCGACATTTTGTAATTTTTATTTCTATTATCAATTATTTTCTTCATAGTTCAATTTAATTTTCAATTTATTCCCTCTATTTTCAATTATTTTCTTCAATTCTCAATTATTTTCTTCAATTTTCAATTATTTTATTCAATGTTTGATAATTCTCGTCTTTTTCCAATTATCAATCATTTTCTTGAAATTTCAATACAATTCTTTAATTATCTTCTTCAATTTTCATTTATTTTCTACAATTTTTTCTATGATTTTCTTCAGTTTTTAATTGACAACTTAATATTCTCCTTCAATTTTTATAATTATTCTTTAATTTTTTCAATAATTTTGTTCTATTGTCGATTATTCTCGCCATTTTTCGAACTTTTTTTACTTTCTTTTTTCAATTGTCAAGTATTTTTCTTAATATTTAATTATTTTAATCATTTTGTAATTTTCTTTTAATTATATTATTTTCTTAGAATTTAAATTTAACTCTTTAATCTTCAATTTATTTCTTCAATTTTTAATATTTTTTTCAATTATTATTCTCGTCATTTTTCAATTATTTCTTTAAATTATTAATTTTTTTCTACAATTTACAACTATTCCCTACAATTTTTTCAATTATTCTCTTAAAATTTTTAAATTTTTTTATAATTTTTTCAATTTTTGTTGTCGTTGTCGATTAATCTTATTATTTTTCGAAATTTGTTTTCAATTGTCTATTATTTTCGTCATTTTTCAAATATTTTTTTCAATTTTTCATTTATTCTACTTATTTTTCAATTATTTCTTTCAATTATTAATTTTTTCCCCCAATTTTCAATTATTTTCTTCAAATTTTTCAATGTGGAATTATTTTTCTTAAATTTTTTAATTATCCTTCAATTTTTAAAATTGTTTTATTCTATTATCGATTATTCTCGATAGTTTTCTATTTTTTTTTTCATTTTTCAATTATTTTTTAAAAATTTTATTTAATTTCTTAATCTTTCATTTAATTTTTCAAGTTTTAATTAGTTTCTTCACTTCCCAGTTAGTATTTTTAATTTGAAATTGCAGTCTTAAATTTTCAATTATTTTGTTCAAATATTCAATAATCCTCACCTTTTTTTAATTATCAATTATTTTTTCAAATTTGAATTTAGTTCTTAAATTTTGAATTTCTTTCTTCATTTTTTTATTATTTTCTTCAAATTTCAATTCTATTCTTCAGTTTTCAATTATTTTCTTCTATATTTCATTATTCTCAGCTTTTTTAGTTACTTTTTTTAATTTTCAATTGTATTCCTTAAATTTAAATTTCATTCTTCAATTTTTTTCGATTTTCAATCCAGTTGTTCAATTAATAATTATTTACAATTAATCCTATAATTTTCTTAATTTTTCTTGTTTCTTAATTTCTTAATTTAATATTTCTTGTTTAATTTTTCAATTATTTTTTTCAGTTGCCTATTAATCTAATCATTTTTCGAATTTTGTTTTTAATTGTCAATTTTTTTTGTCATTTTAGATATTTTCTTCAATTTTATAATTACATATTCTCGTCATTTTCATTATTTATTGCATTTGCAAAAATTTATAGTTTTAAAAGACTAATAACAATGCAAAGTTTCTATTAAAATTTTGTATTTTGTCATGGAATTTGATGAAAAATAATATGTACCTGTATATTATTTCTTTTTGCGTTTTTAGTACGAAATTGTTGATCAACTTTAATCTCAAAATTAAAAATATTACATCAAAAGTAAATTTAAAAAAAAATTATTTTTGACCTTGAAACCGTTTTAAAATGTCTTCAATTTTCTTCAAAAGTCACTCGATACCCTAATTGATATTATATTATTCATTTAATTTGAATATTTTTTATTTTTTTCACTGTAACTACCAAAAAAGTTAATAAAATAATTTTATATTTGGGCCTGGAATTTTTGCGAAAATGGTCTGTAAAACCTGGAAAAGTCATGGAATTTTCAAATCATGTTTTTGTGGCAACCCTGATTGGAAATGGATGGAAATGAAGTGAATGTGAAGTGGACTTATAGGGGGATAGAAATTGCCTGTTTTTCGCACTAATTTTTAACTTAAATTTATTACAATTTTTAAAACAATTGCCAGTGACAAACTAATAAATGGAATTTTATTTTTTCAGATTACGACGAAGTGACCTTTTAGTAACAGTAGCGACCAGATTCAAATGCATGCTGGGAAACAAAAGCAAAGTTTTAAGTATTGAAGTGATGCCAGATATTGCAGAGCCAATGTTTTCGAAAAATGGCGACAATATCGTTTATGCTGTTCCACCATCCATTGGAATTATTGAGGACAGAATGAGAATAAAAACAGTTAGCTAGTCTTGATGTGAAAAAACAAAGTATTCTATTTTATTATACATATGTATATTCTCAAAATCGAATTCTTTATTTTTCACATTTCTGTGAGTACTGATTTTCTAATGTACAAAAAAAAAACTGTGACTAGAATTTCGATTGACGAGAATTAAAAAGTTTTCCGAGTAACGATATAGTGCGCGCAAAGAGAGAGAGGAAAAACAGAGAAGTTTATTAAGCTTGAAAAGTTACGGAAAGCTTATTATTGATGTTTCAGAGTATTAAGTTTGTTTTGTAAATAATTGACTAATATTTAAACAGAAAAATCACGACGAAAATTTTACTTTCGGCGCATTAAAAATATTTAATATTGTTTGATTCTGGAATACTTTCATTAATTGTATAAACAATATCTTTTCTTTACGATAAAAAGTGGCATCAGTCATTTCTTTTTCTCGATTCTTCTATATTTGTTATAAATTTTATTTTTATCCAGTTATATTTGTCAAAAATACCGAGAAATTCTATGACTCATGTCATTTTGATTCTTGAAGGTAAATATTATATACTGTTTTCGAAAATCTAACAATATAATATAAAAATAATGTACTTAAAGAATTCCAATTATACATAAGAATTTTATACAAGTTTTTTGTAACAGTTTTCAGACGAGCGCTGTATTTGAAATTTTAATGCATTGTTGAAAAGCATAATGAAAAATAAGATAAGATTTTTTAAAAAAAAAAAATGTACTTACAATCCTTAAGATAATCGAGAATTTTTAATAATTGTAATGTTTCTTCAAGTGGCTTTTGATATAATGCATTTCTATTTATAATAATTAATGAATGTGCCTACTAGTTGCAGGGACAAAAATCTATTTTATATTTAATAAATTTTCGAGAACAATGCTCTAAATTGTGCCATTGTTGAAAAGAGTGAAATAAAATTATTTAACACTTAACTTTCTTTTTTTCTGTCATACCTTAAATTCTAGATTTATAAGACAAATTTTGTTAGAATTGCAGTGCTCTTTATTGTTATATTGTAAATATAATTATTTATACAAAAATTGGCAACATATCAAGATATAATTAATCAATTCGTTGGTACATGTAAATGTATCCTAAATCTTTCGGAGGATTTTCAGATACCGCAACCTGTTGAATAAATAGAAAATTGTCTTTTAATTAAATTAAATAAAATAATTAATTAGTATTAAAATAAAATAATTAAAATAAATAAATGAATAATTAATCGTATTATTATTTCTGCTATTAATATTAAATAATCAAATAATTATTTACCTTTTCATCATTGAAAAGAATCCATCGTCCGTCTTTTAATAGATGGCAAACGTAATGTCCAACCATGGAAGAAGTTCCCATATGAGAAATGAAACCCACCAATTTAAAACCTGAAAAATATACAAATTTTGTATCTCTTCTTTATTTAAAGTTTTTTTTTCAACACAATTTTTAAATTATTAGCAAATAAAGAAAAAAATAATTTTAAAAAATATAGTAAAAACCTTATGAATACAAGAATTAAAAAATTCTGGGAAAAAATACTAATAAATAAGAAATGACCAAATAAAATACACGAATGTAAAAATATGAGTAAATTTTCTACAAAAGAATTGAAATTAATTAAAATGCGGAAGATAATAAAAAATTTGTTAACCATAAAAAGAAATTTCAAGGAATGAACAAATCCGAATATGTTTTTCAAAAATAAACAAAAAACTGCCAAAAAAATTCGAAAAGTTTAAAAGAATAAGAAATGATGAGAATACGGAATAAAAATAACAAATATTTAAAAATGGAAATGATAAAATTGTAGAAAAACTGATTATAAATGCAAAAATAAGAAAATGCGTCCATTCAAAAATAGAAAATTAAATTATGAAAAAAAATGTTTAAAATTGACAAAAAATATATGAAAAACTGGAAAATCTTTTTAAAAATTAAAAAGATTTGCTGACTTCTTTTTTGAAAAAGTAAGAAAATAATACTAAAATCAAGTCACAATTTTACTAAAGAGCAAATATTTTCAAAATTGGATAAGTTACGAAATTATTAATGAAACTAAGGGAAAAAACAATGAATACATTTTTTCAAACAATTAGAAATTAACAGCAAAAAATACGCAAAAGTAAGCTGAATAAAAAATAAAAAATTAGAAAAAAATCTATTAAAAAAAAAAAAGAGAGAAAAAAGTAAACGTAAAAGAAAAATCTTTGATAAAAAATTAAGACATTAATTTAAAAACTGTGTGGAAATAGGTACTACATAAATTTCTTGACAAAATAATAAATTATAAAAAAAAACTGTTTCGAGAAAAGAAAAACAATGTGTAAAGAATAGAAATTGTTTTTTCTTTTATCAATAAATTACAAAAAATAATTTAAAATATAAAACTAGGAAAAAATCTACTACAGTACAAAAAATAAGTAAAATAAAAAAATTCTTTAAAACCAAACAAAATTTAGGAAATCAGAAACTAGAAAATTGAAGAAAATAAATAAAAATGGGGAAAATTAAGAAAATCATAATATAAAAAAAAAAGATAAATAAAAAAGAAAAAAGAAGATTAAAACTAAGTAAGAATTTTTAAAAATAAAAGAGAAAAAAGTATTTAAAAAAATTAATACTTAAGAAAACAAAAATTACCGAAACATATTTTTTATAAATGTCTTAAAAAAAAAACTTTATGAAATAAACTGAAGTAATTTAAATAAAAAGATGAAAATTAGATAAACACTTGTAAAAAATGTTATCAAAAGGAAAAGTAGAAAAAAAAATTTAAAAACAAGGAAAATGAAGTAATTATGATAAAAGTACAAAAAGCTATATACATTTTTTGAAAAATAATAAATTATATTAGAAGAAAATTCAACTGTTTCTAAAAATAACAAAATTCTTATTTAATTAGTAAATTAATTTAAATATCAAAAAAAAATTTTTTCAATGTACTGAGAAAAACAAAAAGAAACGATAAAATTAGAAAAATAAAAAAAATTGAAAATTTTTAATGAGTAAAAATATGCAAAATAATTCATTTTTTACTTGAAATTTGGACTTATTGAAATTTTTATTAAATTAAAATTGGAATTAATTGATGTTTGGTGTATATTTAAATTATAATTACTTGGAAATATTTAAATTTAATGTTATTCATTATTTTCTACCTGCTCAAAATTTTTAGATAGCATTCTGACCATCTTTACTTTAATTTTTCAAAATCGACTTCCTGGAACTTCGTACAAATTTCCCGGTAAATTTTGAAAAGAAAAAAAAATATTTGAAATTGAAAATATAAACTCTTCAATGTTATGAGAGAATAGAAGAATAAAGAATTTAACACAAAGTTTTATCTATAAAATTATTAAAACATGTTTTACAAATTATTGAAAATTAAATACGTAATTTGAAAATGAATGAAAATTAGTATAATTTCTAAATTTACTAGAAAAAGATGAGAATTTCGTATGTTTTAAATAAAAAAATTATCTAAACTTTAAATGCGTTTTGGTTGAAGTAAAAAATTTGATTTTTATCATTTTAACTAATTAAATAAATTTACCCATTTCATTGATTTCTTCAATTTTAAATTACCTTCATATTTTTTTAAATCTTTTCCTAAATTTCTAATTATTTTTCTCAATTCTCGATTGCTTTCATCAATTTTAATTTTTTTTTCAATTATTCTCATCGTTTTTAAATTAATTTTTTCAATTTTCAATCATTTTCTCAATTTTCAATTTTTGTCTTTAATTTACAGTTGTGTCTATAATTTTGCAATGAAAGAAACAATTTTTAATTTTTTAAAATATTTTTAAATTGATTTATTAAATTTTCAATTATTTATCTCAAATTTGAATTCTTTCTTTTAATTTTTATAAGTATTATATTAATTTATTGCTTTTTTTCAAATTTTAATTATGTTCATAATTTAATTAATTTCCTAAATTCCTAATTTTTAATTTTAAAAATAGTTTCTTCAATTTTTAGTTTTGAAAAGTATTTTGTCATAAACTTTCTACATTTTTAATTTATTTATCCCAAATTTCAGTTATTTGTATTATTTTGCAATTATTTGCATCATTTTTAAATTCATTTCTTTAATTTTGCAATTTTTTTCTCCAAATTATAGTCTTTAAAATTATTTTTTATCTAATTTACTAAACCTTTAATTATTTATTTCAAATTTCAATTGATTAAAATATTTTTTAAAGAATTTTAGAATTTTTCAATTATTTTTTTTTAATTCACAATTACTTTTAGTATTTTGTAATTGATTACCTAAATTTTCAATTATTTACCTCAAATTTTAATTATTTTTAAAAATTTATCATTTTTTTTGCCATTTTTCATTTCTTTTCTTTAATTTTTTTATATATTCTGTAATTTTTTTTAAGTATTATTCTCAATTCTCGATTGTTTTTCTTCAATTCACAAATACTTTCTTAATTTTCAATTACTCCCATCAATTTTCAATTATTTCTATAATTTTGCAATTTTTTTTCTCCAATTTTTAATTTTTTAAAAATTATTTTCAATTTGATTTGCTTAATTTTCAATTATTAATCTTAAATTTTAATTCTTTTTTTTTCAATGTCAATTTGTTTTATACCCATTTCATTGATTTCTTCGATTGTAAATTACCGTCATAGTTTTTTAAATCGTTTCCTAAATTTCTAATTATTTTTCTTAATTCTCGATTGCTTTCATCAATTTAAAATTTTTTTCCAAGTATTCTCATCGTTTTTTAAGTAATTTTTTCAATTTTCAATTATTTTCTCAATTTTCAATTATTGTCTTCAATTTTCAGTTGTTTCTATAATTTTGCAATTTGTTTTCACCAATTTTTAATTTTTTAAATTTTTTTTCATTTATTTATTAAATCTTCAATTATTTGTCTCAAATTGGAATTCTTTCTTTTAATTGTTATTAGTATTATAATTATTTGATTGCTTTTTTTCAATTTTTAATTATGTTCATAATTTAATTAATTTCCTAAATTTTTAATTTTGAAAATACCTAGTTTCTCCAATTTTTAGTTTTGAAAAGTATGTTTTCATAAACTTTCTACATTTTTAATTTATTTATCCCAAATTTCAGTTATTTGTATTATTTTGCAATTATTTGCATCATTTTTAAATTCATTTCTTTAATTTTGCAATTTTTTTCTCTAAATTATAGTCTTTAAAATTATTTTTTAATCAATTTACTAAACCTTTAATTATTTATTTCAAATTTCAATTGATTAAAATATTTTTTAAAAAATTTTAGAATTTTTCAATTATTTTTTTTCAAATTTACAATTACTTTTAGTATCTTGTAATTGATTACCTAAATTTTCAATTATTTATTTCAAATTTTAATTATTTTAAAAAAATGTATCATTTTTTTTGCCATTTTTCATTTCTTTCCTTTCATTTGTTTTATATATTCTGTAATTTTTTTCAAGTATTATTCTCAATTCTCGATTGTTCTTCTTCAATTCCCAAATACTTTCTTAATTTTCAATTACTCTCTTCAATTTTCAATTATTTCTATAATTTTGCAATTTTTAATTTTTTAAATTATTTTCAATTTGATTTGCTTAATTTCCAATTATTAATCTTAAATTTTAATTCTTTTTTTTTCGATGTCAATTTGTTTTATACCCATTTCAGGCCTCATACTCAGTTTTGCAACAAAAATAGTGTCAAAAGTGGCATAAACTGTTCAAAAAGGTGGCAAAATAGTGGCATATTTTTGTTAAGAAATATATATAAATCTATTTATTTATTTAATCTTATGGTTGTAAAAATAATAAAAATGAATACTATTACTGTTTTTATTTTATAAAATATATTAAAAATACATTAATCAGGGTTGCCAGAAAAACATAATTTGAAAATTCCATGACTTTTCCAGCTTTTTCAGACCATTTTCACAAAAATTCCAGGTCCAAATATAAAATATTCAAATTAAATGAATAATAAAATATCAATCAGAGTATCGAGTGAATTTTGAAGAAAATTGAAGGCATTTTAAAAATGTTTCAAGGTCAAAAATAATTTTTTTTAAGTTTACTTTTGATGTAATATTTTTAATTTTGAGATTAATGTTGTTCAACAATTTCGTACTAAAAACACAAAAAGAAATAATATATTCATATTATTTTTCATCAAATTCCATTACCAAATACAAAATAAGTAGCAATATTAACACGCGCCCAAGGGTCGAGAAACTTTGCATTATTGTTGAAGAATTGACAATTAAAAACAAAATTCGATAAATGATTAGATCAATAGGCAACTGAAAAAAATAATTGAAAAAATTAAACAAGTAATATTGAATTAAGAAATTCAGAAACAAGAAAAAATTAAGAAAATTATAGAAATAATTGTTGTAAATAATTACAAATTGAACAACTGGATTGAAAATCGAAAAAAATTGAAGAATGAAATTGAAATTTAAAGAATATAATTAAAAATTGAAAAAAGTAATTAAAAAGCTGTTAACTATGGAATATAGAAGAAAATAATTAAAAACAGAAGAATGGAATTTAAATTTTAAGAAAATAATGAAAAATAATGAAAAAATGAATTGAAAATTTAAGAATTAAATTCAAATTTAAAAAAATAATTGATAATTAAAAAAAGGTGAGAATTATTGAATATTGAATAAAATAATTGAAAATTAAAGACTGCAATTTCAAATTGTAAATAATGATTGAGAACTGAAGAAATAATTAAAACTTGAAGAATTAAATTAAAGATTAAGGAATTAAATTAAAATTTTAGGAAAATAATTGACAAATAAAAAAAAATTAGAAAACTGTCGAGAATGATCGACAACAGAAAAAATCATTTTCAAAATTAAGGAATAATTATAAATTTAAAGAAAAAAAATTATAGATTCAAAAATTTGTAGAAAATAATTGAAAATTGCGGAAAAAAATTAATAATCGAAAGATATAATTGAAAATCGAGCAGAATAAATGAAAAATTTAAGAAAATATTTGAAAATATTTTGTACGAAAGGGCTGGTCCCGTATATTCAAATAAATTCAAATTCAAAATAATAGACAATTATTGAAAACAAAATTCTAAAAAATGACTAGATTAATAGACAACAAAACAAAAAAATTGAAAAAATTGTAGTAAGTAATGATAAATTGTAGAGAATAATTAATAATTGAAATAATTACGAAATTATGAGAATAATAATTGGAGAAAATATTAAAAATATAAGAAATAAATTGAAGATTATGGAATTAAATTTAAATTGTAAGAAAATAATTGATAATTATAAAGAAAAATTACTAAATAACTAAAATAATTGAATATTAAAAAAATTCTTGACAATTGAAAAAGAAGTAAAAAAAGTTCGAAAAATGGCGAGATTAATCGACAATAGAACAAAATTATTGGAAAAATTAAAGAAAAATTATAAAATTGAAGGAAAATATTAAGTTGTCAATTAAAAACTGAAGAAAATCATAGAAAAAATTGTAGAAAATAAATGAAAATTGAAGAAGATAATTAAAGAATTGTATTGAAATTAAAAAAAAAGTTATTGATAATTGGAAAAAGGCGAGAATTATTTAATATTGAATAAAATAATTGAAAATTGAAGAAAATAATTGAAAATTGAGGAAATAAATTGAAATTTAAAGAATTAAATTGAAATGTGAAAAAGATAATTGATAATTGAAAGAAAAATTACAAAATGACGAAAATAATTGAGAAATGAGGAAATTAATTGACAATTGCCAAAAAAATTCGAAAGCTGTTGAGAATAATCGACAACAGAACAAAATAATTAAAAAAAATTAATGAATAATTATAAAATTTAAGGAGAATAATTTTATATTGAATATCACTTTCTATTCATGATTTCAATCAATGAAGTTTCACAGGAAATCAGTTGAAAAGGACTAAATTGTCATTAATTTTTTACTGATTGATAGATGGAAATAATTTTCAATTTTAGTAACAGCATTGAAAATTTGAATTATTTTCTATTGATCAATCAGGTAAAAGTCACCGACAATTCAGCAGTTTTCAACTTATTTCAAATAAAATATCACTGATTGTAATCATAAAAATATAGAAATTAATTAAATTAATTTTTTAAAACAACCTTTTATAAAATTCCCTGACTTTTCATACGCCAAACTGAAAAGAACACTTAGAATTTTGAAAACCTGATTAAATTAAAAAAATATGAAATACTTCATTAACTGGACTAAGGGGAATATTATCAACCTGTCCATTTTTTAATTTTGTGTGATTTGTGATGTTTTAATAGTCTCCAATATTTTAAGATTTATTTTAAGTCTTAGAATCCTTATTTCCATTTATTTTAACCTAAGAGTTACTTGTTTTCAATTTTTTCCCCGAAAATTAGAAAATTTTATTAACTAGTGGATTTATTTCGTAAAGTTTGGAAAAATTCTCTATTTAAAAATAAAATGGAAATTATTTTCAAAGATTGGAAAAACATTCAAACATAATGGATTTTTTCCGAAAATTCGTAAATTAATCCCAGGAATTGGTGGAAAAATTCCAATGTTTCAAGAAAAACTATTTTTATCAAATCATTGGAATTTTTTTCCTCACACAGTTCAGAAACAAATCCTACAATAAACCACAATGCGTTTCCTCTTTTTTGGCTTCTGCTTCAGTTTTTCGGTCATTTTCTTCCGTCTCAATAAAAATAATTTTTAATAATTTTATAATTCCAACCAATTAAATACATTCTTTATAATTGAAGTCTAATACTTAGAGACTTATTAAACATCTGAGTTGAAAATAGTGTCATTAGTGGCCTTTTTTTAAAAAAAAAAGTGTCATTAGTGGCATTTTTTTCAAAATAGTAGCTAAATAGTGGCATCAGTTGAAAAAAGTGGCAAAAAGTGGCAATAGTGTTATGAGTATGAGGCCTGCCATTTCATTGATTTCATCGATTTTAAATTACCTTTATAGTTTTTTAAATCGTTTCCTAAATTTCTAACTAATTTTCTCAATTCTCGATTGTTTTCATCAATTTTAATTTTTTTTTCAATTATTCTCATCGTTTTTTAAGTAATTTTTTCAATTTTCAATTATTGTCTTCAATTTTCAGTTGTTTCTATAATTTTGCAATTTGCTTTCACCAATTTTTAATTTTTTAAATTATTTTTACATTGATTTATTAAATCTTCAATTATTTATCTCAAATTCGAATTCTTTCTTTCAATTTTTAATACTATTATAATCATTTAATTGTTTTTTTTTTTAATTTTTAATTATGTTTATTATTTCTATTATTATTATTATTTAATAAAACTTACGTCCAGCTCCATTTCTGTACTCCTCATCCTTTGAATTTGTATCTTCTTCCATTGGAGAATCATCCAGTTCAGAAGCATGACTAAATATCCAATCAACTGCACGTTCCACATTATTGTCTGTAGCTCTCAAAGCCTTGGTAGCTTGTTCTTTGGTAAATCCCATACTCATGACAGTAGCCAATCCTTCCTCATTTGGCACAAAATTGTTATGATCTAAAGTCAATGCACAATTTAATTAATTAATCAAAAACAAAATTCTCGGTTTTTTTTTTTTTTCAAAATGTACCAAATTTCCGGATTTAAACTAAAAAAAATATTCTAAATATTCACATAAAACAATTAAATAATTGTAAAATATATATTTTTAAACTATTTTTCTGGCTCGCAAACGTAAAAAATGTTAAATTCTATCACTTTTCTAGGTTTTCACAAACAAACAAAATCTCTTACTTTTCTTCATGAGACCAGGTGGAACAAAAGGTTCGGCAAAATTATCATCTGCAATGTGTTGCATGAGCCAGGCAGTCGCGTCTTCAAATCCACCATTTTCCGTGAAGAAAACTGCTCTTTTACAAGCCTCCAAAGGAAATCCCATTTCGGTTAATTGATTAATAATTACAGGATCGAATTGTGGCTGCGGATGTTCAGATTCGGCAACTTCTGGCAGTGTCTCTTCACCAGGTTGAAGTCCTTTTCCTTCCAACCAGCTCATATCCAACAAATCTGGCATTTCAACTTCCACGTCCAATTTAATTGGCGTCCAGTCTTCTTTAGCAGTAAACTTTTTTAAATGAATTAGCAGATAATCCGGAAAAGTTGCTAGTCTTGTGGTTCTAGAAAAACACAATTAAAAGTAGTTTAAAAACTTGAAAGCAGAAATATTGTTTGAATTTTTAAAAATATAATAATTAAAAACCGAAATTATAATCCAATTTTTTTTTGGAAAATTAGGAAATGAATGGAAGAAAATTAAGAAAAAAGAAATCTGTTAAAAATATGAGTGAAAAGTTATTAAAAAGAATTTTAGAAATTAATTGAATGTATAAAAATAGTAGAAGATTTATGGAAAAATAAGACAAATGTATAAAAAAAGTCAGGATATTTAAGAAGACGAAATTTCGGAAGGAATACAAAAAATGAGAATATTTATAAAGAAATAATTGACAAATTAAAAAAAATCTTCTTTTTGTAATTTAACAAATTATAAAAAAACGATAAAAATACAATTTTTTTTTAATATTTTTGTTAATGAGAGCAAAAATAAGAAAATCTACGAAAAATAATGTAAAAATAAATTTTAAGAATCTTAGAATATAATAAAAAAATTTGAAAAAAGCCGCGGAAAAACTTTAAAAATAAAAAAGATAAGAAAACTATCCAAAAGATGTTGAAATTTAGAAAAAAATCCTAAAGTACTAAAAAAAAATGTTAAACGCTATAGATAAGAAAATTAAAATAATATTAAATTAAAATTAAGAAATATTATTAATTAATAATATTTCATTAAAAATAAGAAAATCAAGAAAATTCTTTTAAAACATGAGGGAGTTTAAAAAAATAAAAAAGGAATGTTTTTTAAGAACGAAAAAATCTTAAAATAATGGAAAAAAGACTAAAAATTCCTCACAAATTAAAATACAAAAAAATTAGAAACACTACAAATATGATGAAAAAGTTAATAGAGTAGTTTTAAAGAAATAGAAACAAAAAAATTGATAAAAGTCTAAACAAAAAGTTAATAAATCGAAAAGACATAAGAAAATTTATTAAAAAATTATAATCCTCCTCCTCCTTCAAAAAACAAAAACAATCAAAGAAAAAAAGATGGTAAAAATCACAAAAAGAACGAAATTGAAAGAAACGTACAACAAACCAGAAGATATTTTAAAAAAGAAAAAACAAAACTTTTTTTAATAAAAAAAAATACATGGAAGAAATTAAAATAATTTACCAAAAATAAAGAAAATAGAAAAAGGCGAATAACAGAAATAAGAAAAAACATTAAAAAGCAAAAGAAAATGCTTTTAAAAAATAAAAAAAACTAAGAAACTTTTTAAAAAACGCCTGAAACTAATACAAAATACAGAACAAATTTTTTGAAAAAAACATGAATTTATGAGAAAAAATTAAACTAACAGTATCGAGAAAGGGGAAACATTTCGAATAAATAGAAAAATGATTATAAGAATAGAAAATTTATTGACTGGAGACGAATGAAAAATAAAAATTATAAATGAACGAAAAAATTGACGATAAAATAAGAAAGTTAAAAAGAAAGACGGAAAACCAATTAAAAAACTAGGAAATATTTAAAAATTAATAAATAAATAAAGGAATTGATATAACATTTTGACAAAATTGTAAAAAATATTCCAAAAACAAAATTGCCAGAAATAATCGTAAAAGAACTTGTGTAGAAATGAGAAACTTTATGAAATTTAAAATAAAAAACTAATAACAAATGGGAAGAAAAATAAAAGTTGTGAAAAATTACGAAATCAAGAATTTTTGTTATAAAAGAATAAATAAATTTTACAAAATAGAAAAGTTTTACAACCCCCCCCCCACCCTAAAGAATTATGAAAAAATAAAGAAAACTGAGCATTAATCTACGAAGAAAAAAATTGTAAATATTAAAAAGGAAAAAGATAAGAATTAAAAACTAAAAAAAAATGCAAAAGAAAAATAATATAAATTTTTTTTCTCAAATTCAATGTTTGATAATAGTATATTTTGTTAAATCTTACTTTAGAGCTGTCGTTTTTTCTTTTAAAGCCGTGCTGTAAAATTGCTCGATAGTTTCACTTTTACCAAATACTTCCAAGCAGGAAGATAATTTTATCCTCGGTCTTACAATATCGTGAAAATCTAATTTTTGGTTATTTTTCTCCGCCTCGGCCTTTTTGGTTTCATAGGCTGCAACTTGTTCCTGAAATTTACATTTTATATTTTTAGTTTAAAAACGCTACGTTAAATTTAAATAATAGGGTATCTAATCCTAATTTAATTATTAAATCTTTTAAAAATCTTTTTAATTATTATTTTTAAAAATGAAATTATTTTAATTCAAATTTATTATTTTACTAATATATTTTAATTTTTGTATATTTTTAATTTAATACAATTTTTAATATTAGTTTTATTAAATCAATTAATATTTTATATTTAAGTTTAACCTATTTTCAGGACTAATTATTAAATCTTTTAAAATATTTTTAATTATTATTTTTAAAAATGAAATTATTTTAATTCAAATTTATTATTTTACTAACTTATTTTAATTTTTGTATATTTATAAATTAATAAAATTCTTAATATATTTTTACTAAATCAATTAATTTTTTATATTTAAGTTCAACTATTTTTCAGGATTGTAATTGATTTAAATCATGATTTAAACCAAAAAAACTTCACAAAACAAAAAAAAAACAGTAATTTGTGGATAAATTTTCAAAATTTCAATTTTAATATTTTATGCTTTGTAAAATTTAAAAAAATTGTACTAATACAGGTAATCAAAATACCTACGATCTAAAAATTGTTGATATTTTTTTTTTTTTGTATTCGTCTTTTTATTTTAGGATTTTCTTTAATTTTCTTCTTTCTATGCAAATTATTTAATATTATTTTACACAATTTTGTTATTATGACATTCACTAAATTTTTTATTTCGTTTATTTCTCATTAGTAATATATTTTAACGTTTTTTTAATTATCTTGTTTTTTTATTTTTTTAAACAAATGTCCGTTAACAGTTTAATTTTTGGAAAAGAGTTTCTACTTTTTTATATATATATATATATTTATATCACTGTTTCAATCTTGAGTTATTTTTTTTTTTTTTAATTTTTCTTTATTTCTTTAATAATATCGATTACTTTTTTTATTTAAAAGAATTTTTTCAATAGACTATTTTCTTATCTTTTTACGTTTTTATATTTTTTCTTCACAATTTATTATTTTCTCGTTAATTTTACCTAATTTTATTAATTTTGCAACTAAATATGAATTTAGAGATATTTTTTAAAATTTTTCCACTTATTTGTCACAATTTGTTTGATTTTTATGCATTCTTTATTGTTTCCTGTTAAAAGTTTTCAGTTTAAAAAATAAACTACTTACAAATAAACATGTCAAAATGTTATATACTAATTTTATATATTTAGAAAAAAATCATGATTTTTATCAGTCCTGCTACATTTTCTTTACAAAATTAATAATATATACTAAATAAATAAATAAATAAATAATAATTTTACCTTGTTTATTGCAGCGTCTAAAGCAATTGGCAAAGGCAAAAGATACTCGGGACGAGTCGTATACTGAACTTTTTTCGAACTATTGCACTGGTACCGCTCTTCAACTTTGAATTTGAAACATTCCGCTACATTTTGTACATTGCGACTATTTTGCTGTTAAATAAAAATTAAATGGAATTATTTACCATTCTCTTAAATAAAATAAATAAATAAAAAATTAAACAGATTATCATTTTGAAAAATTGGCATTACTTCTAAAAGATTAATTAAGTGTAGAAAGAATTCCTGAGCGTCTTGTTGTCTATTGGAGGAAAAATCTTGATGTCCACGTCCAACTAATGTTTTAAACATGCGCGGAGAAATTCCCTGATGTGATTCGTCTCCTTCTGATTTTGGAGTCTGCGAATATTTTCCAGAGAGCAATCCGACTCCTAATTTTGCTCTAAAATCGAATTTTATTAAATTAAGTTACAAAAAACCAACGAAAGAATAAAAATATTATAGAAAAAGTGAAAGATACTGAATAAATAAAAACAATAGTGAGAACTTTTTGTTAAACAATGAAAAAAGAAATTTCTTCAAAAAATCTAAGAAATTCTTTAATAACGAAAAAATAAAAAATATTAAAAACATTTTTATAAACGCAAAAATAAGAAAGTTGTGAATAATCTACGTAAAAATAAATAAATTAAAAACAAAAAGAGAATGTAAAAAGATAAATAAAAAGCCTACAAAAAAAAATAAATTTTTTTTAATGAAAAAGTAAACAAAATTATGAATTTATTAATTAGAAAAAAAGAAGAAGAGTCTTTGAAAAATTATAAAAATTAATGAATTATTTTAAAAATACGGAAAAATATACTGAATAGATATTTTTAAAAAGTTCGAAATTATTAAAAGTTCAAAAAGTGATTGACAAAACTATGAAAGAACGAATAAATTGAAGGAAAATTCAAGAATTTGAAGGCTAAGTCAAAAAGTTTTAAGGAACTAACTATTGAAATGTGAATTAAACAAAATTTTAATTATTCAACTTACATTTGAGCATTGAAATCATTTGGTGGATCTTGAACACTTCGGTTAAAAATTTCATCTGCTTTCTTCACGTATCTAAAATTTATAATTACAATAATAAATTCTGTGTATTAGAAAGAACAGGAGTAAATTTTTTAAAATTGCAAGATTAAGGAGATTCTCTCAATTTACATAACCTCAATCTAGAAAGTTGTTTTTCACCCGAAATAAAACTATTATTGAAATCAATTTCACCAAATTATGAAAGACCAAGTTGTACATTTTTTAGAAAAAATTAGGTTGAGCTTAAATTTGTTGTTAAATAATATTTATTCAACAATTTATGCTTTTTCTTTAAATTTAGTTAAAATCTCTGGTTTTCAATTTCATCAAATTTTAACAAATAATAACTCATTTTTCTCGTTGAAACATTCTCTACAATTTTATTTGTTGGGTTTTTGTTAAAGAAGATTTTGTTTTCGATTTTCCAAAAATAGTCTAAATCGACTCATTTTCATCTAAAAAGTGTAAATTTTCATTTTTTAGCAAATGTCAAGATGTGTGAATCATCTGCCATTTAAATTAACTTTTTAAATTTACCATCATTTTTGTCATTATTTAATTATTATCTTTTTGTTCAAAAAGAATTTCTGTAATTTTTCTATTATTTTCTCCCATTTCTAATTATTATCATTTTTTTTGCAACATTTTCAAAAATTTCAATTATTTATCTGAAATTTTCATTATTTTCATCATATTTCAATTATTTTTTCTCGATTTTAAATTATTTTTTACAGCTTTCAATTATTTTTTCAATTTTAAATAATTTTTATCATTTTGCAATTATTTTATCCATCTTTTAATTATTTTTCAATTAATTTCCTAAATTTTCAGTTATTATTTCTAATTTAGATTATGGTCTTCAATTTTCAATTTTTTAGACGATTTTTCAATTATTTGCTTTTACTTAAAAATAAATTTTTGAATTTTTCTATTATTTTCTCCAATTTCTATTCTTTTTCAATCTTTACAAATAATATTAAAAAATATCAATTATTTATCTGAAATATTTAAATTATTAAACATTTTTTTAAATTATTTTCATCATATTTCAATTATTTTTTTCATTTTGCACCGATTTTATTCATTTTATAATTATTTTTCAATTAATTTCCTAAATTTTCCGTCAGTGTCTTAAATTTAGATTATTGTCTTCAGTTTTCAAGTTTTTAAAAAAATTTTCAATTATTCTTTTTTGTTCAAAAATAAATTCTGTATTTTTCTATTATTTTCTTCAATTTCTAATTATTATCACTTTTTTTTTGCAACATTTTCAAAAATTTCAATTATTTATCTGAAATTTTATTTATTTTCATCATATTTCAATTATTTTTTCTCAATTTTAAATTATTTTTATCAGTTTTTAATTATTTCCATCTATTTTTAATTATTATTCTCTCTTTGTAAAATTATTTTCTAAGACTTTTAAGTACCTATTTTCCCCAAATTCCAATTGTTTTTTTCAATTTTCAATTATTTTCATTTGTTTTCACAATTTGAAAAACTTTTATTAATTATCTTAAATTTTAATTATTTTTAGCTTTCTTCAATTCTTTTCTTCTATTTCTAATTATTCTCTTTTCTTCAATTAATATCTAAAATTTTCAAGTATTTTTCTTAAATTTCAATTATTTGTCATTATTAAAAAAAAATCGTTACTTTTTTAAATTATTTATTTCAAATATCATATATTTTTTTCAACTTATATTTGTTTTTATCATATTTCAATTATTTTATTCAAGAATAAAAACTTAAAATCATTTTTCTATAATTTGTCCCATTTTTTAATTATTCTTATTTTTTAAAATTATTTTCTAAGATTTCTAAATATTTTTCTTAAATCTCCATTGTTTTCTTTAATTTTTTATTATTTTCAATTTTTGTCATAATTTCCAAAATTTAAACTATACATCTGATATTTTAATTATTTATATTATTTGTTAATTATTTTCTTAAATTTTCAATAATATCTATGATTTTCTTGTATTTACGTGTGTTCTGTATTTTTTGCAATTATTTCTCTAAAATTAGAAATTGATGTTTTCAATTTTAAATTAGGTATGTTTATCTTTTTTCATTTATTTTCTCCAATTTTTAATTTCATTTTTTTCAATAAACTTTAGAGTTTGAAGTATTATTCTGAAACATTCTTTAATTTTCCTTTATTTAAAATGTATTAGGTACCTATGTAATTTTTTCAATTATTTTCTTAAATTTTAATTGTTTTTTTTTCAATTTTAAAATATTTCAGATTTATATTATTTTTTCATTATTTTCGTCAAGTTTTTGATTATTCTCTTTTCTTCAATTAATTTGTAAGATTTTCATGTATTATTCTTAAATTTCAATTATTTTACACTAATTAAAAAAAATTCGTTAATTTTTTTAATTATTCATTTCAAATTTGATATATTTTTTACAACTTATCATTGTTTTTATCATATTTCAATTAGGTTCAATTAAATTTAAAATCATTTTTTAATAACTTCTCCAATTAACTTTTATATTATTAATTTATTGCTTCATCTATGAGGAAGCAAATTATTTTGCTTATTTGGAAGCGAAATTTCCATGAAATGGACATAATTTTCACCTAGTTTAAAATTCATCCGCCATTTAAATTAACTGTTTAAATTAACTATTATGATTTCATTTTGCAATTATTATCTTCAATTTATAATCATTTTCATTATTTCAGAATTAATATCCTAAACTCTCAAATACATATCACAATTTTCAATTATTTTGTTTAATTTCCAGTTCTTTTAATTATTTTGCAAATATTTTCCCCATCTTTTAATTAGGTACTATAATTTTTTCAATTAATTTCCTAAATTAATTTATTTTAATTATTTCATTCAATTTTCAATTATTTATATTAATTTTTTTATTATTTTTGCTTCTTTATAAAGGCTTTTTTCTTTTTTTGAAAATACCTAATCAAATTTTAATGAATACCTTTTTTCATTGAAAAAAATCGTTTCTTGCTAAATTTTTTTTTTCACGCTAAAAATATACAGGGATCACAGGACCTATTGCTATTGAAAAAGGTGAATAGGTGCGAATTTTTTCAAAAATAGGGGACAAAAAGGGGATAGAAAATTTGCTTTAACTTATGTATACTTGAAGATTTTTTAGCACTTTTTTATTTACAAATTTTAAATATGGAAATATTATACAGGGCTGCCAGTGGACTTGTGGATTGAAAATAGTACAAAAAAGTGACTTTTTAATTTAAAATGGTGAATAAATAGGGAGTTTTTAAGTGAATAAAGTGAATAAACAATAATTTGCAATAAAAAACAAAATATTACTGATATTAATTTGGGGCCCGCAATAATTAATCAGTGCTCCCAATATCAAATTTGAAACAAAAATTTGTTAAATGAGAAAACTAATTGAAAAGTTAATTAAAAATCAAGAAATGAAGACAAAAATTTTAAATTTAAAACAAAATAATTGAAATTTAAAGAAAATATTTGAAAAATTTAAAGAACACTTGTAATTACAAGAAAATAATTGAAAAATGACAAAAATAAGTAAAATTTGACGAAAAATAATGATTAAAACTTAAAAGAAAATAATTAAAAAAAAATTAAATAAATTTAGAAATGTAGAAAACAGTTGAAAAATTACCAAAAAAAACTATAATTTGGAAAAAATTAATGAGAAATATAATTAAAAAAATGAAGTAAAAAATAAAAAGTGTATTACATTAATTGAAAAATTAAGGACATTATTGAAACGTGAAGAAACTAATTAAATAATGTCATAAATAATTGAAAGCTATTTTTAAATTAAAAATTTATAGGCAACAATAATAAAAATATTAAAGAAAATGACATTTAAAGAAAATAATTCCAAAATGTTAAAAATATTTGAATAATGACAAAAATAATTGTAGTTTGAAAAAAATAATTGAGAAATGATAATAATAATTAATAACTGATGTAAAGAATTCAAAATTTATAGAAAATAATTATTGATAAATTAAAAAAATATTTAAAGTTTATAATTAAATATAATAATTATATATATTAATTATTAAATTAATATTATAATATTATAATTAATATTATAATGAAAAGTTGTAGATATTATTTGACGTTTGAAGAAAATAATTAAAATTTAATGAGAATAATTCAAAAATGTCAAAAAAAAATTAAATATGAGGAAAGGAATTAAAATTTGTAGAAAATAATTAAAAAAAAGTGTGAAAAAATATAAATTTGAAGACAATACTTGAAAAATTGACGAAACAATTGAAATATTAAGAAACTAATTGAATAAGGAGATAAATAATTGAAAGCTGGTTTGAAAATTAAAAAATTATAGACAATAATTGAACAATTGAAAAAAATATTGGAAATTTGAGGAAAATAATTGAAAGTTTAAGAAATTAATTGAAGTCTGAAGAAAAAAATTGAAATTTGAAGATAATAATTCAAAAACGTCATAAAATTTCAATATAAGGAAAGTAATTGTAATTTGTAGAAATAATTGAAAAAATAATTGAAAGAGTTGTAAAAAATTAATAAATTCATGAGAATAATAAAAAGGATAAAAAAATGATTGAAATTTGAAGAAATTTATTTAAAACTGGTGTAAATTTTGTTTTAATTTCTTGACAATAAACAAAATTGAATAAAATAATTTAAATTTATTAAAAATAATTTTAAAACGTCAATAATAATAAAAATATGAAGAAAATATTTGGAAAATGACAAAAATAATTAAATAATAACAAAAGTAATTGAAATTTGAAGAAAATAATTAAAAAATAACAAAACTAAATTGAAATTTGTGTAGAAAATTTAAATATTTTTGTCAATAATTTAAAGTTTAAAGAAAATAATTGTAATTTAATAGACTAATTAAAAAATGTCAAAAAATTTAAATAAGAAGAGAGTAATTAAAGTTTCTAGAAAATGATTGAAATGTATAAAAAATAACTGAAAAAGTTGTAAAAAATTAATAAATTCGTGACAATAATAAAAAGAATGAAGACAATTTTTAAAATTTGAAGAAAATAAATAAAAACTGGTGTAAAATTTAAAAATTCATGACGAAAAAAATTGAATATAACAATTGAAATTTTTATAAAATAATTCTAAAATGACAACAATAATAGAAATATGAAGAAAATAATTTGAAATTAACGAAAATACTAAGAAATATGCCAAAAGTAAATAAAATTTTTTAACAAATAATTAATAATTGACAAAAGTAAATTGAAACTTGTGTAGAAAATTTAAATATTCTTGGCAATAATTTATAGATTTTAGAATATAATTGAAATTTTAAGAAAATAATTTAAATATGACAAAAATAAATGAAAACTTGTGTAATAAATTTAACTATTCCTGACAAGAATTTAAAAACTGAAGAAAATAATTGATATTCGAAAAAATGAAATTCAAAATCTTAGAAATACTTGAAAATTGACAAAAGTACTTTAAAAATGAAAAAGATAATTGTAAAGAGATGCAGAAATTAAATACTTGTAGACTGCATATTTAAAAAATTGATGATGTAATGTAATTTCTTTGAAAACTGAATTTTTTACACGAGATTTGTGATTTGGGAGGCCTCAAAAATCCTTGGCGATCGTGATTCAAGATGATTAATTCGAAAATATAGACAGCCACAATTTTGAATGTATATCCAAAATTTTGAAATTTTGTTGAATTTCCTGTATTATTTCTAAATATTTTTTGTAACATACGACATTTTGAAAATTTAATTTCTTTAAACATCATATCTTAAAAGACATGATCTTTTAAAAGATTATTTTTCATTATGTATTTTTAATGGGGATTTTCTATCCATTTTGACTATAACTATAAACTTTAATACTGAAAATTAAAAAAGGGGAAATAGGGGACAATTCTTTAAAATAGGGGAAATAGGTGCAAAATTTTAAAATAGGGGAAAAAAGGTGAATAGGAGACAACCTATGATCCCTGTAATTATTTCATTCAATTTTCAATTATTTATATTATTTTTTTTATTATTTTTGCTTCTTTATAGAGGCTTTTTTCTTTTTTTGTTAATACCTTATCAAATTTCAATGAATACCTTTTTTCATTGAAAAAAAATCGTTTCTTGATAAATTTTTTTTTCACGCTAAAAATATAACTTAATGAAGCTCAACCTAATTTCCTCTGAAAAATCTACAACTAGATCTTTCAAAATTTGATGAAATTGACTTCAAAAATATTTTTATTTGGGGGTTTTGGGTTTGAAAAAAAGCTTTCTAGTTTGAGATTATGTAAATGGAGAGAACCTCCTTAAAATTACGAAAGAAAGTGTACCGTTCGATAAAATCTGGAACGAGAAACATCGCTTGCATGACACTGTTGAGATAACAAGAATTTCCCAAATTCACGAGTCCCGTGAAGCCGGGTCCATAAACTTTGAAGGAAGATTCTTGAAGTGTGACCCAGTCACCGAACTTTTGATTTAGATCTAATTCCAGTTCAATCATGGATTTGTCAGTCTTTTCCATTTGAGTTATGTTGACTCCCCAATGAGACAAATGCTGCACAAGTTTTGGATCCAGGACCATGTCGTCTTCCTCGTACGAAAAAACGTCTGCCTTTCCGTCTTTTGTGATTGTTCCTAATTTAACGGCAAGAGGGTAACCTGTTTTTCGATAATGTTCCACGGCGTGATCGTTTCCTCCACTTCCGTCAAAAAATTTACGACCACACATTACACTTCCGTCCGTTAAATTCAGCCAGAGATTTTGGCTGAGTTCGCACATTTCGCACTTCCAGCCGTTCGGAGGAATTTTTATTCCATTGTCGAGCTGTTTTAAATTATCGGCGTGTCTGAAAAATACCAAAAAAATGATTATTTTTTAATTTAAAAAATCTTTTTGTGAATTATTAATTAACTAGATTAAACAACAGAGGTGTAAATTAGTTTCTACGCCTTATGTTATCAAGAATTATAAATATTTTAAATTATATAATATTTAAAAATAAATCAAACAAGTTTTATTTACATACGACAAATTTTATAAAAAAAAATTTGGAAAAAAAAATTTGGAAATTATGAAAACAATTGTAAACAATTAAAAATTGCAGAAAATAATGGAAAATTTGAAAAAGAATATTTAAAAATTTCAAAAAATAAGAATAACTGAAAATTGTGGTAAATAATTGAAAAATGGTTTTAAAATTTGAAACTTGAAGAAAATAATTGAAATATTATAAAAACAATGATAAATTGAAAAAAATTAATGAAATTTGAAATAAATAATTGGAAAATAATGATTTAACTGCGGTTTATATTAGGAATTAAATCAAAAATATCAAATAAAATTAAAATTTTAATTTTAGAGAAATACTTGATAATTTGAGAATTTAGTTTTAAATCAATGAGAATAATTAAAATTTTTAAAAAATAATTCTAATCTGATGAAATTAATCAAATTTTTTTAAAAATAATTGAAATATGATGAAAGTAATTTAAATTTCAGATAAGTAATTAAAACATTTTGAGAATTTTGACAAAAGAATAAAAAAAATTAGAAATTGGAGAAAATACTAGAAAAATTAACAAAAGAAATTAATTGAAAAATCGTTTAAAAAGTTGAAAATTGAAGACAATAATCTAAATTTGAGATAATAACTGAAAATTTAGAAAATTAGTTAAAAAATAATTAAAATATGGAGAAAATAATTGCAAAATGATAAAAAGAAATGAATATTGAACAAAATAATTGAAAATTGAGATTTTTATTTGAAAGTTCAGGATATTATTACAGAAATAATAAAAATGATTAAAAATTGAAGATAATAATTGCAAAATGCAAATAATAATGGTAAATTAATAAAATTAATTTAAATTTGCGATAAATAATATAAAATTTAGCAATAAATAATGAAATTGCTTTATTATCGAAATGAAAATAATTAAAATTGAAAAAGTGACTGAAAAAATTGCAGAAAATAATTGGAATTTGCGGAAGGTAGATTTAAGATTTAGGAAAAAAGTGAGAAACAATGAAAATAATTAAAAATTGCAGAAAATATTTGAAAAATGATTAAAATAGTTGAAAATTGTAGTTTAAGTAACTGAAATCATAACAGAAGAGAATTATTTAAAATTTCAGAAATTTTTAAATCACTTTAAATTTAGTATGTTTGAAGAAATTAAAATTGCTATAAATTTAAAATTTGTGAACATTTTGAAAAAGTGAAATTTGATGTTAAAATTTAAAACAGAAAAACATCTAGTGACAAACTTTAGGTGTTGACAGAATGAAAGAATGAATAAATTAAAGAAACTTGTAAATTATTTTATATAATAAATTTATTTTTCAAGTATTAAAAAAAAAGCATTATTCGAGTAATAAACTTACTTTGAAATAACTCTAGCTTCTCCATCCCAAGTTCCTGCTAAGGCTTCTTTTTCTGCAATTTTCAGAGCGGATTCTGCTTCTAAAATCGCCTTAACTGACATTTGTACCAACATTGGTAGTTCATCATTAGGATAAGCAATACTCGTGAAATTTGGCAAAACAACAATTTTATAACTTTCTTCATAAGTGTATTTTTGCTGATCAGGATTAAAACCTCCAGGTGTTCCTATAGCTAATCGAGTGATTTTCTTTTCCGGTCCATCTACATTTTCACTTGGGATCTGTAAAGAAAAATTAAAATGAATTTCAAATCTTTTGCTTTATTAGAATTCTACTAATTTACATATTCATGAATAATAATATCTAAACAAATAAATAAATATATATTATTTTGTGCGAGTCGAATGTTTTTAATAAATAAATATAAATTATAAAATGTTAACAATTGTTTTAAAAAAGTGACGAAATTTTTAGAAAATAGAAATATTACAATATGAATAAAATGTTTACAAAGAGAATAAGAAATTCCTATTAACAGGGGTCACAGGACCTATACTGCTATTGAAAAAGGTGAATAGGTGCGAATTTTTTCAAAAATAGGGGACAAAAAGGGGATAGAAAATTTGCTTTAACTTATGTATACTTGAAGATTTTTTAGCACTTTTTTATTTACAAATTTTAAATATGGAAATATTATACAGGGCTGCCAGTGGACTTGTGGATTGAAAATAGTACAAAAAAGTGACTTTTTAATTTAAAATGGTGAATAAATAGGAAGTTTTTAAGTGAATAAAGTGAATAAACAATAATTTGCAATAAAAAACAAAATATTACTGATATTAATTTGGGGCCCGCAATAATTAATCAGTGCTCCCAATATCAAATTTGAAACAAAAATTTGTTAAATGAGAAAACTAATTGGAAAGTTAATTAAAAATCAAGAAATGAAGACAAAAATTTTAAATTTAAAACAAAATAATTGAAATTTAAAGAAAATATTTGAAAAATTTAAAGAACACTTGTAATTACAAGAAAATAATTGAAAAATGACAAAAATAAGTAAAATTTGACGAAAAATAATGATTAAAACTTAAAAGAAAATAATTTAAAAAAAGATCAAATAAATTTACATATGTAGAAAATATGTAGAAAACAGTTGAAAAATTACCAAAAAAAACTATAATTTGGAAAAAATTAATGAGAAATATAATTCAAAAAATGAAGTAAAAAATAAAAAGTGTATTACATTAATTGAAAAATTAAGGACATTATTGAAACGTGAAGAAACTAATTGAATAATGTCATAAATAATTGAAAGCTAGTGTTAAAATTAAAAATTTATAGGCAACAATAATAAAAATATTAAAGAAAATGAGATTTAAAGAAAATAATTCCAAAATGTTAAAAATATTTGAAAAAAGACAAAAATAATTGTAGTTTGAAAAAAATAATTGAGAAATGATAATAATAATTAATACCTGATGTAAAGAATTCAAAATTTATAGACAATAATTATTGAAAAAAATATTAAAAGTTTATAATTAAATATAATATTTATACATATTAATTATTAAATTAATATTATAATTATATTATAATAATTATATATTATAATATTATAATCAATATTATAATTAAAAGTTGAAGATATTATTTGACGTTTCAAGAAAATAATTAAAATTTAATGAGAATAATTAAAAAATGTCAACAACAAAAATTAAATATGAGGAAAGGAATTTAAATTTGTAGAAAATAATTGAAAAAAGTGAGAAAAAATATAAATTTGAAGACAATACTTGAAAAATTGACGAAACAATTGAAATATTAAGAAACTAATTGAATAAGGAGATAAATAATTGAAAGCTGGTTTAAAAATTAAAAAATTATAGACAATAATTGAACAATTGAAAAAAATATTGGAACTTTGAGGTAAATAATTGAAAGTTTAAGAAATTAATTGAAGTCTGAAGAAACAAATTGAAATTTGAAGAGAATAATTCAAAAATGTCATAAAATTTAAATATAAGGAAAGTAATTGTAATTTGTAGAAATAATTGAAAAAATAATTGAAAGAGTTGTAAAAAATTAATAAATTCATAAGAATAATAAAAAGGATAAAGAAAATGATTAAAATTTGAAGAAATTTATTTAAAACTGGTGTAAATTTTTTTTCATTTCTTGACAATAAACAAAATTAAATAAAATAATTTAAATTTATTAAAAATAATTTTAAAACGGCAAAAATAATAAAAATATGAAGAAAATATTTGGAAAATGACAAAAATAATTGAATAATAACAAAAGTAATTGAAATTTGAAGAAAATAATTAAAAAATAACAACACTCAATTGAAATTTGTGTAGAAAATTTAAATATTTCTGCCAATAATTATTGAAAAATTAAAAAAAATATTAAAAGTTTATAATTAAATATAATATTTATATATATTTATTATTAAATTAATATTATAATTATATTATAATTAATAGTTGAAGATATTAATTGACATTTGAAAAAAATAATTAAAATTTAAAGAGAATAATTCAAAAATGTCAACAAAAAAAATTAAATATGAGGAAAGGAATTGAAGTTTGTAGAAAATAATTGAAAAAAGTGTGAAAAAATATAAATTTGAAGACAATACTTGAAAAATTGACGAAACAATTGAAATATTAAGAAACTAATTGAATAAGGAGATAAATAATTGAAAGCTGGTTTGAAAATTAAAAAATTATAGACAATAATTGAACAATTGAAAAAAATATTGGAACTTTGAGGTAAATAATTGAAAGTTTAAGAAATTAATTGAAGTCTGAAGAAACAAATTGAAATTTGAAGAGAATAATTCAAAAATGTCATAAAATTTAAATATAAGGAAAGTAATTGTAATTTGTAGAAATAATTGAAAAAATAATTGAAAGAGTTGTAAAAAATTAATAAATTCATAAGAATAATAAAAAGGATAAAGAAAATGATTAAAATTTGAAGAAATTTATTTAAAACTGGTGTAAATTTTTTTTCATTTCTTGACAATAAACACAATAAAATAAAATAATTTAAATTTATTAAAAATAATTTTAAAACGGCAAAAATAATAAAAATATGAAGAAAATATTTGGAAAATGACAAAAATAATTGAATAATAACAAAAGTAATTGAAATTTGAAGAAAATAATTAAAACATAACAAAACTAAATTGAAATTTGTGTAGAAAATTTAAATATTTCTGTCAATAATTTAAAGTTTAAAGAAAATAAGTGTAATTTAATAGACTAATTAAAAAATGTCAAAAAATTTAAATAAGAAGAAAGTAATTAAATTTTCTAGAAAATGATTGAAATGTGTAGAAAATAACTGAAAAAGTTGTAAAAAATTAATAAATTCGTGACAATAATAAAAAGAATGAAGACAATTTTTAAAATTTGAAGAAAATAAATTAAAACTGGTGTAAAATTTAAAAATTCATGACAAAAAAAAATTGAATATAACAATTGAAATTTTTATAAAATATTTCTAAAATGACAAAAATAATAGAAATATGAAGAAAATATTTTGAAATTAACGAAAATACTAAGAAATATGCCAAAAGTAATTAAAAATTTTAAACAAATAATTAAAAATTGACAAAAGTAAATTGAAACTTGTGTAGAAAATTTAAATATTCTTGGCAATAATTTATAGATTTTAGAATATAATTGAAATTTTAAGAAATCAATTTAAATATGATAAAAATAAATGATAACTTGTGTAATAAATTTAACTATTCCTGACAAGAATTTATAGACTGAAGAAAATAATTGATATTCGAAAAAATGAAATTCAAAATCTTAGAAATACTTGAAAATTGACAAAAGTACTTTAAAAATGAAAAAGATAATTGAAAAGAGATGCAGAAATTAAATACTTGACTATAACCATAAACTTTAATACTGAAAATTAGAAAAAGGGGAAATAGGGGAAAAAAGGTTAATAGGGGACAACCTGTGACCCCTGTATTAAAAGAAAAAAGTTTGAGAAATTATTAAAGTAAAAATGACAAATATTGAAAACAAATTTGCAAACAACTTTTAGAAACAAAGAAAAAATAATTATAAAACATTAGGAGACACATTTTTAAAACAATTTTAATGACCAATTTAAAAGATAATAAACAACAAAATCAAGGGAATGTTTCTAAACATTTTGTAGAAAAAAATTGTAAAGAGTTTTTAAAAAATTCAATAAAATCTAGAAATTTGGGGAAAAAATAGACAAAATGAGAAAACAAATTGAAAAATTTACAAAACATCTATAAAAAAATCTAAAAAAAAAACAAAATCTAAAAAAAATCTGAAAATTTTTAGAAATATTTTACTCTCCTCCTCCTTAAATATATAAATAAAAATGAGAAATACAAAAAATATTAAGTAAACAAAATAAATAAAAAATAAAGAATTAAAACTAGATAAGAATTTTTAAAAACAGTGTGAAAAAGGGAGATTCTTATTCATTCTTTTTGATTTAATTAGTAAAATAATGCTCTACTTTTTCTAATTTTAAACATTTTTCAAAAATATCCCTAAATAGTTAAATTTTTTGAAAAGAGTTTCTACTCTTTTATAGATTTTTATGTCAGTTTCATTCTTATATTGTTTCTGTAAATTTTTTCTTTATTTCTTTTATTTCTTTATTAATTTCTGTGTAGTTTTTTCTGTTGTTTTGTTTATAATTTATTATTTTTTCATTGCTTTTATCTAATTTTCTTAATTTTTCAATCATACACGAATTTTTAGATATTTCTTTGAAATTTTCTCAATTTTTCAACATAATTTATTTGATTTTGATTAAATGTTTTCTTCTTCATTATTTCTTATTGAATGTTCTCAGTTTAAAAAATAAGCTATCTTACAAATAAACAATTAAAAATTTTATATACTGATTATCTTTAAAAAAATCAATTTTTGATTTTTTTAAACATAAACAAATGTAAAAACACACAAATATAAATGACAATAAAATATAAACTACAGAAATTGATACCCTAATAAAAAAAAAATCCATTTACCTCTTTTTTTGTCTTCAAGACATGAAGAAAAACAGCATTTCCAGTTTGACGAAAATACCGTTCGACGTGATCCTGGCCGAGGCCAAAAAATGACGTGAGGCTAATATAAAGTCCGCTTGAACTTTCCTAATTAAAGATACAAATTAAAAATATTTTTAATTAAATTTAAGCAACAAAATACTTGAAAAATCGTACGAAATTTACTTACTGGAGTGTCAAAAGAGTAAACACATTCATCTTTATAAACTCTATCACTCCTTTCAGGTACTTTAATTTTCTTTAAATGCTGCGATAATTCTTCCATGATTTAACTTTTTAAAAAAAGTTTAAAATCTATTTAATTAGTTAATATCTATAGATAAAGAGACGCTGTATTTTCTTTTCAATTTAACAAAATCTAACCTATAAAACTGCAATGACGGGACTCAAAATTGTTTGAATTTTCTATTTGTTGTTTACAAAATTTCAGAAATTTTGATTGGATTTTGTTGTTTTGTTGATTTTTTGTTGACATTTTCATTGTGAACGGGACTTAAGGAATTGCACTGGACAATTTGTGACTTTGGGACAATCCCCAACAAAACGTTTTCGCGCCAAATGAGAATATTTGCGCCGTTCGTTTGTGCCGTGTATTTTATTATTTGTTTTACTTGTTAAATATTGTCGTTTTTTGGTGAAAATCGAGTTATTTTTCTATCAGAAACATGAACAAGAAGGGTGGTGTTGGCCCACCTCCAAAAAAGCAGAAAACCGGGTAAGATATTGAATTGAAAAACTCGTGTTAAATATTTTTTTAAAATCCTAACCTCTTCAATTGTCCTTTGTTTTATAATTTTATATTTTATATACATAATTATTGGCTCAATAACAACGTTATTATTATATTTAAATGTATTATATTTATTGTCATAATGATCAAATTTGGTTTCAGTATTTTTTAAAAAAGAATTTTAATGTTTAATTAATAATTCTTTGTTTATTATTTTTATACTCTTTCATTTTTTCAACTTTTAGAAATAGACGAAATAGATAATAATGTTCCATTTTTGAACAATTTAATTTTTAAAAATAAAAATGGGTACTTTTTTGAAAACAAATTTTATTCTTTTGATTTGTAACTTCAAAAATCTCTAAATTTTCGTTTTAAAATAAAATAAACAATTTTTATGTTTAAATTAAATTCTTGTTAAATCTTGACAAAAACTTATTTTTATTTTGCTATTTTATGATTTTTAAATAAATTTTATCTTAGCAGAAATCATTTGGTTAAAAAGAAAATTTATATTCATTTTTTTTTAATATTGGTTATTTTTTGGCAGAAATTCTCGGAATTATTAAAAATAGAATTTTAATATTTCGTGTTTTTTTTAATTAGAACTCTCATATTGTATCTCATATTGTCCAAACAATTATGTATAAAAAAAAAATTTATTTTACATTTAGAATTTTGTTTACAACAATTTTTGCAATAATTCATTTGATTAATATTGTATTATTTTCCAGAGATGACGATGATACTCCGTCGACGTTTGAGTCAGAACTTGCTTCTATGGATGCACAAGATGATGAATTGTTTGATTTCGTCGCAGAGAAAGGAGAAGTAAATATTTTCATTCGTTACAATTTTCACATTCCTTTTATTTCAGTATTTTGCACACAAAAAAACTCATTTTATAAAAGTACTCTCGTGACAATTTGCTGAAAACTAGCGTTTGAATTGCGCGGTTTTATCGATTGCACATATCTATGTGTCGTCACGTAATTAATTATAAAAATGCAATTCGTTTCGCATCTGTTAAAACAATTGAAAATGCAATTTATTTTCAAGTATTTTATCAATTGCAAGCATCAGTAATGAATTGGAATTTTCTTAAGAAGGTATTATGTAAAAAAAAACCATTGATGGAGTTTTTATTTAAAAACAATTTCTTAGAAGGTTAAACATGTTATTTGTTATTACTTCGTTTTTTTTTTAACAAAATTCCTTTTTATTTCAATATATATCTCACTATCACTGTTTTCTTTATAATATTTTTTGTATTTTAATAATTCATTGCATCATTTTTAGTTTATTTTGTTGTATTTATTTTATTTATTTACTTATTACTATATTCATCGAAATGGTTCCCAAATTCAGAAACATTTTGTCAATAAATTTGATATTTTCAATGTCTTAATTTTTCAAAATTAATTCTTATTTTATTTTTAAAAACTAGAAATTTAGATCTTGAGCTTCTGTTTTTTTTACAGGGACCAGAGCAGGAAAACACATCGGCAAAATGGAGCAGACCTCCTCCTCCAAATTTAAATCCTTCGAAGGATGTATTATGTTTTCAACAAATAGATGTCGATCATTACACAGGTATATTGTAAAATTGGTAAAACTGATAAAAAGCCATTTATATAGCAAATTGAGAAACTGAATGAAATAATAATGGTATGATTATTAATGCTAGTAAGTGTGTTGTTATATCTTTCTCTAGAAAAAACTCTAAAATTAAATTCCCATATTCTACTGGTGGAATTGTATTAGAAAACTAGAACTAGAATTTGGCTCTGCTATATGGTTTCCATATCGTAAGAAAGAAATAAAAATTCTTGAAAAGTGTCAAAAAATATTTCTGAAATATCTTGCTTTTAAGGAGAATGGTATTTAATAAATCCAACATCATAGACCAGATCCTATTGAGGCAAAATAATTCTATAACATCACATATATTCCAAAAATAAAGGATCAAAAATTCAATCATCTTTCTATATTAAACATCTATTATTGGATTCTTTTTTTCCAAAAAAATCCTTGAGAGACCAGCCAATTAATTTAAAACATATCTCAAGTTAGAGGAGGATTTTCCATAACAACATCAATGAATTAAACCGAAACGTAGGCAATACAACAACAACAACAACAATGAGTATTATTTAATAAATCCAACATCATAGACCAGATCCTATTGAGGCAAAATAATTCTACAACATCACAGATAAATTAACATTTAAAGCTCATATTGAATCCTTAATTATTGGATTTAACAAATTAATGGGGTTTTTGATAAGAATAACAAAAAATTTTTGAAATATTAATACACTGAAAACTTTATACAATGCTTTTGTACTATCTAAACTAGAATTGAGCTCTGCTATATGGTTTCCATATCGTAAGAAAGAAATAAAAAGTCTTGAAAAGTGTCAAAAAAGATTTCTGAAATATCTTACTTTTAAGGAGAATGGTATATATCCCGAAAGGGAAACTGACTATGATCTACTTTGTACGAGATTTGATGTTGTGTCCTTGGAAGGAAGACGTAAATTAAATGATTTGATATTTTTATTTAAAATAATTAAGGGTATAACTGATTCGCAGTTTTTTATAACTCTTTACAGTTATTTGTTACTCACTATTCTCAAAGAAGACGATTTTATCTTCCGGTTATTAGGAAGGATTATTTAAGATATTCTTTCTTAAACAGAATGTGTGCTCATTATAATTCGTTATTCTTTAATAAAAGATTTAATGTTGACTTGTTCAATATATCAATGAAGAAAAATGGTTAAATTTCTTAAAATATTAGAAAATTGTATAAAAATTGCTTAAATTGTTTTTTTTTTTTTAATCAACACACCCCGAGATAATATACGAAAAAAAAGTTAAATTTTAAGAATGGAGAATTAAAGCTGCAAAATACAAAATGGAAATTTTTTCAAAATATTAGTCAATGTCAAAACAAAATTCCATGAAAAAGCGTTAAAATTTCACTAATGAGAAAAAACTTTGCAAAGAAAAAGGAACAATTTAGGAAGGAAATGTTTTTAAACAATAGAAAAATAATGATAAAATGAGAAATTTATGATTAGATCAAATTTATATAAAATAGAAAAAAAAGAAGTGTCCTGAAAAAATGATATGAATTATTAAATTATTTTAACAAAATGAAAAAAAATATTTCAAATATATATTTTAAATAAATCAGAAATAAATTAAATGTAATTAACGAAATTATTACAAGTGATTGACAAAGCTAAGAACGAATTAATTGAAGAAAAATTAAAGAAATTGAAGGCTGAGTCAAAAGGTTTTAAGAAATAGAAAAAACTAAAAACATTAAATACAAAGTAATAAAGGAATAGTTTAGAAAATGAAAAAAAAATTAAATTAGAAAATTGTGAAAAAAATATATAAAAATTGTGGAAAATAAAGTAAAGAAATAGAAACCAGAAAGAATGAAGTAGGAAAATGTAAAAAAAAAAGTTAATAGTTTAGAAAAAGAAGACAAATTAATAAACAAATTTAAAAATATTAATTTTTAGCATATTATTCTTAAAATGGAGAAAATTTAAAAACAAATTAGAAACTCTAAAAAAAAAAAAAAATGTTTAAAACGGTAAATATATTTTTAAAACAACACTAGCAATAAAATTCTTTGGTTTTAAATCATAAAATTAAGGAAGTTTATAAAAGAGTAAGTAAATTTGCGAAAAATAAACAAGTTACGAAAATCAAATAAATTTACAAAAACGAATGAATCTTTAAAAAAAAAATCATAAAATTGAAGAAAAAATGGAATTTTTAACCAATATATGTAAATAAATAAATTTTCCGAAATGTTTAAGTAAAAAAATTGTATTAAATGAACTAAAGTAATTTGCGAAAAAAATTATAACTCGAAAAAAAATTTTGAAAAGAAGGAAAAAGTAGTGATAAAGTTAGAAAACTAGAAAAAGTTGGAATTATTTGAAGTTTTATAGTAAAATAAAATGAAATGCAATAAGGAATTAATTTTTTAATATTGAAATGTAAAAGTTTGGATAAATAGTTTTTTTTCTATTCCTTACATTATAAAAAATTGATTACCGATTTTTTTAGATGCATTTTTGTTTCCGCTATAACGTATTTTTTGGCCAATTAAAATGATTCAGTTATTTAAAAAAAAAAAAAAAAATTTTTATTTTTTAGCCAAAATCCTGAAAAACTGTTTAAAAATAATAAAGATAAATCTTTTACAACCAATTTCTAATTAAAAAGTTACCTAAAAAATGTTTTGATTTATATTAGATTTCTAAGAAAACAGTAAACACCCTCCTGCTAAAATTAATTTAAAATAAGAAATCATTACAAAAATTAAAATCTTCAAATCACATTTTTTAATTTCATCTTTAAAAAAAGTAATAATACATTTTTAAATTAAATCTTTAAAAATTTCCTGCATTTTTTACTTTTTTAAAACTTTATTTTTGACATTTTTGCGTAAATATTTACTATTTTGTTTCTACAATTTCTTAATTTTTAGTAGGTTTTACCTAATTTTCATATTTTTCATTAAATCATAAGTTTTTCATATATTTTTGTAATGTTCTCATTTAATCAAATTTTGTTAAATTTCTTTTTACGTTTTTCTTGGTTTTTATACGTTTTTAATAGTATTCTCATTTTTTTAATTTTGTTGTGTTTTTTCACAGTGATTATTTAATTTTAAATTTAACCATTTTTTCGTAAAGTATCGCTTCGTTTCTTAATTTTCGGTTGTAAATTAAAATTTTTAGCATTATTAAAAAAAAAAAAAATTCAAATCTAGAGATACCTAATTTTCTTATTCTTTTAAAAAATGTCCTTGTTTTTTTTTAAAAAGCTTTTTTTAATCTTTTGATTTTCTATCATTTTTTAATTCAATTCTAATTCTTTCGATTTTTTTATTCAACCATTTTTTCCTTTTTTTAATTTAAGTTTATAGGATATTTCAAGTTTTTTCCGTTCTTTTCAAATATTTTTTTCAATTTCCTCGTTCTTTTAAACATTTTTTTGTAAAATATTTTTAAATTTATGGACTTTTTGCTTAAAATTTTTACATTGTCTCATTTTTAATAGATTTTGCCCAATTTTCTTATTTTTGCATTTATTTATCAGAATTTAAGATTATAATTTTACTTTTTAGCTTAACTATTTTTTCGTAAAATATCACATCGTTTCTTGATTGAACATTTTTTGAATTTCAGTAAATAAGATTTTTTTTAACTTTTAATTTCAGATATATTTTGTGATTTTTTCACATTTTGTTAGATTCTTTTTAAAATTTTTCTTGTATTTTATACCTACGCTTTTATTAGTCTTATCATTGCATATCTTTTTTTATTTTTAAAAAGTTTTAATTCTTTTTCTTTTTTTTTAATTTTACCATTCTTCATAGACATCATAATTTTTTTTAAATCAAATTCAAATAATGCTTTAATACTGGAAGTTAATATAGTTATTATTCCAGAAAATATAATTATATAATTAAATTTATTTAAAATAAATAATTTATTAAATCGAATTTCTTAATTACATTTTTAAGTTAATGTTTTTGGACTTTTTCCTAAGTTTCCAAATATTTTAAGTTTCTTTTTTTCATCGTTTTATAGTTTTCTTTTTCGTGCATTTTTTAAATATTTTACAGCCTTTTTATTTTTTTTTTTGCGATTTCTTTTTTTATTTTCATCGTTTTTACAAAATTGTATTCTACTAGACACTCGGAATAAATTGAAAAAATTTTTTTTTCAATTTCAGATCAGCCTCTTCCAGGAATGCCAGGAAGCAAAATAGGTCCTGTTCCGGTGATGAGGTTGTATGGAGTCACAGAAAACGGCAACTCTGTTTGTTGTCACGTGCACGGATTTTGTCCTTATTTTTTTGTCACCGCTCCACCCACATTTACTGATAAAAACTGTCAATCATTCAAGGTACAAATAATTATTTTTTCCGCAAACAATACCTTTCTACAATAATCTGACACTATTTTTAAATTAGAGAATAATTATTTTTATTATATTGTAAAATATCGAAAGATATGATTGAAGATTTTCTTGTTTTTTTTTTTCTCACTTTTTGTCATTTCTGTTTGTTTTATTCCGGAATAGTTTCAATTCTTTCTTTTTTTTATGTTATGTTTTTTTTCATTATCGCATCGCTTTTTGATATTGTTTTTAAATTTAAATTTTTAGGCTTTTATCTCAACTTTTCTGATGTTGAAAGATATTTTCTGTTTGGTCAATTAAAAGAGATTTCTATTAAAAAAAAACAACATGTTTTTATAAGTTTATTAACATTTAGAAATATTCAAACAAATTTACGCTTTAATAGAAAGTTTGTGTCTTTAATAATAATAAAAATATCAATTTTGAATGCTATAATGAGATGATTTTTTCTGAATAGGTAGCTCTCAACAATGCAGTGAAAAAGGATATGAAATCGAATAATGACAATGTTCAAGAAGCGATTCTTGCAGTTGAACTTGTTCGTCGACAAAACGTTTATGGATACACAGGAGAAAATTTAATGCCATTTATTAAAATTACCGTGGCTTTGCCAAAATTGATAGCGCCCAGTAAAAGATTGCTGGAGAGAGAAGCTGTTTATCCTGGTTTTGATCACGCGTATCAAGCTTTCGAAAGTAACATCGATTTTGATATTAGGTATAATTTTAGGATATAATTTATATAATTTTTAAGGATATAATTTTAATATTAGGCAACTTAATATTAAGTACATTTATCTAAAAAAAATTGTCTATTCTAAAAATTAATGTGCTTATTTTTGCATTTATTATTGGACAAGGAAATTTAATTTTTTTTTAATTTTTACGCATTTAAAGATTTTTTATTCTGTTTTTATTCTTCTAACCCTATTTTTTTTAGTAATTCTCTTCAATTTTTTTTTACATTATACTGTCTATTTCTATTCTTCTCATTTTGTCGACGATTTTTTTCTTTCTTAATCTTTTTATGAAAAATTCAATAGATTTTCTAATTTTATCATCTTTATTCTATTTTACAAAAGAACTGATTAACTATATAAATATATAGTTAGGCAATATTAATAATTATAATAATAATAATCTATTAATAAATTTAATTTAAAATTCGGAAAAAAGTAATACAAATTTTGCTTTGTTTTAGATTTATGGTTGACACTAATATGGTGGGTTGTTCGTGGATTGAATTGCAACCCGGAAAATGGAAATTACGTGGTCATTATAATCACGATTTACCAATAACTTCAAGATGTCAAATGGAAGTGGATGTGGCTTGGGATGCTTTCATCGCTCACGCACCAGAAGGTCAATGGTCTAAAGTAGCACCCTTCAGAATTCTTAGTTTTGATATTGAATGTGCTGGTCGTAAAGGTAACAATGAAAAAAGAACAACTTTATCTATAAAAATAACAATATATATATTATATAAATTACATTTATATTTAATACAGGGATCACAGGTTGTCCCCTATTCACCTTTTTTCCCCTATTTTAAAATGTTGCACCTATTTCCCCTATTTTAAAGAATTGTCCCCTATTTCCCCTTTTTCTAATTTTCAGTATTAAAGTTTATAGTTATAGTCAAAATCGATAGAAAATCCCCATTAAAAATACATAATGAAAAATAACCTTTTAAAAAAATTTCCCAACTTTTTTAATTTATAAGCTAAAAATATTTTATGTCATTAATTTATTTATTTTTAGCCATATTTTAAGATATGATGTTTAAAGAAATTAAATTTTCAAAATGTCGTATGTTACAAAAAATATGTAGAAATAATAATACAGGAAATTCAACAAAATTTCAAAATTTTGGATATACATTCAAAATTGTGGCTTTCTATATTTTCGATTTAATCATCTTGAATCACTATTGCCGAGGATTTTCAAAGCCTCCCAAATGACAAATCTCGTGTAAAAAATTACATTGCATCATCAATTTTTTAAATATACAGTCTACAAGTATTTAATTTCTGCATCTCTTTTCAATTATCTTTTTCATTTTTAAAGTACTTTTGTCAATTTTCAAGTATTTCTAAGATTTTGAATTTCATTTTTTCAAATATCAATTATTTTCTTCAGTCTATAAATTCTTGTCAGGAATAGTTAAATTTATTACTCAAGTTTTCATTTATTTTTGTCATATTTAAATTATTTTCTTAAAATTTCAATTATAATCTTAAATCTATGGTAAATTATTGCCAAGAATATTTAAATTTTCTACACAAGTTTCAATTTACTTTTGTCAATTTTTACTTATTTGTTTAAAAATTTTAATTGCTTTTGGCATATTTCTTAGTATTTTCGTTAATTTCAAATTATTTTCTTCATATTTCTATTATTTTTGTCATTTTAGAATTATTTTATAAAAATTTCAATTGTTATATTCAATTTTTTTTGTCATGAATTTTTAAATTTTACACCAGTTTTAATTTATTTACTTCAAATTTTAAAAATTGTCTTCATTCTTTTTATTATTGTCACGAATTTATTAATTTTTTACAACTTTTTCAGTTATTTTCTACACATTTCAATCATTTTCTAGAAACTTTAATTACTCTCTTCTTATTTAAATTTTTTGACATTTTTTAATTAGTCTATTAAATTACAATTATTTTCTTTAAACTTTAAATTATTGACAGAAATATTTAAATTTTCTACACAAATTTTAATTTAGTTTTGTTATTTTTTAATAATTTTCTTTAAATTTCAGTTACTTTTGTTATTATTCAATTATTTTTGTCATTTTCCAAATATTTTCTTCATATTTTTATTATTTTTGCCGTTTTAAAATTATTTTTAATAAATTTAAATTATTTTATTTAATTTTGTTTATTGTCAAGAAATGAAAAAAAAATTTACACCAGTTTGAAATAAATTTCTTCAAATTTTAATCATTTTCTTTATCCTTTTTATTATTCTCGTGAATTTATTAATTTTTTACAACTCTTTCAATTATTTACCTCAAAGTTCCAATATTTTTTTCAATTGTTCAATTATTGTCTATAATTTTTTAATTTTCAAATCAGCTTTCAATTATTTATCTCCTTATTCAATTAGTTTCTTAATATTTCAATTGTTTCGTCAATTTTTCAAGTATTGTCTTCAAATTTATATTTTTTCACACTTTTTTCTATTATTTTCTTTAGTCTATAAATTCTTGTCAGGAATAGTTAAATTTATTACACAAGTTATCATTTATTTTTATCATATTTAAATTGATTTCTTAAAATTTCAATTATATTCTAAAATCTATAAATTATTGCCAAGAATATTTAAATTTTCTACACAAATTTCAATTTACTTTTGTCAATTTTTAATTATTTGTTTAAAATTTTTAATTACTTTTGGCATATTTCTTAGTATTTTCGTTAATTTCAAAATATTTTCTTCATATTTCTATTATTTTTGTCATTTTAGAATTATTTTATAAAAATTTCAATTGTTATATTCAATTTTTTTTTGTCATGAATTTTTAAATTTTACACCAGTTTTAATTTATTTTCTTCAAATTTTAAAAATTGTCTTCATTCTTTTTATTATTGTCACAAATTTTTTAATTTTTTACAACTTTTTCAGTTATTTTCTATACATTTGAATCATTTTCTAGAAACTGTAATTACTCTCTTCTTATTTAAATTTTTTGACATTTTTTAATTAGTCTATTAAATTACAATTATTTTCTTTAAACTTTAAATTATTGACAGAAATATTTAAATTTTCTACACAAATTTCAATTTAGTTTTGTTATTTTTTAATAATTTTCTTCAAATTTCAATTACTTTTGTTATTATTCAATTATTTTTGTCATTTTCCAAATATTTTCTTCATATTTTTATTATTTTTGCCGTTTTAAAATTATTTTTAATAAATTTAAATTATTTTATTTAATTTTGTTTATTGTCAAGAAATGAAAAAAAATTTACACCAGTTTGAAATAAATTTCTTCAAATTTTAATCATTTTCTTTATCATTTTTATTATTCTCATGAATTTATTAATTTTTTACAACTCTTTCAATTATTTTTTCAATTATTTCTACAAATTACAATTACTTTCCTTATATTTAAATTTTATGACATTTTTGAATTATTCTCTTCAAATTTCAATTTGTTTTTTCAGACTTCAATTAATTTCTTAAACTTTCAATTATTTACCTCAAAGTTTCAATATCTTTTTTAATTGTTCAATTATTGTCTATAACTTTTTAATTTTCAAACCAGCTTTCAATTATTTATCTCCTTATTCAATTAGTTTCTTAATATTTCAATTGTTTCGTCAATTTTTCAAGTATTGTCTTCAAATTTATATTTTTTCACACTTTTTTCAATTATTTTCTACAAACTTCAATTCCTTTCCTCATATTTAATTTTTTTTGTTGACATTTTTGAATTATTCTCTTTAAATTTCAATTATTTTCTTCAAACGTTAAATAATATCTTCAACTTTTAATTATAATATTAATTATAATATTATAATATATAATTATTACAACATAATTATAATATTAATTTAATAATGAATATATATAAATATTATATTTAATTATAAACTTTTAATATTTTTTTTAATTTTTGAATAATTATTGTCTATAAATTTTGAATTCTTTACATCAGTTATCAATTATTATTATCTTTTCTCAATTATTTTTTTCAAACTACAATTATTTTTGTCATCATTCAAATATTTTTGACATTTTGGAATTATTTTCTTTAAATTTAAATTTCTTTAATATTTTTATTATTGTTGCCTATAAATTTTTAATTTTAACACTAGCTTTCAATTACTTATGACATTATTCAATTAATGTAATACATTTTTTATTTTTTACTTCATTTTTTGAATTCTTTTTCTCATTAATTTTTTCCAAATTATAGTTTTTTTTTGGTAATTTTTCAACTGTTTTCTACATATTTTCTACATATGTAAATTTATTTGATCTTTTTTTAAATTATTTTCTTTTAAGTTTTAATCATTATTTTTCGTCAAATTTTATTTATTTTTGTCATTTTTCAATTATTTTCTTGTAATTACAAGTGTTCTTTAAATTTTTTAAATATTTTCTTTAAATTTCAATTATTTTTGTTTTAAATTTAAAATTTTTGTCTTCATTTCTTGATTTTTAATTAACTTTCCAATTAGTTTTCTCATTTAACAAATTTTTGTTTCAAATTTGATATTGGGAGCACTGATTAATTATTGCGGGCCCCAAATTAATATCAGTAATATTTTGTTTTTTATTGCAAATTATTGTTTATTCACTTTATTCACTTAAAAACTCCCTATTTATTCACCATTTTAAATTAAAAAGTTACTTTTTTGTACTATTTTCAATCCACAAGTCCACTGGCAGCCCTGTATAATGTTTCCATATTTAAAATTTGTAAAAAAAAAAGTCCTAAAAAATCTTCAAGTATACATAAGTTAAAGCAAATTTTCTATCCCCTTTTTGTCCCCTATTTTTGAAAAAATTCGCACCTATTCACCTTTTTCAATAGCAATAGGTCCTGTGATCCCTGTTAATAGAATAAAAAATAAATATTGTTTGGGATTATGTTTTAAAATCGTTTTTTATGTTTCTAGGAATATTTCCCGAACCGAATTACGATCCTGTTATACAAATCGCTAACATGGTTATAAAACAAGGCGAAACTGACACATTTTTACGAAATATTTTTACCTTAGATACTTGTGCTCCGATCGTAGGTTGCCAAGTGCTAAGTTATCCAACCGAACAAGAAATGTTAAAGGTAAAGAAAGAAATACAACATTTTTAATTAGGAAAAATAATTGTAATCTGTAGATGGACCATTGTGTTTAAATTGATAATTTCATTTTCAGAAATGGTCAGACTTCATTAGACAATTGGATCCGGATATTTTGACTGGTTACAATATCAACAATTTCGATTTTCCTTATCTGATAAATCGAGCCCAACATTTGAAAGTAAAGGATTTCGAGTTTCTGGGAAGAATAAAAAATGTGAGATCAGTTATTAGAAATCAGGTGCTTCAAAGTAAACAAATGGGACGTCGAGAAAATAAACACGTTAATTTTGAGGGAAGAGTACCTTTCGATCTACTATTGGTAAATATTGATTACTGAGTTGATAATCTTTTTTTTCTTCTTTTTGTGCGTGTATCAAGAAAGTTTTTTTTTTATTTAAGGTTTTGGTTCGAGATTACAAATTAAGATCCTATACTTTAAACGCTGTGAGTTACCATTTTTTGCAAGAACAAAAGGAGGACGTTCATCACAGTATTATCTCGGATTTACAGAAAGGAAATGCACAAACTCGTCGGCGACTTGCTGTTTATTGTTTAAAAGACGCCTATTTGCCTCTTAGATTGTTAGACAAATTGATGTGCATTATTATTTATATGGAAATGGCAAGAGTTACTGGAGTTTCTTTATCTACGTTACTAACAAGAGGACAGCAAATTAAAGTTGTTTCACAACTTTTGAGAAAGGTAGAATAAAATAAACTGAAATAATTTGCGAAAAAAGCACAAGATTTAAAAAACACTAAAATACGAAAAACAGAATTTAAAAGAAGAACAAAATTTATGATAAAGTTAGAAAATTAGAAACAGTCAACGTCAAAACGAGGAAATTTACTAAATATTTTTTTTTAAATTTGCCTAAAAATAAGATAAATAAAAAAAAGTAGAGAAAGTCAATTAAAGCAACAATGAAAAAATAAAAAGTCAAAGAAAAATCTTCAAAAAATTAGGAAACTATTTTTTAAAAAATGTACAAAATTACTGAATACATTTCTTTAAAAAATAACAAATTATAAGAAAAAATTTTAACAAAATACAAAACAATAATAATACAAAATTAAGACACTAATTTTAAGAAAATTATGAAAAAAGGAATAAGTTGAAGAAAAAAAAAAATAAAGCGAGGGCAAAAAGTTTTAAGAAATGGGAATAACTAAGAACATTAAATAAAAAATAATAAAGTAATTTTTTAAAAAATGGAAAAAAAACTTTAAATCAAAATGTAATAAGCTAAAAATTTAAACAAAATGATAAAAAATATAAGAATTCTGGAAAATAAACTAAAATAAAAAAAACGTTAAAAAAATAAGTAAAAAGTCTAGTGAAAGAACAACAAATTCATTTAAAAATAACAACTTCTAGGAAATTATTCCCGAAATGAAAGAAAGGTAAAAATAATATGGAAACTTGAAAAAAAAATTTTTAAAACATTAAATAAATTTTAAAACCATTTTTAATAATAAACATCTTTCTTTAAAAATTATAAAATCTTAAAATTTTATGAAAAAGTTGATTAATTTTCGAAAAAATAAACAAAATGTAATGAAAATTGATTATATTTACAACAAAAACGTGTAAATCTAGAAAAAAAGATCATAAAATTGAAGAAAAAATTGTATATTTGAATAGATTTCAATTATTTTCTTCAATTTATAATTATTTTTATCATTTTTTAATTTTTTTCTACAATTCATAAGTTATTATTTCATTAATTTCATAAACTGTCAATATTTATCATTTATTTTTCATCAATTTTACTTATTTTCTTCGATTTTCAATTAGTTCTATAATTTTGAAAATATTTTCTCAAATTTTTAGTTTTGAAAAGTATTTTTTCAAACACTTGCTACATTTTTAATTTATTCATCTCAAATTTCAATTTTTTGTCTTATTTTTTAATTATTTCCATAATTTTTAAATTGATTTCTTTAATTTTTTAACTTTTTTCTTCGAATTATTATTTTTAAAATTATTTTTTAACTGATTTACTAGACCTTTAATTATTTATTTCAAATTTCAATTAATTAAAAAATTTTTTTAATGAATTTTAGAATGATTTTTTTTCAAATTTACAATTACTTTCAGTATTTTGTAATTAATTTCCTAAATTTAGAATTATTTATCCCAAATTTCAATTATGTTTAAAACTTTATCATTATTTTTGTCATTTTTTAATTATTTCCTTTAATTTGATATATATTCTGTATTTTTTTAAATTATTTTCAATTTTATTTACTTAATCTTCAATTATCAATCTTAAATTTCAATTCTTTTTTCTTAATGTTCAATTTATTTTAACACCTTTTCATTGATTTCTTCGATTTTGAATTACCTTCATCATTTTTTAATTAGGTTTCTAAATTTTCAATTATTTTTCTCTATTCTCGATTGTTTTCATCAATTTTGAATTTTTTTTAAATTATTCTCATCATTTTTAAATTATTTTTTTCAATTTTCAATTATTTTCTCAATTTCAACTATTGTCGTCATTCTTCAGTTGTTTCTATAATTTTGCAATTTGTTTTCACCAATTTTTAATTTTTTAAATTATTTTTTATTGATTGATTAAATCTTCAATTATTTATCTCAAATTTGAATTAATTCTTTTAATTTTTATTAATTTTATAATCTTTTAATTGTTTTTTTTCCAAGTTTTAATAATGTTCATAATTTTTTAATTAAATTCCTAAATTTTCAATTTTTTTTTAATTTACCGTTATTTTTATCTTTTTTCAATTATTTTCTCTTAGTTCATATATATTCTGTTCTCTTTTAAATTATTTTTCTCATTTCTCAATTATGTTCTTCAATTGTCAATTACTTAGATTATTTTTCAATTATTTTCCTCAATTTTTAATTATTCTCATCATTTATATTTCAATTATTACCTTGAATTTTTAATTATTTCTAAAGTTCTGCATTTACTTTCTATAATTTTGAATTATTATTTCTCAGTTTTTAATTACTTTCCACAATTTGTTCTTAATTTGCCCTTTTTTTTATAATTTAAAAATTTTGTAATTATATTTCTTAATTTTATTTTCTCTATCCTACAAAATACGATCTAAAAATATTGGATAGAAAGTCACAAATAATATTTAATTTTTAATAATTTCAATCTAATTTACAGAAATCACAAAAGCCAATTAAATCAGACTTTAAATTATTCAAACTTTTAAATTTCAATTCATTTTCATTTCTATATGTAGTCTTAAATTAATTCCTTTGCATTTTATTTTGTCTTTCAAATATTTCCAACCGTTTCGAATTTTTTAACTTTATTATGAATTTTCTCCTTATTTCAAATCTTGTTTTTCGTATTTTAGTGTTTCTTAAAATTTTGTTCTTTTTTCGTAAATTATCTCAGTTTATTTTATACAATTTTGTTTTCAAAAACAATAAGGAAATTTGATTTATTTTTATATTTTTGTGGGAAATACAATTTTTTCTCCAATTTTATGATTTTTTTTCTAGATTTTTTGTGTTTTTTTTTTTTTGTAAATATATTCAATTTCATTACATATTGTTTATTTCTTCAAAAATTTATTAACTCTCTCATAAAATTTCTAGATTTTATAATTTTTTAAGAAAGAATTTTATTATTGAAATTGGTTTAAAACTATATCTAATGTTTTAAACAAATTTTTTTTCAAGTTTCCATATAATTTTTACCTTTTTTTCATTTCGGGAATAATTTCCTAAAAGTTGTTATTTTTGAATGAATTTGTTGTTCCTTTACTAGACTTTTTACTAATTTTTTTTCTTTTTACATTTTCTTATTTTATTCTTACTGTTTTTTTTAGTTTATTTTCCAGAATTCTTATATTTTTTATCATTTTGTTTTAATTCTTAGCTCATTAAATTTTTGTTTCAAGTTTTTTTCAATTTTTTAAAATATTGCTTTATTATTTTTTATTTAATATGTTCTTAATTATTCTCAATTCTTAAAATTTTTTGACCTCGCTTTAAATATTTTTTTTCGATTTATTCGTTTTTTCATAATTTTCTTAAAAATAATCACTTTATTTTGTATTATTGTTTAGTATTTTGTTCAATTTTTTCCTTATAATTTGTTATTTTGTAAAGAAATTTATTCAGTATTTTTGTACATTTTTTAAAAATAGTTTCCTAATTTTTTGAAGATTTTTCTTAAACCTTTTATTTTTTCTTTGTTTTCTAGTTTTTCTCTACTTTTTTTTTATTTATCTCATTTTTAGGCAAATTTTAAAAAAATTATTAATTAAATTTCCTCGTGTTGACGTTGATTTGCTTATTATTTTTTATAATTTTTAAAAAAATTTCCATAAAACGTATAAATTTTGTAAAGATTCTCTTGTTTTTTGTACGTTTTTTTACTTATCTCACTTTTTGTTATTTTATTCGTTCTTTCGGTTTTTTTTTTTTTTTAAATTTACCACTTTCTCGCAGAGAAGATAAAAAATTATGATTTTTTCCAAATTGTCAAATAATTCGAGATTTTTTCGTTGCTTTAAAATGTTGTTAGAATTTCTTAAAATTTCTAATTTTTAGGATAATTACTTTAACTTTTTTTTGCTTTTAATTTCTTGATTATCCTTATTAAATTTCATTTCTTCACTTCTTTTAAAAACTTTTTACTATTTTTTTTAGATTTTCTTGTATTGTTTGAAGATAATTTTTTAATTTGGTAACTAGTATTGTTATTAATCATTAGGCGAACAAATCCGGGAAATTTTTTTTTTATTTGCAAGACACCCTGTATTATAGTATATTTATTTATATATTGATTTATATTATTATTATTATTATTTATATTATTATTATTTATATATATTAGATTATATTTATATTTGTTTTAGACTCGAGAGCAAGGATATTTGATTCCCGCTCATCAGGGACAAGGATCAGAAGAGCAGTTTGAAGGAGCGACTGTAATTGAACCGAAACGTGGATATTACAGCGACCCAATAGCAACTTTGGATTTTAGTTCTCTGTATCCAAGTATTATTATGGCGCATAATTTGTGTTATACAACTTTACTGACTCCCAGTGCACAACATAAGATGCAATTGCCAGATGACAAAATTACAAGAACTCCTCACAATTCAATGTTTATTAAATCCGATGTGAGAAAAGGAATTCTTCCCGAGATCCTGGAAAATTTATTGAGCGCGAGAAAGGTCGCTAAAGCAGAATTGAAAAAGGAAGAAGATCCTTTAAAAAAGAAAGTCCTCGATGGAAGACAGTATGCTTTAAAAGTGTCTGCAAATTCCGTCTACGGTTTCACTGGAGCCCAAATGGGAAAGTTGCCCTGTTTAGAAATTTCCGCCGTAAGAAATTATATTTAAATCTTCATACAATTCTTTTTTTAAACTCTTTTTTAATTCAATACAGGGCTGCCAGGGTACTTGCAGATTAAAAATAGTAAAAGAAAGTGACTTTTTAATTTTAAATTAAGTTAGTAAATAGTTAGTTTTTAAGTGAAAAAAGTTAGTAAACAATAATGAGTTTGATATTATTGGTATTAATTTGGGATTTAAAATAATTGAAAAGTTGCAAAAATAATTGAAATTACAAAAAAATAATTAAAGAGTGAAAAAAATAATTAAAATTTGAAAAAAATAATTCGAGACTGGCTTAAAAAAATAATATTTTGAGTACTGTAATTGAGATAATGATGAAATAGTTAAAATGTAAAAAAATTGATTGATGACAATCATAAATAATTGAAAGCTGGTGTAAAAATAAAACTTTTTAGACAATAGTTAAAAAAATTGAAAAAAATAATAGAAATTTAAAAAAAAAAGTTGAAAAATGACAAAAATAAATGAAATTTGGAAGAAAATGAATGAAAAATGAGAAATAGGAATTCAAACATGAAGTAAAAAAAACAATTTAATAGATTAATTAAAAAATTATTTAAAATAATTGAAAAATTAACGATATCATTGAAATGTGAAGAACTTAATTCAATAATGTCATAAATAAGTAAAAAATAATGTAAAAGTTAATAAATAAACTAATAATATAAATGTCATAAATAAATTCATGACAATAATAAAAAGATTGCAGAAAATAGCTTTTACCAAATAAATAAAAAAGTTGAACAAATAAATAAAATAAAATACTGAGCAATTTCAGGGTTGCCACAGGTCAGGGATTTCAGGGAATTCAGGGAAAAGTCAGGGAAACTGAAATGGGTCAGGGAAAAGTCAGGGATTTCCATCAAAAGTACTGGAAAAATGCAAAGAATCTGTAAAATGGAAAAAAATTAAATTTTGCTGAAATTTACTAAGTAGAGAAAATTACTAAACAAATTTTTGGAAGTTATTTAAACATTACTAAAAATAATTGATATTTGCAATCTGGAAAATAATTATAATTCGCAATTTATATAATAATTTAAAAGTTTCTTTCATTGATTGATTGATTGATTGATTCATTCATTCATACTATCCTCACCTGGAATTTGTCAGTAAATTTTTCTTCAAATTTTATATAATTCTTCACCTTTTTAAAATTATGCCAATTTATATACTTATAGCAATTTTAATTCCTTCAAACTTCAATTAATTTAAACTTCCATTAATTAAAAATTCAATGAATTACACGCTTCAAAAATAAAATAGTAAATTTGAAGGGATTTTAAAATTTCTTCCATTTTTAATAACTCTTTTCTTGTATGATTCCATTTAAAATTTACAAAATTTCCATCACTTTTCAATTATTTTCTTCAATCTTTAAATTATTGTCATTAGTATTTAAATTTATTATATATTCAATCTATTCAATTTATTTCTTTTGTATGCCCTTTCAGGCGTTTACAATTTATAATACAAATGTTTTACACGAATGTTTTCCTTACCGCTCTAAAATTATTGACACATTAGTACTATTTCATTTGCATTCTTCCATACCTTACAATATAAATACACCCTCCTTCATTCCTCCACATCTGACTCTTCTCTATCCCTATTCCATTCTACTCTTTCTCTAGCTAATTTTTCAAATTGGCTCCCATATCTACAGAGACCGAGGCTTGGCTCCCCATTTAATGTTTTTATTAATTTTCTTTCTATTTCTCGTTCATTTATATCGCCAGCCCACTCCTCTACTATTTTAACCCATTCGTTGTCAATTTTCTCCTTTGCTGTTTCACAAAACCATATGTGAGTCAGGTTCTCTTCCTCCTTCCTGCAGAGCCTGCATTTTACATCCTTAAACCCTTTGTTTCCAGCCTTGCCCACGTTCCCGCATCTTAACCTAGCCCATTCCGTTTTCTCCCCATAACTAAGCTTCTTATTTCTCCAATATTTTTCCATTCCCATTTCTTTCTTTATTGCCTTATAGTTTCTACAATACATTGAATTTTCTATTTTTTCCCAATCTCCTTGTATTTCTTGATCCCTTTTAATACTTAACCCTTTTCTCAGATTTTCGTAACATTTTTTACTCTCTACTCCTGTTTCTATCCATATCAATGTTTCCCCATCACCAACTTCTTTTAGAGATTTTACTAAAGACTCTCCCCAGGTAGTAGGATTATTGTTTCTTATCCCTCTCAGTTCCTCTTTCAGGCAAATTTTTGGGAGTCTTTCATCCTCCATTTCTAATACTTCGCAGATGTATCTAAAAACCCTTTCCTTTGTCTCTATCTCTAAACTCTTTCTTCCTGTCTCCATCCTCCAAATGTACCCTGGAGTGTTTTTATCCAACCCCATAGCCATTTTAATAAATTTACTTTGAGCCCTTTCTATTTCCTCCCATCTTTTACTTCCCCAAATTTCTACCCCGTATACTCCTCCTGATTTTACCAAAATGTCCATTAAATACAATCTTCTGTCTAAATCGTTTAGTCTTGCTCTAGCCATAACCCCCCAAGTCGCGTTCATTGCTTTTTGCATTTTCGCCTCCATGACCTTTATATGCTTTTTGTATGTTCCCCCTTCCGAAAACCAAAAACCTAAATATTTATATCTGTCGACTATTTCCAATTCTGTGTTAAAAAGTTTCCATTTTTCTCCTTGTGCCCTTCTCCCCCCTTTCTTGAAAATCATGATCTTAGATTTTTCAGTGTTAATTTCGAGTTTATTTTTTAAAACGTATTTTTCTAAAGACTTTAGCATACTTTCCAGTCCTTCCGGGAAATCTGCTACAACCGCCAAATCATCCGCGAATTTTAATGCAAAAACTTTCTTTTTTCCTATTACTGTTCCCCCTTCGTTTTTCTTTTCCCATATTTCGTCCATGTCCTCAATAAATAAATTAAATAACGTTGGACTTAAAGGGCAACCCTGTCTTACACCCCTGTTTGTTTCAAACCCTTCCGTCACACCTTTCCCTGTTATCACTTGATTAATTGTTTCCCTATATATTTCTTTTATCATTTTGAACATTCTCCCTGTTATTCCCATCTTTTGTAATTTTTGAAACATTTTCTCTCTGTTAACCGTGTCGAAAGCTTTTCTAAAATCTACAAAGGCCACATATAACTTCCCTCTTTCTCTTTTCAATTTATTGTTTATAAGAGAGTTCAAAACAAATATGTGGTCCCTTGTAGACCTTTTCTTTCTAAAACCAGCTTGACTTTCCTTATATAACCTGTTTCTTTCCATCCAATCCCTAATTCGTTCGTCCATTATGGATGTAAGGATTTTATACCCTATGTCAAGCAAAGAAACTCCCCTATAATTGCCCGTATCATTTTCATCCCCCCCTTTAAATATCGGTACAATCCCTGCTTTTTCCCATCCTGTTCCTAATTTTCCTGATACCCAAAAGCCGTTAATCACCCTATGTAGTTCTTCTGCCCAAATTTTAGGTAAACCCTTAATAAATTCTATCGAAATTCCATCTTCCCCTGGAGCTTTTCCCTTCTTCATTTTCTTTATGCTTTTTACTATTTCTTCGAAGGAAATATCTTTATTTAATTTTTCTAGTTCCTCATCTTCCCTCTCCATTACCCTTTCTTCCCTTTCATTATTAACCCTTTTTTCCCTTTCTGATTCCGAGCATTCCCCTTCTACCTCTGCTTCTAATAAATTTTTAAAGTGTTCTACCCATTTGCTATTTTCTATTTTTTCTCCTTTTTTCTTATTCTTTCTCGGTCTAAAGTTCCCTATCGCTTTCCAGAAACTACCCATTGTCCTGCTCTTTTCTACTTCCTCCCATTTTTTATTATTTATTTCCTTTTTCTTTTTTTTATATAGTTTTTTCAGGGTTTTTCTTTCTTCCTTCAAATTTCCCCCGTTCTCTTCGCTTTTGTTTTTTAGATATTTTCTTAAACATTTCCAGACTTTTTTCCTCTGTTCCCTGCAATCCTTTTCAAACCAAAAACTCATCCTACCCCTTCTATTATTTACTTTTCGTTCCCCTGTGATTAATCCTACTTTTTCTGCTGCTTCCCAGATATTGTTTACGATATTTTCCCACCTTTTATCCCATGAGATTCCTTCTTTAATATTTTCGTCCCATTGTTGCTCCATCTGATTACTGAATTCCTCCTCTTTACTATTATCCCATTTTAGTCTTTTCTCACCTATCTTTTCCACTTTTCTCTTTTCTACCTTACCCTTTTTGACTTTTTTTATTTCAAAGCAAAACCCTACAGGAAGGTGGTCCGATTCTATCCTAGTTCCGATTTCAATTTCCTCTATCAAACAATCATTTTCATTCTCTAATATCACTATGTAGTCTAGAACCGAGCCTCCGTTTCCATCGACATGGGTCCACTTGCCTTCCGCATCCCCTTTCAATCTGCCATTTAAAACTAAAAGCCCTTGCTCCTCGCAGAATTTTAACATCTTTTTACCTTCCGTGTCTAATTTCTTATCCTCAGATTTTCTTTCAAGTCGATACCCCTTACAAGGTTTTCCCCTTTCTTCCTCTCCCCCTCCCTTTGCTTCTCCTATCCTAGCATTCCAATCCCCAATTACTATTAACTCATCCCCATTCTTCGATGCTTCTTGTACAATTTTTGATAATTTATCTTTTATTACATTTATACCTACGTTATTATACAATGATACAATCTTAATATTCTTACCATTTAATTTCCATCCTGAAACAATCAAACCATACTCCCATTCTGACACTTTCACTCCCTCACTCACCTCCTTTCTTATTCCTATCAAATGTCCTCCTTTAGCTCTACCTTTCTTCTTTTCCCTTTCCGCTACTTTTATAGTCCACTCATAATTACCGTTTAGTTTCTTCTTAAATTCTTGAGCTTTATCTTCTTCCCACCATGTCTCTTGTATTAGTATTAAATCGTAACCCTTCCAGAATTTTTCCGTTTGTTCCATCTTGTATCCCCCTGCGATGTTCCACGATAATCCTTTAATCTTTCTGCTGTTTCTGACGAAAATTCCCACTTGACACTTCTCTTTTTTCTTCGTCCCAGAAGTACTCACAGTCGTCGATCCACCACGTCATATATCTTTTGCTGGCCACCCTTGAATTTTTCCTCGCCTGTTCCACTTCATTTTCAATCCATTCCATGACTTCCTTCTCCCTATTTGTCCAATCATTTTCTATTAGAATAGCCGTGCCTTTAAGATTTTTCTTTTTTCTCATCAACTCTTTCTTCGATTCAAAACAATCTAATTTAATCAAAATTCCTCCCCCAATCACTCTCATCTCTGTTATATTTATTCTTACCCTTATTTTGTTCCACATCGTGTTTTGTATTTCTCGTTTAACAATTTCCCCCCCAACAGTACGGAATCCTCTCACTAATACCCACATTTTTCTATTTTCTCTTTCCTGACATTCTCTTTCTAATTCACCTTTTTTCAACCAGTCTGGTTTTTTATTTTTTTCTACAGATTTTTCTGTCCCGTTTGGTACATTTTCAAGCCCGTTGTTAATTTCATTTATTTCTTCTATTCGTTGTATCCCTGATTCTTCACTTTTTAATTTCCACACCTCCAACTCTTGCCTTAAAACATTTATTGTCTCTATTAGATTGCTTTTTTCTTGCACCCATGTTCTTTCGCGTTCTCTGGCCTTTTCTAACGCCACTTCTGCTGCTATTTCCCTTTCTATTCTTATTTCTCTTATTTCACTATCCTCCCTGCAATCTTTTTTGACTTCATCCAACATAACACTTATTTCCCGTTTAACTTTGTTTTCCCACCAATTATTCATGGTTTCTTCAATAATTTGTCCCAAACACTCATCTTTATGCATTTCCCCACTGTACTTCACTTTTTCTGAACTTAATGCTTCAACTTTTTGGTTTTCACTGTCTTTTTCATGTATTTCTTTTCTGTTTTCTGACTTTTTTTCTTTTTCTGTTTCTACTTTACCATCACTTTTATCAAAATCTAATTTCCCATCACTTGTATCACCTAACCCTTCGTTTACCAAAGATTCTGTAGATCTATTAGTCTTCTTACTTTTGTTAAATGCCCAATCTTTTAAGTTACCCTGCGTAAAGTCTTCGTTGCCATTTTCCAAAAATTTTTGCATAACCTGCGCACTCTTTAAATCAGTTTCTGCCATCTTGGAATTCTTGAGCGGTCTCCCCCTCTTTCTCTTTTCATTTGCATTCGAATCCCGGTGTGCGTCGCCACCTTCCAAATTCAAACCCGTAAGTTGTTTCCCGTTGTCTCCCGCGCCTGCGCCCTCGACACATTTGTCCGCCATAGCCTCAATTATTTTGTGAAAAACACACTTCCACTTTTCAGTTATTTCGGCTGAAGCCTATCAAAAAACCTTCCACAAACACTGTCAGACCCGAACCCCTTCCTCCACTTCTCTGCAAACACCTTTCCAACTCTCAAATAAATCAAATTCCCGTAAAAAGATCAGGGAGTAGTATAAGGAGACCGAACGATATGTATAGAAAGTGGTCCCGATGTTCGTAACTTAATTTCTATAGGCTCACTTCTATGCGCACTTGCGCTCATGGTGGTCAAAATTGGCATTATATGTCGTCTGCTACTGTTTGTTCGCGTCATCGCGATTGCATCCGTACTGCTGCATAAAAGTTAATTTCTTGTTGTTTTTGACAATTAATTGTCTTTTACTGTGAAAGTGTATTATATGTTTAAGGGAAAATATAGGAGAGAGGCGAAAAATAAATATTTTTCTTGTGAACAGATTCCTGCCACAATTCCCGCACTTCCTCCCATGTGCATAAATAAACATTAAATTTAAGCACATTCATAAACTATAACATTAATTTTAACTAGTAACATCTGTACAATTAAAAAAATATAAGCCAAAACAAACCTTTGTATAACAAAAGAAATTTTTTTCCTTCCTATCGCTTGATTAAATCGTAAGAATTGCACTTTTCAACTGCACATACGGATGACATTTTTGGCGTAATCACATGTTACACTTGGACAATAAACACTTTTTTATGATAATAGGTAATAATAGGTAAGCTTTTGATGTCTAGCAACGATTATACGCAATATTAATAAAATTCATATGCAAAAACAGGTTATAAAATGCCATTTCTTGTTTACAAACAGGGTTCTCAGACTTTCCACGAGAAGCGCTAGTGCGCATTGAAGTGAGCCTATAGAAATTACGTTACAAAAGAGTGGTCCGCTTTTAACGCGGATTTATCATGGCCGTTCAGTCTCCTTATACTACTCCCTGAAAAAGATCTCAAAATATCGGACACTACACAGCAACGCGTGCACGCTATTCCAGTAACCAAACGGAAGTCCATTTAAATTTATTATACCTTTTTCAATTATTTTCAACGAATTTCAATTATTTTCTTCAAATTTCAATTATTTTTTTAATTTTTCAATTATTTTCTTCAAATTTCAATTATTTTTTAAATTTTTCAATTATTTTCTTCAAATTTCAATTATTTTGTTTCGATTCTTCAATTTTTGTCTTCATTTTTTATTTTTATTCAATTTTTCAATTACTTTTGCCAATTTTTTTTCAAAATAAATTATTTTTGTCATTTTACAATTATTTTCTTCATATTTCAATTATTTTTGAAATTTTTCAATTATTTTCTTCAAATTACAATTATTTTCGAAAATTCTCAATTAATTTCTTCAAATTTCAATTATTTTCCAAATTTTTCAATTAATTTCTTCAAATTTCAATTATTTTCTACAAATTTCAATGATCTTTGAAATTTTTCAATTATTTTCTTCAAATTTCAATTATTTTGTTTTGATTCTTCAATTTCTGTCTTCATTTTTTTAATTTTATTCAATTTTTCAATTATTTTTGCTATTTTTTGGCCAATTTTTTTTCGAAATAAATTATTTTTGTCAATTTAGAATTATTTTCTTCATATTTCAATTATTTTTGAAATTTTTCAATAATTTTGTTTAAATTTCAATTATTTTTTAAAATTTTCAATTATTTTCTTCAAATTTCAATTATTTTTGAAATTTTTCAATTATTTTCTTCAAATTACAATTATTTTCGAAAATTCTCAATTAATTTCTTCAAATTTCAATTATTTTCCAAATTTTTCAATTAATTTCTTTAAATTTCAATTATTTTCTACAAATTTCAATGATCTTTGAAATTTTTCAATTATTTTCTTCAAATTTCAATTATTTTGTTTTGATTCTTCAATTTCTGTCTTCATTTTTTTAATTTTATTCAATTTTTCAATTATTTTTGCTATTTTTTGGCCAATTTTTTTTCGAAATAAATTATTTTTGTCAATTTAGAATTATTTTCTTCATATTTCAATTATTTTTGAAATTTTTCAATAATTTTGTTTAAATTTCAATTATTTTTTAAAATTTTCAATAATTTTGTTCTAATTTCAATTATTTTTGAAATTTTTCAATTATTTTCTACAAATTTCAATAATTTTTGAAATTTTTCAATTATTTTCTTGAAATTTAAACTATTTTGGAAATTTTTCAATTATTTTCTTCAAATTTCAATTATTTTGTTTCAATTTTTCAATATGTGTCTTCATTTTGTTATTTTTATTCAATTTTTCAATTAGTTTTGCCATTTTACAATTATTTGCTTCATATTTCAATTATTTTTGCCATTTTCGAAGCATTTACTTCAAATTTAAATGGCTTTTCTGAATCTCTATATTATTATCATGAATTTATTAATTTTTTACACCTTTTTCAATGATTTTCTTAAAATTCCATTTATTTTCTTCAAACTTTAATTATTTCTCCCCCTAATTTTCGAATTTTCAATTATTTTCATTCTGTATCGTAATTTCCAAAATTGTTGTCTAAAATTTCAATTTATTGCTACTTAATACATATTTTGCGATTATTTAAAATTAATTTCTAAGATTTCCAATAATTTTATTTAAAATTTCAATTATTTTCTTTTATTTCACAGATATTTTGTTATTTTTTCAATTATTTTTGTCAAATTTCCATTAAGATATTTAATTGTCTATTATTAATATATTTTTTTTTGATGTTTGAGATCGCGCTAATAGCACTCGTGGAAAATTCAGTTCGAAAATTTTTGCTTTTTGAAGTGTTTTAAGATACTTATAATGCAGAGAAACAAATAGAATGTAAATTTTGGAATTGATTTTGTTAGATGAAAAAGAAAAATAAGTGAAAATTGTAAAAGACTAAGTGATTTTAAGTAAATATATTGAGAACATAAAGTGAGGTTAGGTTGAGCAAAATGCCAAACGCAGGGCAAACACAAACAACACAAACAAGATCTAAAGCGGAGAAAAATAAACTCAGTCCCAAAAACTCTGAAGAGAAAACTAACCCAAAAAGAACAGGAAGACCCACAAATTTAGAGCAATTACAAAAAGACAAAAATAATAAACAAATAGAGAATATGTGGAAAACTGTTTCAGAAGAATCGAATGCAGTTTTAAAAGAAGGAATGGAAGTGACAGAAGAGACAAAAGGTTGGTTGGAATCAGTGCTTACTTCAATTAAATCTGAAATTTCGGAGGTGATTAAGAGTGAAATAAACAATTCTACAAAAGAAACTGAATTGAGAATCGAAAAGCTATTAACAAAGACAGAGGCAAAAATTGCTGAAACAAAAGAATTGGTTGAAAAGAAAATTCAAGACATTAGTGACACGTGGGAAATAAGAGAAAAAGAATGGGAAAAAGAAAAGAACAATTTAGTTGAACGAATAAATAAACTAGAATATTCGGAAGTAAAGAAAGACCAAGAATATAGGAAGAAAAACATAATTATCAGAGGTTTAAAAATAGAGACAAGTAACACAAAAAGAGAGGTGGAAGATTTTATGATCAGTAACTTAGGAGTACAAATAGAATTAAAATCTGTTCAAAAAATAAAGCCACTAAAAGGAGAGGAATTCCTGAAGGTTAGAGTAAGAGACTTGGAAACTAAGAGAAGTATATTAGAAAAAAGGACTTCTCTCAAGGGCACGAAAATGTTTTTGGACGAAGATCTTACAAAAGAAGACAGGAATATTCAAAAGCAAATCTACTTACGAGTAAAAGACGAAAGAAGTAAAGGAAATACTGTTAAAATGGGATTTAAAAGGGTTTATATTAACAATGAACTGTGGACGTGGAAAAATGATAAAGGATTGATAAAACAGGAGATTTCCTTTCGTCATACCCAAGAGTACAGTGGACACAGAAACGAAAACTTCCAGGATGGACCACCAGGAAATGTACAGGAAATCGCAAATTTCGTCAAGGATTCAGGAGATAGAAGAAACGGCGGAAGATACGGCACAAGATATGGCACAAATTCGATTCACCAGTACAAATTCCAAGGATATACTAGACACACACGTGAAGACCAAAGAAGCAAACAAGATGAAGACCGAGGAAACTTTAAGGAATAAGGTTTTAGTGTGGAACGCAAATGGTATGAAAAACTTTTTAGACTTAAGTTGCGAAGAAAAAAGTTTATTATTAAATAAATATTTTTTAATTTGTATAGTAGAAACGTGGCTAGTCAAAGAAGAATTTAAGTTTTCAGATGCTTTTAAAAATTATAGATATATTGGGAGTCCAGCAATAAAAGAATACGACAAGGGAAGGGCAAGTGGGGGATTAGTAATATTAATTGACGAGAAAATAGTTAAAAATGTACAAATTCTTGATATTAGTTCAGGTTGGATTATGGTTAGAGGGTGGATAGATAAAAAAGAGTGGGTTTTTATGAATGTGTATTTGCGACCAAATTATGTAAAGGAAAGGTTGACAAGTCTTGGAGATCTAATATGGGAGACTAGAGAAAGATTTAATGCGGCAATAGTGATAGCAGGGGATTTTAATTGTAGAATAGGGAATTTAAATAATATTGAGGTATCGATGCTTGCTAACCCTAACATAAATCATGTAAGAAAATCTAAAGACTCTGTTATATGTAGTAATGGAGTTTTATTAAATGAAACTATGAGTGAACTTGGTTTATTTTGCTTAAACGGGAGATCTTTAGGGGACTCACAAGGCGAATTCTCTTTTGTTAATAAAAAAGGAAAAAGTTTAATAGATTATATATGGCTGGATTGGACAGGAGTAAATTCGATAACAAATTATGAATTGATTGACCTGAGTTCATCGGATCACTTGGCACAAAGTTTAACAATAAACAGAGAAATTCAGTTTAAAATAGCAAACAATTCAAATAAATGCAAAACAAAAATGGAAGGAAACACGTTATTTAGATACTGCTGGGATAATAATAAAAAACATATTTTTAGTAGAAAAGTGGAAGAAAAAATTGAAAATAAACAGGAAGAACTAGTAGAAATCAACTTCGAATCGGTTACTGAAATAATAAAGGAAACAGCATCAGATTTAGAAATGGTAAAAGTGATAAAAGGAAAGTTGAAAGAACGAGTAAACGACAGACCATGGTTTACTAAGGAGTGTAGAGAGAAGAAAAAAGAGGTGAGGAAAGCTTACAGAAGTTTTAAAAATTTAAACAATGAGGAATCTAGGGAAAAATATACTGAAAAAAAGAGTGAATATAGGGAAATGACAAGACAAGAGAAAAGAAAATTTATAAACTTAATGAAAAGGAGTATTAGCAACGTTAAAAATAGTTCTGAGTTTTGGAAGATAGTAGGGAAGTTTAGAAGTAAGAAAGGGGAAGGAATATTTTGTGAACTCAAAAGTGCAGAAATCTTTGAATTTTATGAAAGTATATTCCCACCAGGAATTATCATAGACACAGATTATATAGATGTTAGAAATCCAATATTAGACAAGGAAATCACTCTCTATGAACTGAATAAGACCTTACATAAATTAAAAAACAACTCGTCGCCAGGCGAAGATGGCATATCAAATGGTTTCTACAAGGCCTTACCCTGGAGCGCAAAAATTTTCCTAGTTAAAAAATTCAACAACATTCTATCTTCGCGAAAAGTTCCAGAGGACTGGGTGAATTTTATTCAAGTTCTTTTGTATAAAAAAGGAGACAGGAATGATATAATGAATTATAGAGGAATTACTCTGGCTAATTGTGTACTCAAGATTTTCACAAGTATAATGACAAAGAGAATCAGCAAATGGGCTGAAATCTCTAGAATTTTACCGGAGGGACAAGCTGGCTTCCGAGTAGCTCGCTCGTGTGAAGATAATATATTTGTTCTTAATGCCAAAATAAGCCTGACCGTCAGCAAAGAAAGGGGGAAATTATTCGTAGCTTTTGTTGATTTCCAAAGGGCGTTTGACTCAGTGGATCATGGAAGGTTGTGGGAGAAACTGCACAAAATAGGTATGAGTGGTCAATGCTTGAAAATCATCAGATCCATATACGAAAACGCGAAAATGAAAGTGAGATTGAAGGAAAACGAGTGTACGAGAGAAATTGAAATAACAATGGGGGTTCTACAAGGAGATTCACTCAGCCCGGTCTTGTTTATACTTTTTTTACAGGACATTGCTGATTTTTTTAAAGAAGAAGGACACAAAAATGTAGAGGAAGATGGAGAGATACTGTTTTTTGCAGACGATCTTACGGTGACTGATGAGACTCAGGCTGGCCTACAAAGAAAGTTATGTACTCTGGGAGATTACTGCAAAATGAATGGACTAAAGGTTAATATCAAAAAAACAAAAGTAGTAATTTTTCAGAAGGGAGGAAGAAGAAAGGAACATATTAGCCTTAAGTATAATGGAGAACGTATTGAGATCGTTGACGAATATGTTTATCTGGGTCTTCCTTTTCATAAGTCTGGAAATTTTGCTAAGGCAGCGGATTACTTCAAATGTAAATCAAAAATAGCAATAGGTACAATCTGGAAACCACTAATCTTGGCAAAAGCAGAAGGATGGGATTCAAGGAAAAAACTTTTTGATGCCATAGTTAAATCTACTCTTTTGTACATAGCAAGTGTGTGGGCACTAGGTTGCGAGGATACAGTAGAAACTGTGCAATCAAAGTTCATTAAACAGATGCTTGGCCTTCCAATGAGAACACCGGGATACCTACTTAGACTTGAGACTAACTACAAAAAATTGGATATTGAAATTACGAAAAGAGCATTAAGATTATTAATTAGAATAAAGGAAATGGACGACACTAGGCCTCCAAAAATCTTTCTAGAGAAGTTGATAGAAGATAGTAACAAGAAACATAACACGAAGAAAGTCTTTAATTGGTACATCAAATTACAGAACAAAGTTAAAGAGATAGATAAAAATTTATGTATATACAACCCGAATCTAAAGAGAAATGAAATAACCATTAATACTTATGGTGAAATTAGAAGTTTTTTAAACAAAATGGAGTCAATACAATTCATAGAAGACAGACGACGAGTTTTGAGTTCGAGATTTTGTCCTATATATAAATTTATCAAGGAAGTAGAAAAACCAAAACCGGAGCAGTATTTATCCTGGAAATTGCCTTTTAATTATATTAGGGTTTTCGCACAGCTTCGAATGGCAGGTAGAATAGACTGGATTTTATACTATAAAACAGGATTTGTACACCATTTTAGTGATAATACTATTTGTTTAATGTGTAACTCGAAAAGATCTGAAAATCTAAAACATGTATTAAAAGACTGTATATTATATAAGAATTGTAGTGAAGCGAGCGAAATAAGGAGTAAGACTCTCACAGACATTTTAAAAATTAATAACATAGACCACGGAAAGAAATTGTTTTATTTTGTAAGTGCTTTGTGCAAAATGAGATCTTTTTATTTGTCTGAGTAACAAATAACCTCCTATGTAAAAGGGTTACACCCATATTGCATTATGTTAAATAAATAAAATAATAAATAAAATATTAATATATTTTTAATAGCGCGCGTTGTATTATCTAGTTTTATAGTAAATGTACGAAAAATTAGTTTTAAGAACTCAAAAAAGGTCAGGGAAAAAGAAAAAAATTGGTCTGGAAATCAGGGAAAGGTCAGGGAAAATTGTAATAAAATATTTGTGGCAACCCTGAATTTAAAAAAAAAGTGAGTCACTGGCAGCCCTGTTCAATATTATATTTGCATTGTTTAAATTGATTTATTTGATTTTAAATTCTAGAGCGTAACGTCTTATGGACGTACGATGATCGAGAAAACAAAACACGAAGTGGAAGAACATTACTGCAAGAAAAATGGATACAAGCACGACTCAGTGGTCATTTACGGAGACACTGACTCTGTTATGGTCAAGTTTGGCGTCACAGATATTCGAGAAGCGATGCAGCTTGGCAAAGAAGCTGCAGATTACGTTTCAGCCAAATTTATAAAGCCAATTAAACTCGAATTCGAGAAAGTCTACTATCCTTATCTTCTGATTAACAAGAAACGATATGCTGGACTTTATTTCACGACACCGGAAAAGTACGACAAAATGGACTGTAAAGGTCTGGAAACTGTTCGCAGAGACAATTGTCCACTTGTTGCAAACATGATGAACACTTGTTTGCAAAAATTGCTTATTGACAGGTAAATAATTCCTTCTAAAGGCTTATTAAACTCGTAAATATCTAAAATCCAACACAGGGATTTTTAAAAATACACTGCAACTTCACTTACTTAAAGTCGCATTTATTTTAACAGTTCAAAGTCTCACTTATTTCAACTTGTCGACCAACTAAAACTAACATTTTCATTATTTGCTGCGAATTGAATCAGCCAATCAGAGACGTTCTCTATGGAAGTTAAAATAATTGCGACTTTTGTCATGGATTTGCGTAGACCGGGTTAAAATAAGTGAAGCTTCAGTGTACTCAATATATTTCTTTTGTTTTTTCTGTCTAATGTGCGACTCCAAGTGAAATTTAAGTTTTTTTCAGGCAGGTTCACTGTGAACAATGAAACTTAAGAATTTTATTATATTTAGTATGACTAATTTTTTTACATAAATATTTAGTTCTAAATATTAATTAGTCTACGAGAATTGAAATTTAAAAAAAATATTAAAATGGCAATATCTTCTATTCTATCAGTCATTTCAAGGTTTTCTTTTTTTGAAAATACTCAAAAAAATATGAGGAATAATTCTACTTTAGGACAATTTTTTAAAATTTGAATATAAGAAAAGGTATTAAATAAAAATTATATAACTTTTAATCAGCCAAAAAAAATTCAGTGACCCAAATGCTAGAATAAACTTATCTGTGCTCTTTTCAAGATTCCAAAAGAAATGAAGTTGACAGTTAATTTCTTGATATTAAATTTTGGTACGTAAGATTAACTTCTAAAATTAATTATTTAGAATGTTTATTTCATAGAATTTCAATAGGAAGAATCTGTTTTTAGTCGAAATTTCACATTTTCGAATATGTTTTTAATCAAACATAAATTAATCCGAACTTTGACCTAACAGAATTTTTAGGTCGCCGAATTCATATTTAACAGAATTTTCATTTTACAGAAAAGCTTTTAATCAACTTTTCATTTAAAAGAATTCTAATTTAAACGAATCTTAATTTAGAAGAATTTTTCTTTTACAGAATTTTAGGTTAATCGAATTTTTAAAAACCAGAATATTCATTTGACAGAATCTTCATTTGTCCGAAAAAGTATCCAACTGAAATATTATCTTCAATTTTTAATCATTTTTATTATTTCTTAATTAATATCCTGAACTTTCAAATATTTATCTCGATTTTAAATTAGTTTGTTCACTTTTTATTTCTTTTTATCATTTTGCAATTATTTTCTCCAACTTTAAATTATTTTTCAATTAATTTCCAAAATTTTTTAATTATTTTATTTTGCTTAAAAATTAATTCTGCAATTATTATATTGTTTTCTCCAATTTCTAATTATTTTCATTCTTTTTGTATAATTATCAAAAATTGCAATTGTTTATCTGAAATTTTAATTATTTTCATCATATTTCAATTATTTTTTTCAATTTAAAATTTTTTTTATCATATAATTATTTTATCTTTCTTTTATTTATTTTTCCATTAATTTCCTAAATTTTCAATTATTATCTTAAATTTAGATTATTGTCTTCAATTTTTAAGTTTTTAAAAAAAATTTTCAATTATTATTTTCTTTTTTTTTTGCTCTAAAATAAATTCTGCATTTTTTCTATTATTTTCTCCAATTTCTAATTATTTTCATTCTGTTGGCATAATTTTCGAAAATGTCAATTATTTATCTAAAATTTTAAATATTTTCATCATATTTCAACTATTTATTTCAATTTTAAATTATTTTCATCATTTTGCATTTATTTTATCCATCTTTTAATTATTTTTTCATTAATTTCCTCAATTTTCAGAAATTATCTTAAATTTAAATTATTATTTTTAATTTTCAAGTTTTTCAAAAAATTTTCAATAATTTTTTATTTTCCTCAAAAATAAATGTTGTATTTTTTCTATTATTTTCTCCAGTTTCTAATGAAATGGACATAGTTCTCACCTAATTTAATCATTTATTTATTTATTTTAATCATATTTCAATTATTTTTAAAAAATGTTAATTATTCTCATCAGATTACAATTGTTTTTTAAAATTTTTAATTATTTTCATCATATTTCAATTTTTTTTCAATTTTAAATTATTTTCATCATTTTTCAATAATTTCCCTAAATTCTTAAGTATCTATTATTCTCATTTGGTAAAATATTTTTTAAGATTTTTAAGTATTTTTCTCAAATTTCAATTATTTTCTTCAATTTATAATTATTTTCATTTGTTTTCATAATTTACAAAAATTTTTATTAATTTTCTTGAGTTCTAATTATTTTTAGCCTTCTTCAATTCTTTTCTTCAGTTTTTAATTATTCTCATTTTTTTCAGTTAATTTCTCAGATTTCAAAGTATTTTTCTCAAATTTCAATTTTTTTATTTTTTCTTATTATTTATTTCATACCATTTTATTAATTAAAATTTTCTTTTAAAAATTTTGAAAATATTCTGCAATTTTTTAATTACATATTTATTTCAATTTTTTTCTTGAAATTTTAAGTATTAATTATTTTCAACCATTTATCTGATATTATGTATTTTTTGCAATTATTTCTCTTAAATTAAAATATGTTCTTTTTAATTTTAAATTTTTGTTTATCTTTTTTCATTTATTTTCTCTAATTTTTATATTTATTTTTTTTTCAATAAACTTCTAAAAGTTTCAAGTATTTTTCTGAAATTTTCTTTAATTTTCCTTCTTTAAAATATGTTAGGTAATTTTTTCAATTATTTTCTCAAATTTTAATTATTTTCTTTAATTTAACATTATTTATAATTATATTTTCATTATTTCTGAATTAATTTTCTTAACTTTTACTTACATATCTCAATTTCAATCATTCATTTTTTCAATTTTCAATTATTTTCTCCAATTTTTCATTACTCTCACTTTTTCAATTTATTTCTAAGATTTTAAAGTATATTTCCCAAATTTAAATTATTTTCTTTAATTTTAAAACATTTCTATAATTTTTTATATTACTTTTGACATTTTTAATCGTTTTCATTATAATTCTTTTGTCAATTAATATTGCAAAATTTGACATTATAATTATTTATAATTATAATTTATAAATTAAATATCAAGAAATTAACTGTGAACTTAATTTCTTTTGGAATCTTGAAAAAAAAACACAGATAAGTTCGTTCTAGCATTTGGGTCATTGAACTTTTTTTGGCTGATTAAAAATTATATAATTTTTATTTAATAGCTCTTTTAATATTAAAAATATAAAAAATTGTCCTGAAATAGAATTATCCCTTTTAATTTTCTGAGCTTTTAAGAAAAAAAAAGTCTCGTTTATTTGAAGTCGCATTTATTTTAACAGTTCGAAGTTTCACTTATTTTAACTTATCGGCCAATCAAAACTAACTAAAATTTTCATTGGATTCTGCGAATTGGATCAGCCAATCAGAGAAGTTCTCTAATAAATACATGGAAGTTAAAATAAGTGCAACTTTTGTCATGGATTTGAGTAGAACGGGTTAAAATAAGTGAAGCTTCAGTGTATTTCAATTTTTTTTCGAAATTTCAATTCTCCTAGAATAATTCATATTTTGACCTAAATATTTATGTAAAACATTGGTCATACTAAATAAAATAAAATTCTTAAGTTTCATTGCCCGCAGTTAACCTACCTGAAAATAACGTGAATCTCACTTGGAGTCGCACTAACTTTTATTTATTTTTTTTTTTTCAGGAAGCCAGACGAAGCAGTCGATTACGCGAAGCAAGTGATCAGCGATCTTCTGTGTAATCGAATCGATATTTCTCAGCTTGTAGTGACCAAAGAATTGACGAAAACCGAATACACGGCGAAGCAAGCTCACGTCGAGTTGGCAGCCAAAATGAAGAAACGTGACGCTGGAACGGCTCCAAAACTTGGCGATCGAGTTCCTTATGTTTTCATAAACGGAGCGAAAGGAACGCCAGCTTATCAGAAAGCAGAGGATCCAATTTATGTTTTAGAGAACAGCATTCCAATCGACACTAATTACTATCTTCAAAATCAATTGTCAAAGCCTTTGGTGAGAATTTTCGAACCAATTCTGGGAGACAAGGCGGAATCTCTTCTTTTAAAGGGAGAACACACGCGGACAAAAACCGTTGCCACTTCTCGAGTGGGTGCCCTTGTCGCATTCACACGCAAGAAGGAAACCTGTATCGGTTGCAAGGCAGTTTTAACAGCGGACAGAGAAAAATTGGCTCTTTGCAAATTCTGTGAAGAGAAGGAGGGAGAATTCTTTGAGAAAGAGATCTCCGCTGGTCGGAAACTGGAGGAGAAATACTGTAGATTGTGGACCGAGTGTCAACGATGTCAAGGAAGTCTTCATCAGGAAATTTTGTGCTCGAGGTTTTTATATTTCTATTATAGTTTCTTGTATTATTAGCTTGTCCAGCAAAATAAGAGGCGCATGAATATTCCCTAAAACCCATTTAGCCTAAAATGCATTAAGCCTAAATTTTATTTAACATAAATTGCATTTAGCTTAAATGTAATTTGACTTCAATCCCATTTAACCTAAAAAGCATTCAGCCTAAATTTCATTTAAAATAAAATATATTAAACCTAAATCCCATTTAACCTAAAATGCATTCAGCCTAAAATCCATTTAACCTAAATCTCATTTAACCTAAAATGCATTCAGCCTAAATTTCATTTAACCTACATTTCAATTAACCTAAATCTTATTTAACCCAAATATCATTTAACCTAAATCCCTTTTTACTTAAAATGTATTCAGCCTAAATTCCATTTAACCTAAAATGCATTAAGCCTAAATTCCATTTAACCTAAATCCCATTTTACCTAAAATGCATTCAGCCTAAAGCTCATTTAACCTAAAATGCATTCAGCCTAAATACCACTTTACCTAAATTGCATTTAGCCTAAAACCACTTATCCCAAATCCTATTTTACCTAAAATATAATGTAAATTTGAGGTAAAATGGGATTTAGGAGAAGTGGTTTTAGGCTGAATGCATTTTAGGTTAAATGAGATGTAAATTAAATGAAATTTAGGTTAAATGGAATTTAGGCTGAATGCATTTTAGGTTAAATGAGATTTAGGTAAAATGAGTTTTAGGCTGAATGCATTTTAGGTAAAATGGGATTTAGATTAAATGATATTTAGGCTGAATGCATTTTAGGTTAAATGGGATTTAGGTTAAATAAGATTTAGGCTAAATGCATTTTAGGCAGAATCGAATTTAGGTTAAATGGGATTTAGGATAAATGGAATTTAGGTTAAATGTAATTTAGGCTGAATGCATTTTAGGTTAAATGAGATTTAGGTTAAATGAAATTTAGGCTGAATGCATTTTAGGATAAATGGGATTTAGATTAAATGAAATTTAGGTTAAGTGGGTTTTAGGCTAAATGCATTTTAGATTTATTGAGATTTAGATTAAATGAAATTTTTGCTGAATGCATTTTAGAATAAATGCATTTTAGGTTAAATACATTTTTGGTTAAATGGGAATTAGGTTAAATAAAATTTAGGTTAAGTGGGATTTAGGTTGAATGCAGTTCAGGCTAAATGCATTTTAGGTTAAATGGGATTTAGGGAATATTCATGCGTCTCCAAAATAATTCTTGAATTAGTTTTGAATTTTTCGAAGAAATAGTGAATTTCAATAATTTCAGGGTGTCTAGCGATCAGGGATATCCGGGAATTTAATAATTTGTGAAAAAATCCGGCAATTTGTAAATAGATCCGGGAATTCTTTGGAAATGTCGGGAAAATATAATATAGTGCACTTTAAAAATTTAGAAGGTGACGCGAACTAAAACTTTAGCTCGGATAAATTATGTAATAATTAATACATGATTTAATTGTATTCGATAATAATACTTATTTTAGTGTTTCATTTAAAATATTTGTTCTTTCTCTGACCCCAAATTTATGGATAAATCTTAAAAATTTCAAATTTAATATGTTAGTCTTTATGAAATTGAAAAAATTGGGTTAATACAGATGATCAAAATAACTACAAATTACAAATCCTTGGTATGAAGATAGCAAAAAATAGTACTAAATTTTTATATCTTTAAGTCATTATAATTTAAATAAATTTCAAACGTAAATTAATTCATATTCCAATTTGTTCAAACTTTTAAATTTAAATTAATTCAAATTTAAATGCATATTAATTAATACAAAGTAATTAAATAATATTAATTATTTTTCATATTCACAATAATTCTTACAATATTTCTAAGAGGCTTCACTTTTTCGAAACTGCTTAATTTTTATCTTATAATTTTTTACTTTTACAAAATTTTACAATTTTTCTCCATTTATTTTTGATATTTTTTTGTTTTTGTCTTTTTATTTTAGGATTTTTATTAATTTTCTTCTTTTTATGCAAATTTTTTAATTTTTTAATTTTTTTTTATTTACTTTACACAATTTTTTTATTATAATATTCACTAAACTTTTTATTTCGATGATTTTCATAATTATTTCCATATTTTTAAAAGTAAATACGCTCATTTTTTTATAAATTTATTCAATTTGTTTTCACATCTTGTCTATTTTTTGCGAGATTTTTTGCAAGCTTACTACACTGAGAAAATGAGACATGACTGACTACTGTCCGGACAGGAGTGGTTCCTGTCCAAATAAAAAATTTTAATTAGACAGCACTCATTGCTTTCTGGACATGAACCATTCCTGTCTGGAAAGGACTCAGTAATGTCTTGGACATTAATGAAATAGACAGTAGTGAACCCTGTCTAGACAGGAATGGTTAATGTCCAGACCTGAATGATAACTCTCCGGTGGTGAATTTGAAAGAAGGTTATAAAATGTAATAGACGTCATTCAAAAAAATGTACATTTGGACAAGACTACACTGAGAGACTGAAGATTTGAATATTTATAAAACTTGTTGAAATTTTATTATGTTAGGTTAGAGGTTAGGGAAAAACGTACTTTTTCTTAATATTTCAAATGGGTCAATCCACTGACTTTTATCTGTAAGCTGTTACGGCAATATTTTTAATAATTCTAATTTTAAAATATGTGAAACGCCAACATTTTCTGAATTCAGTAAGCATATTAAAATAATATAAATTTTCTTTCTTTTCGTGTTATTATTAATCAAAAAATGAAGGTTCACAAGCATATTTGTAACCTCAAATCTGGTTTTTTTTTTAAAGATGTTATAATTCTTAGAGTAATTAATATAATATTTAACAGGCGAACGCTCCGTTTGTATACTAATTTAATTTAAATGGAACAATGTGAAATTGCTGTGTTTACTTAAAATATAAAAATTAACCTTTTTGAGTAAGAAATTTAAAATTTTTAATATTTCCTAAACGAGGCAAAACACGTTCGTCAAACTTTATAGACAAGTAGATTATATTAATATTAAATTATATTCAGAACCTCAAATTTGTAGGAGGTTCCATAAAAAAGTAATAAGCTTCAAAAAATAGTGAAACTTTATACAAGTATAAATATTTTAAATCAGAGTATTACTTTAAAATAATAAAATTTTATAATAAACCCAACTTTTCTGTGTTCAGAATTAAATAATTTATATTTCTAATAAGTTCTGATAAATATTATATTAATTACTCTAAGAATTAGAACATTTTTAAAAAAAGCATTAGTTTTAAGGTTAAAAATATGCTTGTGAACCTTCATTTCTTGATTAATAATAACACGAAAAGAAAGAAAATTTATATTATTTTAATATGCTTACTGAATTCAGAAAATGTTGGCGTTTCACATATTTTAAAATTAGAATTATTAAAAATATTGCCGTAACAGCTTACAGACAAAAGTCAGTGGATTGACCCATTTGAAATATTAAGAAAAAGTACGTTTTTCCCTAACCTCTAACCTAACATAATAAAATTTCAACAAGTTTTATAAATATTCAAATCTTCAGTCTCTCAGTGTAGTCTTGTCCAAATGTACATTTTTTTGAATGACGTCTATTACATTTTATAACCTTCTTTCAAATTCACCACCGGAGAGTTATCATTCAGGTCTGGACATTAACCATTCCTGTCTAGACAGGGTTCACTACTGTCTATTTCATTAATGTCCAAGACATTACTGAGTCCTTTCCAGACAGGAATGGTTCATGTCCAGAAAGCAATGAGTGCTGTCTAATTAAAATTTTTTATTTGGACAGGAACCACTCCTGTCCGGACAGTAGTCAGTCATGTCTCATTTTCTCAGTGTAATTCTTTCATAAAATTTTTAGATTTTGTGTAATATTATAAAAATGTTTTTGGTTTAATTTGCCTAAACTTTTTTATTTTTAAAAGATTTTTAAATTTCTTTTTATTTTATTTTTATTAATTTTAATTTTTTAGTAGATTCTAACCAAATTTTATTATATTTTGTACTTTTACATTTTTTTTACAGTTTGTTAGATTAAGGAAAAAACATTAATCTACTCCATTTTCTTTCTATTTATTTAATTTTCTTGATTTTTCACTATTTTTGTCCTTCCTTGCTTTTTAATTAATTCTTTAATTTTTGTCATTGATAAAACAATATAAAATTGATGTATATAAATTAAGAATCAGGTTTGTCACTTGACCCGGAATTAAAAAATTGTCCGGGAAATTTGTTACTAAACCGGAAATTTCTTCGTGGATCTAAAAGTTTTGAGAAATTTGATAGAAAATCAATTTTTTTCATATATTACAAATCTATAATAATAATAATAATCATAATCCGCAAGTTCTTTATTTCCTGCATTCATTTTTTGTCTGCTTACACCTGAATTTTTGGCACATTGATAAAATGATAAATTTATAAATATCATTTTAAATAATTTTAATTTTATTAATAAATAAATCTATACTTTTTTTCTATAATTTTCAACAGTTTTCAATATAAATTTATTCTTTTTAAATTTTATAATTGACCGAATCCATTTCAAATCATGGTGCACCGAGAATTAACTTCATAAAAAAGTATGTTTTTCTACTCGAAAAATAAAAAAATCCGTATTTTTTTAAATTTTCATAACATTTTTTGTTTTTTAATTTTTACGATTATTTTAAGATTTTAACAAACAAAATAATTTTTTTCTCCCCAGAAACAAAAATCGTCAGTTTTCGAATTTTTCCTTCGATTCTCAATTATTTTAGTCATTTTGTAATTTTTCTTCCAATTATCAACTATTTTCTTAAAATTTTAATTTAATTCTTTAATCTTCAATTTATTTCTTTAATTTTTAATAATTTTCCACAATTATCAATAATTTTATTGAAATTTCAATACAATTCTTCAATTTTGATTTATTTTCTACAATTTTTTTCATAATTTTCATCAGTTTTCAATTGCAAATTTATTATTCTCCTTCAATTTTATGACTATTCATTATTTAAAAAAAAAAATTTGTTCAAATGCCTATTATTCTCACCATTTTTCGATATTTTTTTCAATTGCTAATTATTTTGTTTAATAGTTAATTATTTTCGTCAACATGTTTCTTTTAATTATAAATTATTTTCTTCAAATTTCTTTAATTTCCAACTTATTTCTTCAATTTTTAATTATATTTTTCAGTTTTAAAATATTTTCTTTAGTTTTCAATTATTTTTACCGATTTTTAATTAATTTCTCAATATTTAATAATCTTCTTGATTGTTAATTTTTTTTTCATTTGTAGAAATTCTTTTTAAATTTTAGTTCAATTATTCAATTCTAGAACTATTCTCTTCAATTCTCAGTTATTTTCTTCATATTTAAATTCCAATTTTCAATTATTTTCTTTAAAATTAAAAAATTATCGCCTTTTTTCTATTATCCTTAAGTTTCTTTAATTTTAGATACAATTGTTGAATTATTTTCTTTAATTTTTAATTCCATTCTTCAATTTTTAGTTGCTTTCTTGAATTTTCAATTATTTTTTTCAATTTTAATTATTTTTTCCGATTTTCAATCCAGTTGTTAAATGTGCAATTATTTCAAACAATTATTCCTATAATTTTCTTAATTTTTCAATTTGCAATTATTCTCTTTAAATTTAATATTTCTTGTTTAATTTTGTCAGTTGTCTATCAATATAGCCATTTTTCGAATTTTGTTTTTAATTGACAATTATTTTCGTCATTTTTCATATATTTTCTTCTATTTTTGAATTATTCTCGTCATTTTTCAATTGAAGAATTTTTTATTTTATTCTTATAAATTCTAATTCTTTAGTAGGTTCTTACCAAATTATTTATTTTTGTACTTTTTACATTTTTTTTTAGTTTGTTAGATTAATAAAAAAAAAATTTCTCCATTATCTTCATATTTATTTAAATTTCTTGTTTTACAATTTTTTTAGTCCTTCTTTGCATTTTAATTAAATCTTTAATTTTTGTCAGAATTTTTCTATCAATTTCTTAGAAACATTTTTCCTTCTTTTAAATTTTTTAGTTTTTATCTTGCAATTACGAATGTTTGAAAACATCATTATTCGATTCTTTTATCTACATTTTTTAAATCTCTCAATTTTCTACTGTTTTGAAGACTTTTATTCTTTTACTTTATATTGTGTAAATGTAATATTTTACTAAATATTTTCATTTTAACATCGTTCTTCTATTTCATAGAATTTTTTTTCAATTTGTAAAATAATTCTCTAATTTTTTAAATTAAAATTGTTTCTTTCTCTTTAATAATATATTTTAACGTTTTTTAAAATTATCTTTTTATATTTATTTTTTAACTTAAATAATATTTCCGGTTTAATTTTTAAAAAGATTTTCTACTTTTTTTATATTATATATTTTTATAGCACTGTTACATTCTCTTTATTTCATTAATAATGTCCATGACTTTTTTTTATTTAAAATAATTTTTTTCATTTTTTGTTTATAGACCGTTTTCCTATCTTTTTACGTTTTTATGTGTTTTTTTTTATAATGGTATTATTTTTTGCTTTTTCAAATTTTACCTAATTTCCTAAATTTTGCGATCATACGAATTTGAAGATATTTTTTTGAAATGTTCTCAGTTAAAAAAGAAACTACACTTAGAAATAAACATTTGAAAATTTTATTTACTGATTTTATATATTTAAAAAAAAAATCATGATTTTTATCAGCCCTGGATTTATACATATACAAAATAAGTCATTTACTTTTTTTGCAAAAGTGAACAAAAAATTAAGTTTCAAATGCTTTAAAATCCGGAAGAAATTTTAATTTTTTTATGAGCAACTTGCTGGACATCCTAAATTTTATGTATGTATATCATATTAATTACCACTTCATTAAAAAAAATATATATAATTTTTTCCAGCCGTGACTGTCCCATTTTCTACATGAGGAAAAAAGTACAAATGGACTTGGACGCCCAGATGAAGCGAATTAACAGGTTTGGAATTCCTGATTGGTAAAAAAAAAAAAAAGTTCCAACAAATGTGATTTTCAAAATGTTGATTATTTTTTCTCCCCATTTTTTCAATTTGCAGTATTTATTCTCCGTTTACCTTTGTACAAATTGTGTATTTTCAGACATTTTTTTTATTTTTCGACTGTTTAGAAAATTGCCTTATAATGTAAGAAAAATAAAACTCCTTTTTTATATAGTAAAATCTTGTTCTTTTTTAACATGATTTATTTCTGGCTCTTAAAAATCACTGTAACATTTCTAAAAAGTATAATCTAGCATTCGAAGAACTACACGTCTAGTTGTAACAAAAGTTAAGCAATAAGGGACATAGTTTCACTGGAAAGTCTTTTTTAAATCTATACAATATTTTGGTCGAATTAGTTCGTGGTCGTAAACTTGGAAAGACCCTCTAGTAAACTAATGTAAGCTGTGTGTTCGTACGATGTGCTTAATTCAGTCATTTTTTCTGCAAATTCGTTAGAAATTCCCTTTTCTTCAAGATAGTTCATCAGAAGATCGTAGAGGTACTGCAGAAAATAAAATTTTTTTTTTTTTAAATTAAATGTTCGAAATTATTATAAATTAATTTACGAAAATTGTACTTACACCATCGATAACTTCTCCACTCACGGCATAAACTTTATTGGAATATTCGCCTTCGTAAAGTGTGATTTCGTCAATTCCGAAAATATCATCTAAACGAATGAAAAGAAAACAATTTTTAAAAATTTATTCAAATCTAAATGACTTCATGCACTATTTTCGTATTATTCATTTTTCTTGTCACATTGTCGAAACGTACTTTGATTATAGAAACTAAAGTACAATTTAAAGAAACAATGTATTAATTTTCCAAAGATCAATTATCAGTTTGACAAAGAAAAATACATGTCATCTGTACTCAACACTTTGGATGTTTTTTTCTTTTTTTAATTATACTCCAAAATGCTTACTGTAACTATCGTCAGCTCCAGAAGCTCCAGGCTCACTATTAAAGGAACAAGAGAACGATAATGTTTGATTTCCTCTGGCAATGTTGATTTCAAAATTAGGTTTACTCTTCATATCGCCAATGTCGGCTTTGTCGCTCTGTGGATCAATTTCGGGCTCTTCTTCAGCATTGACCGTGTGATTAATATTGAATGAAATTGTGATTCTGTAAAAGATAAAAAAAAGTATTTTTTAACTATGTACATACAGTTTTTATCGCAAGGTGCCAAATGTTAGTTTTTAGAAAAAAATAACGTTAGAGAACTCAAAAAATCGTTGGGCAAACTGAGAAAAAGAAATTGTTGGATTTACAAAACGGATTGTTAATATAGAACTGACAAATCCGATTTGTTGTTGTAGCAAAGCTTTTTGTCATTTTAAAAAGTTGGGATTGTTGAAGTAACAAAACTGATTGTTACAACAACAATCCAATCCCTTTTTTTTTACTTAAATTTTGTTTCTATAAAGAAACGTCAAAAACAAGAAACAAATAATTTAAAAAATTAAAAAATATAATTAAATTTTTCTGAAATTTAAAATTTAGGAAATTAACTGAAAGTAATTAATTGAAAAAAAATAGTTAAAAAATATTGAATACATTTTTATAATTGCCAATTCATATATTTCTTAATAACTAGAATTATCACTGAACATAATTTTTAAATATCCGAAATTCCATTTGTCTTAATTTCCAAAGTTTCTAATTTCTGCTTATCATTATTATTAATTATTCTATTTAATATTAAAATTATTTCTATTTAGTTTAAACCCCAACTACTCTAATTTTTATTCAACGGAATTATTATTTGTCCAAAATTTAAATAATCTTAACTATTTTTCAGCAAAAATGTTTTATCACAATTTTGTCAGTTGATATAAATTAGATTTTTACTAGTTCTCACAGACAAATTTTCATTTATTCAAATGAGTAAAGAATATGGAATTTAGGACAAATGGCAATTATAAACTCTAAATATTAGAACAAAAAACGATTAGTCTAATATGAAATTTCGAAAAATAATAACTATGTTAAATATTATTTTTATGTTTTAAATAACATTACACTGATAATTACTAAAAATAATAAAAACGAAATTAAATGATGATTAGATTGCACAAAAAGTTGATGAAAAAAATATATAAAGATAAAATTTATATCATAAACACATATTTCGGAAAACAGGGTGTCTACTAATTTCGTCCCACAAAATTACCGGTCATTAACCGGTTTTTGTTCCTATTTTTCCCGGTTTTTTCTCTTGTGAATTTAATTTTTATTTTAAGTATAAATAGACCTACAAATGGCTACAAAAATTAAAGATAACAGTTGATAATTGAAGAAAATAATTGAGAATTGAAGAATTGAATATTAAACTTTACAACAAATAATAATTAAGAATAAAAAAAACAATTTATAATGAAAAGAAATAACTAATAATGGAAAGAAATAATTGAACAGTGACAAAGATATTTGACAATTAGAAACAAAATTAAAAAAAAAAAGGAAATATTAATCTACAAATGAACAATAATTGAAAAAATTGAACAATGGTTATTAAATTCAAAGAATATAATTAAAAATTGGTCAACTGGATAGAAAATAAAAAAAAATAATTTAAAATTTAAGTTAATAATTTAAAATTAAAGAAATAAATTGAAAATTAAATAATGAAATTGAAATCAGAAAAACACAGAATTATTGAATATTAAAAAAAAAACAATTGAAAATTGAGAAATAAAATTGAAATTCGAATACAATAATTGAGAATTAAAGAAAATTACTGAACAATTGGATTGAAAAAAGAAGAAAATAATTTATAATCAGGGACTGACACGAAAACCGAAACAAAATATCAATTTAATTTTGTTTTGTGTTGAACCTGAAACGAAAAGGTTCTGAATTACGTTTTTCGTCTCATGCCCGAAACGAAAAGGCTTCGAATTTTGTTTTCGTTTCATGCCCGAAACGAAAATCCGCTCCGAATTCCGTTTTCGTTTCTCATAAAAAAGGCTCTAAATTTCACAAAAACAATTTTAAACACAATTATTTTCTTGCAGGAGACGAAAACGAAATTCAGAGTCTTTTCGTTTCGGGCATGAGACTGAAACGAAATTCGGAGTTGATTTTCGTTTCGGGCATGAGACGAAAATGTAATTCAGAGCCTTTTCGTTTCAGGCTCAATACAAAACAATATTGATTGTACATTTTTGTTTCGTCACAACAATTCAAAACAGAAACAGAATTCGGTTTTCGTGTCAGTCCCTGTTTATAATTAAAAAAAAAAATGGAAAATACTAGGAATGATTTAATATTGAAGAAAACATTAAAAATTGAAGAATAGAATTGTTATTTAAGGAAATTAATTGAGAATTTAAAAAAAGAATTGAACAATTGAACAATTAAATTGAAAATAGAAGAAAATTATTGAAAATTGAAGGAGGTTTTAAAACATGAAATAAATAACTGATAATTGAAAAAAGTCGAGATTTCTAAATATTGAAACAAACAATTGAAAATTGAACAAAATAATTAAAAATTAAAGAAAATATTTGAAAATTAAAGAAAATAATTGAAAATTGAAGCAAGTAGTTTAAAAACTAAAAACAATATTTGAAAACAGCAGAAAAATTTAGAAATCGACGAAAATAATTGCAAATTGATGAAAATAATTTAAAAATTACCAATTTAAATAAAAATTAAAAGAAAAACATAATTTAAAAAAGCGGAGAATTGTTAAATAGCGAAGAAAATTAAGAAGAAATTGAAAGAATTATGAAACTAGGTGTGAATTCTGTCCATTTCATGGACACTTCGCTTCCAAGGAAGCAAAACAATTTGCTTCCTCATAGAGGAAGCAATAATTTAATAATATTTTAAATATTTTAAGTTAATAAAAACAAAAATTAAAAGAACATGAATTATTTTGATTAAAAAGATACTAATCAAATTCAAATTTAGGTTCAAATTTAGATATTTATAATTTTAATAACCAATTTAAACTTTATGGAAAATCCTCTACGAAAAGCTTATGCACGCACACAGTTATAAGAAAGTGAAATTTTTGCTCGGGTCTATTGGACCCAGTCTAGCAGGTAGGTAACAAAAACTGTAATATGTTAAAAATTAAATTTGTCTAAAAATGATTTATTATTATCTTTGAATCATAAATAAATCATAAATAAACCATAAATAAATCACAAAGTTTTCACAAAAAATTGTATGTTTTGGAAACAATGAAATATTGTATTCTTAATAATGTGGTTTCTCTTTATTTAAGGGGAGTCACCTGAAAAATTTCAACCCATCGAAATATGTTACTTATCGGTGCAAATTTTTTTTCTGGGATTATTTTGGATGTAAAAGAATGACATATTATCAAGATTAAAAAAAAAAAATTTTTGAATAAAAAATTTTTTGAAAAAAAAAATTAAAAAAATTAAAAAATGTTAAAACCCATACGATATTTTGTTGAAAATCTTAAAAAAGGCATATAAAAAAATTGGCATTAAAAAAATATGAAAAATTGTAGGAAGAGATAGATTTTTACAACAACAAAAAAATTTCAACAAAAAGAAATTTTTTTAAAATTTTTTTTTCAAAAAATTTTTTTTTTTTAATTTTGATAATATGGCATTCTTTTACATCCAAAATAGTCCCAGTAAAAAATTGGCACCGATAAGTAACATATATTTCGATGGGTTGAAATTTCTCAGGAGACTCCACTTAATGAACAAAATTTGATGATTTTCATTTCTCCCAAAAAATATGTTTTTTTCAGCCAATCAAAAAATGGCTTAAACAGACTTAAGGTACATGTTTAAAGCTTTAAAAATCCACTTAGAAATTTTATTTATGTCTATTTTTGGTGTTACTATAGCTATTTGAAAAAAACGACTTTTTAAAAAAGTATCTTTACATTTCTTGAAATATTAAAAAAAATATTGAAGACACATTAATTTGAGCTAGATATTCTTTTTCTACAGGTTCTGGCAATAAGTTTAAAGAAAAGACGTCCCGATATGTTCATTAGGCTCTGAGCAATCAGCGTTTGAAAATCGCTCGGGTCCCGTAGACCCAATCTAGCAGTTACGTTAAATCCCGATAGTCTAGCAGTTGAGGGTTAATATTATTAGTAATATTATTATTATTATTATTTTACTAGGTAAAAATTATGTCCATTTCGTGGATATTTCGTTTCAAAGTTAGCAAACAAATTTGCTTTCTTACAGAAAAAGCAATATATTAATAATATAAAATTTAATTCGAGAAATTCTTTAAAAAAAGGAATTTTAAGTGCAAAAAAAATGAAAAAACATCAATTAATTTACGAATTTTTGATCATTTATAAAAGTTATATAGGTCAATCGATTCGTTTTGAGATAAGGAATATGATTTTTTTATTCATTAAGTTGTATTTTTAGCTTGGAAAAAAATTTTGGCAAAAAACGATTTTTTTCGATGAAAAAAGGTGCTCAGCAAAATTTGATTGGGTATTTTCAAAAATCCCTGTGTCCAAATTTAGATATTCACGAGCTTAAAAAGTCATCCAAATTTTATTGAAATCCGTTGAAGCGTTCTCGAGATATCCTTGCGACAAAAAACGCTATACACACACACACACGTACACACACACACATACATCTGGACATTTGCTTAGGAATGAAAATTTACGCTTTTTAGATGAAAATGAGTCGATTTAGACTATTTATTTTTGGAAAATCGAAAATCTTAACGATCACAAAGCTTCCTCTATGAGGAAGCAAAAATAATTGGAAATTGATGAAAATAATTAAAATTTAAGAAAAAAATTGGAAATTGAAGAAAATTGAAAATATAAAAAAAAAATCATTGTAAAAAGCCTAAAGTTATAGAATATTGAAAAAACCAATTTAAAATTAAAGAATGGAATTAAATGTCGAAAATTATAATTGAGAATTAAAGAAAATAATTCAAGAATTGAACAATGGGATTGAAAGAAGAAGAAAACAAGTGATAATTGAAGAAAAAAGAAATTGAACAACCCAGGAATTATAGAATTTGAAGAAAACAATAAAAAAAGAAGAATGTAATTATAATTTAAAGTAATTAATTGAAAATTGTAGAAAATAATTTGAAATTGAAGAAAACGTGATTTTATGAAAATTGTTGAATAATGATTGATGAATTGAATTGAAGATTCAAAAACATAATTGATAATTGAAAAAAAATATTGAAAAAGTCGAGAATTATTGATTATAGAAGAAAATAATTGAAAATTGGAGAAGTTATTGAGATGTGAAATAAATAAATATAATTTATTTATTTATTTTTTATTTATTTAATACATACGGGACCAGCCCTTTCGTACAAATGTACTCCTAAAAACTAAAGATTGCAACACCGCAACTTATATTATATGATATAATAAAATGCTAGGTAAGCGCTAATTAAACTAGCTAATCTCAAACAACAATGCTCGCAATAAGGAAGTGAATCTCTCCACTTTTATATCAAACAAATTAATATCGTCTGAAATAGAATTGGCTTCCATACAAAGTCGGTTAATTAACGAATGGTTCCCATAATTGGTTCTATGAAATTTAACAAAAAATAATGGGTTTCTTTTAATACTTCTAGTCTCTACAGTTAATAATAATTAATAATAATTGAAAAAAGTCGAGAATTATTGAATATTAAATTAAATAATTAAAAATTGAAAGAAATAATTGAGATCTGAAGAAAATAATTAAACTAGGTGTGAATTCTGTCCATTTCATGGACACTTCGCTTCCAAGGAAGCAAAACAATTTGCTTCCTCATAGAGGAAGCAATAATTTAATAATATTTTAAATATTTTAAGTTAATAAAAACAAAAATTAAAAAAACATGAAAAAGTATCTTCACATTTCTTGAAATATTAAAAAAAATATTAAAGACATATTAATTTAAGCTAGATATTCTTTTTCTACAGGTTCTGGCAATAAGTTTTAAAAAAAAGACGTCCCGATATGTTCATTAGGCTCTGAGCAATCAGCGTTTGAAAATCGCTCGGGTCCCGTAGACCCAATCTAGCAGTTACGTTAAATCCCGATAGTCTAGCAGTTGAGGGTTAATATTATTAGTAATATTATTATTATTATTATTTTACTAGGTAAAAATTATGTCCATTTCGTGGATATTTCGTTTCAAAGTTAGCAAACAAATTTGCTTTCTTACAGAAAAAGCAATATATTAATAATATAAAATTTAATTCGAGAAATTCTTTAAAAAAAGGAATTTTAAGTGCAAAAAAAATGAAAAAACATCAATTAATTTACGAATTTTTGATCATTTATAAAAGTTATATAGGTCAATCGATTCGTTTTGAGATAAGGAATATGATTTTTTTATTCATTAAGTTGTATTTTTAGCTTGGAAAAAATTTTTGGCAAAAAACGATTTTTTCGATGAAAAAAGGTGCTCAACAAAATTTGATTGGGTATTTTCAAAAATCCCTGTGTCCAAATTTAGATATTCACGAGCTTAAAAAGTCATCCAAATTTTATTGAAATCCGTTGAAGCGTTCTCGAGATATCCTGGCGACAAAAAACGCTATACACACGTACACACGTACACACGTACACACGTACACACGTACACACACACACACACACACACACACACACACACACACACACACACACACACACACACACACACACACACACACACACATACATCTGGACATTTGCTTAGGAATGAAAATTTACGCTTTTTAGATGAAAATGAGTCGATGTAGACTATTTTTGGAAAATCGAAAATCTTAACGATCACAAAGCTTCCTCTATGAGGAAGCAAAAGTGATGAAAATAATTGAAAATTGAATCAAATAATTGGCAATTGAAAAAAATAATTTAGAGTTGAAGAAAAAATTAAAAATTTAATAAAATAATTGAAAATCATAGAAAATATTTCAGAATTAAAGAATTTAATTAGAAAGTGATGAAAATAATTGAAAATTGAAGAAAATAATTGGCTATTGAAGAAAATAGTAGAAAATCGAAGAAAATAATTGAGAAATGAAGAAGTAATTTGAAATTAATGAAAATAATTCAAAATGGAAGAAAATAATTGAGAATTGTAAAAAATAATTGGAAATTGAAGATAATAATTGAAAATTTAAAAGAATAATTGTCAGTTGAAGAAAATAAAAAAAAATTAAAAAGTTTGAGACGTAATTTTGCAGAAAATATGTTTTTAGAAAAAAGCTTGTAGAAAAATATTGAAAATTTGCAGAAAATGTGTTTTTAGAAAAAAGCTTGTAGAAAAATATTGAAAATTATTTAAAATCTAGCGAGAAATTTCAACCCATTTCTGAGTGCCAATTTTTTCCTCGGCTTAGTTTTTAAAAATTCTGCTAAATTATCGAAAATTAAAAAAAAAATTGACCCTTCTAGAATTAATTGTTGAAGTAATTTTTACAACTTACGTTTCGGCACTGTCTTTTTTAACAAGACGCACTTCAGATCCATCAAGAGATACTTTGAAACCATCTAAATCTGTGGGAATTGTTTTCAATTTTTGTGCTTTCTTCTCGGCTACAATTTCTTCAGCGAGGAATTCCACCAATTCCTTTTCGGCTGTGGAAAAAAAATAGTTTTTAGAGAAAATACACAAGTAATTCCCAATTGAAATATTTGCTAATAAAATTTTATAGAAAAATCTTGATTTTAAATAATGACATAACTAAATAAATAAAGACATAATTAAAAAATTTTTAAGAAAAAAGATGTTTTCGAAACAGTGGCGTGACTGGGAGGACAAGGGCCCTGGGGCAAAAAGGAAAATGGGACCCCAATTATAATATATAATAATTTACAAGTTTCATTCATTCTGTCCATGTTGTTTTTTGCTTTAAAAATTTTAAATCATTTTTCACCTTTTTAAAATGTTCTCAAATTTTAAATTTATAGCAATTTTAATTTCTTCAAATTTCTGTTAATTTGAACTTGCATTGATTAAAAGTTTCATTAATCCACGGTTCAAATATAGTAAATTTAAAGTGATTTAAAAATTTCTGAAATTTTTAATAATTCTTTTCTCTTATGATTTCAATTACTTAAACTACAATTTTGAACTATTTTTATCATTTTTCAATTACTGTCTGCAATTTTTAATTATGTTAATTATTTTTCAACTAGCAAAAAAAACGCGGGCAAGCGCGCGAATTATTTGTCATACATTTTAGAAATTATAAAATACAATAATAAATATAAAAAATCTGTAAATACTATTTATCTAATAAGAAGAAATAAATATTTTAAATAAAATATTTAAAAATCAATTAATATAAATAAAATAAATATTTATTTACGACAAAATTTATAATAATTTAGAATTAAAAAGAATTGCAAAAAAGAATTGAAATTAAACAAAATAATTGCAAATTTTGCAAATTAATTGAAAAAAAAAATGAAATCAATTAAAAATTGGGGAAAGTAATTTAAACAATCATAAAAATGTTTTAAACATAAAGAAAATAATTAAAATTTGAGAAAAATACTTAAGAATCTTAAAAGTAAATTAAAACAAAATTGAATTGAACAAATGAATTGAATTATTTTCTACAATTTTTAATTATTTTAATTTGTTGTCATAATTTTCAAAAATTTTTATCAATTATCGTAAATTTCAATTATTTTAGGCTTTCTTCAATTCTTTTTTCCAATTTTTCTTCAATTTTAATTATTATTTTTTTATTTAACAAAACTCTGTAATTTTTTTTTAACTATTTCACACAATTGTAATTTATTTTTTACAACTTATCATTGTTTGTATCATATTTCAATTATTTTCTTCAAGTTTCAAATTTAATAATCATTTTTTAATTATTTTCCAAAATTTATTTTCTTTAATTTTCAATTTTTTTCATTTGTTTTATAATTTCAAAAATTTTAAACTATTTTTCTGAGATTTCAATTATTTCATTCAATTGTCAATTATTTATATTATTATTTATATTATTCTCTTCAATTTTCAATTACTTTCGTTATTTTTCATAAATTCCAAAATTTTTTTAATTATTTCTCTTTATTTAAAATTATTTAGAGAATTTTATAACTATTTTCTGTTATACTTTATGATTTTTTAAATTATTTCTCTCAAATTTTATTTACTGTTTTCAATTTTCCATATTTAAACTATTATCATTATATTTTAATTTTTCTTCTCAATCTTAAATTATTTTTAGCATATTTCAATTATTTTTTTTTTATTTTGACTTAATTTTATCATTTTTTAATTATTTTCCTCAATATTGTTCATTATTATTCTCATTTTCTAAAATTATTTTCTAAAATTTTTAAGTATTTTTCTAAAATTTCAATTATATTTATCAATTTTCATTTGTTTTCATAATTTCCAAATTTTTTTTTTATAATTTATCGTAAATTTCAATTATTTTTAGCTTCCTTCAATTCTGTTCTCCAATTTTTAGTTATTCTCATTTTTTTTCAATTAATTTCTAAGATCTTCATGTGTTTTTCTTAAATTTCAATTATTTTTACTTTATTTAAAAAAAATTCTGTAATTTTTTTAATTATTTCTCTCAAATAATGTAATTTATTTTTTACAACTTATCATTGTTTTTATAATATTTCAATTATTTTCTTGTGTTTCAAAATTTAAATTCATTTTTCAATTATTTTCCAAAATTTATTTCCATTAATTTTCAATCTTTTTTCATGTGTTTTATAATTTCAAAAATTTAAAACTATTTATCTGACATTTGAATTATATTTCATTCAATTTTCAATTATTTGTATTATTTTCTTCAGTTTTTAATTATTTCTCTTTAATTAAAAATTGTTCTCTTCAATTTTAAATTATGTTTATCTCCCTTCATTTATTTTTCTCTAATTTTTAATTATTTTCTTCTTTTTTCGAATAAACTTCTAAAAAGTTTTAAGTATTTTTCTGAAATTTTCTTTTATTAAAAAATATTACGTAATTTATTCAATTATTTTCTCAAATTTCAATTATTTTTTTCAAATTATTCATCTCAATTTTCAATAATTTCCCCTAGTTTTTCGTTATTCAATTTTTATCCAATGATTTATATTTAAGATTTTTAAGTATTTTTTTTCAAATTTAAATTACTTTCTTTATTTTTAAAACATGTCTATAATTTTTTAAATTATTTTCTCCAATTTTTAATTGATGTAATTCTTTTACAATTAATTTGCAATTATTTTCTTTGATTTCAATTATTTTTTGCAATTTAAAAAAAAAAGGTTTATTCAGGATGACCAAGGGCCCTACTTTGCCCCTTAATAGTTACGCCACTGATCGAAATCCAGTTTAATTCAAGATAAAAAATAATTAATCCAAAATAAAAATTGCAATTCTCAATGAAAAATAGATTTTTTAATTAGTTGCTTTAATCAAACAATTCCATTTTAATCTTTGCCAGAAATAGCCATACACGCTACAAAAATACAAGAAAATATAGCCAAAAGAACAAAATTAACCCCACGTGATGCGAATTTTTTCCCGTTCGTGAAAATAAATGGAATTTAACTTGAAAACAAAAATGCCTGCTTACCTTTTGTGTGCGCTGCTCGACATCCTCCGCAATTGCAAAATTCACTGTGAACTTTAACAGCTTCTTTCATTAGACTCGGAGAATTATGTTCTGATCGATTGCACATGTTCCATAACATTCGATTAATTTGAACATTGGCTTTTGTCGCATTCACTGCCGGTGTTACAACATTTTTTAAAGCTGTTACTCTCAACACACTTCTCACAAGTCCATTCATCATTTTGAGACACTGCTTTATGTTTATAACAAGAAATAAATTGAATGAAACGTAAATTACTGACCGGCATGCAGCGTGTTACACGGGGGGAAGAAACCGGAAGTATTGCATCATTCGCCATTTTTATTTCCAAGAACCATTTCCGATCAAATTAGCTATATAAAAAAAAAAGATTTCAATAATACAAGAGAGTATATTCCAAAATTCGATCCCTAAAAAGACCAGATTCACTTTTTACAGGTTTCTGTACCTGTAAAATATTAAATAATGTAAATATTACGAATCATATCCGATTAATCAGTCAAATGCGGAACTGAACATTTGGCGCGATTTTCAAACCGGGTACTTAAAAAATCGGTGGAAAATGGATAAAATTAATAATATAATTTTTTAATATTTAAACTAAATCTAATAGATTAAGTTTTTTTAGTTATATGGATTATTTACATTCTTTTCGTGAAAATTTCCGCGTCGATAAATCGGATATCGAGAAATCTCGAAAAAAATCGAGTCGATCACTCGATTTTCCAACAATAACAAAAACGAATATTTTGTTATAAACTTGTTTTAGTATTTAAAAACAAACAGAAAATTTGTTTTAAATTCAGTATTTTGTAAAAAAAAAACTGTTTGTTGGACAAGTACCATGATTGAATTCGTGGAATTGATAAAACAAAAAAATGGAAAGTTCACGCTGTTCACGTGTTTTTAATCATCGCGCGCATCAAATATATGTGTGATCGAAATAAATGTGTGTGACAGATAAAAAAACAACCTATCAGCGACTCTTGCAGCTCTTATAAATTTCTCAGTTCTGAAAAATCAAAAGTCGCCCGCAAGAATCGCAAGAAGAAGGAAGTAATTGTCCCAAGATGCCAAATATAATAAACGACATAAAGTTAGACTTTAAGGACGTTTTACTCCGTCCAAAAAGAAGTACATTAAAAAGCAGATCAGATGTGAGTAAATTAGTATTTTGTTTCAATAATTAAATTTTATTAATTACTTAATATTAACGTATATAGCGTTGATATTTAGCACTTACTGGAAACAAATGATGTATTTAGAAAAATATTCCGGTAATAAAGAAAAGTTAATATTCTAATTTCTTCTCAGTGCATTTACCAAAAGGGAATAAATTTGTTATATTATCATATAAATTTTAAATTATATTCTTAATATATAGTCATTTCGAATAATCAATATATCTATTTCCGTTTGTTTCCTAAAAATAGGTTTTTCCCCGAAAATAAATTTGTATTTATTTTTAATTTTGATGAGTTATTATTCAAAAGCAATTAATTTTGGGCAATTGAAATTGTAATAAAGATTTAATTCATGATTTTCGTAAAATTGAATTTAAACATAATAATTTCTGAAAGTAAATATTTTATTAAAGTTGGAAAATTATCGACGAAATAAATATGTGATGATTCAGTAATAAATAACGTATTTTTCTTATATGAGTGGGATTAAATTTGGACAATTGTGTATTTGTAAATAAATAATATTTATACAGGAAGTAATATTTGCACTTGGACTTGTTAGGTGGACTGTCTAAAAATATCGTTAGCTATCCGCACCTTCAAGGTTCATATTTTGTGTGATCGATAAGATAAAAATCTGGCACGAAATATTTTTAAATTTCAATTATGTCAAAAGAGGGGAAAAATTGCGAAATCGCAGATTATTTCTTTTATTTTTATTAATTTAATATTTTCTTTTCTGTGTGTATTTTTACTTTTATTTGGACGACATCAGTCTCAAAATTGTATGTTATAAAATTTGAAAATAATAATAATTTTCCTATTATTTTTAATTTATAGGTCGACTTGTTCAGAGAAATTACATTCAGGAATTCTAAAAAAACCTATAAAGGAATTCCTTTAATGGCTTCAAATATGGATACAGTCGGGACATTTGAAATGGCCAAAGTTTTGGCAAAGGTTTGTTATTTCACCATAAATAATAATGAATCAGTGACATAAAAATATATATAAAAAAGTAGAAACTCTTTTCAAAAAATTTAACTTTTTACGGACATTTTTTTTTAAATTAAAATAATAAATAAGATGATAATTAACAAAATGTTCAAACATATTACTAAAGGGAACACAGTTTTAAAATTAGAAAAATTAGAGAATTATTTTACAAAATGAGTAAAAAGAAATGAATATAATTTTGGAAAATTTAAAAAAATTTTAAAAGAAAAGAAATTTTATGAAATAGAAGAATGATGTTGAAATGAGAATATTTAGAACAAGATATACTATATTGTGAAAGTTAAAAAATGTAGATAAAAGAATGAAGTAATTGTTTTCAAAAGTTCGTAATTATATGATAAAAATTAAACAATTGAAAAGAAGGAAAAATTAAAATTGAACATGAAGAAAATTAAACAAATAGGAAGAAAATAGAGAAATGTTTTTTTCTTAATCTAACAAACTGTAAAAAAATGTAAAAAGTATAAAAAGTACTAAAATTTTGGTTATAAAATCTAATAGAAAATTAGAATTAATAAAAAAAAAATAAAAAAATGTATATTATCAAGATAAATAAAAAGTCCTCAGAAGAAATTTAAAAATCCTTTAAAAATAGAAAAGTTTAAGCAAATTTAACCAAAAACATTTTTATAATATCACACTTAAAACAAGTTCAACAATAAATTTCGAAAAATAAAGAGAATCTAAAAATTTTATGGAAGAATAAGTAAGCTTGCAACAAATCTCGCAAAAAATAGACAAGATGTGAAAAACAATTGAATAAATTTACCAAAAAAATGAGTATATTTATTTTTAAAAATATTAAAATAATTATGAAAATCCACGAGATAAAAAGTTTAAGGGAATGCTATAATAACAAAATTGTGTAAAATAATATTAAACAATTTGCACAAAAAGAAGAAAATTAAAGAAAATCCTAAATTAAGAAGACAAATACAAAAAAAAATATCAATAGTAAAAGGAGAAAGGATCTTAAAATTTTTTAAAAATAATAATTGTGAATATGGAAAATAATTATAATTATTTAATTATTTTGCATTAATACAAAAATTTTTGCATTTAAACTTCAATTAATTTAAATTTAAAAGTTGGAACAAATTGAAATACATATGAGTTAATTGACGTTTTTCAGTATAAAATTATTCTCTTTAAATTTTAAAATTATTCTTCAATTTTTTTAAAAAATTTTGCTCTGTTCTCGATTGTTTTCGCCATTTTTTGAATTTTTGTTTCGATTGTCAATTATTTTCTTTAATATATAATTATTTTTAGTCATTTTTTAATTTTTATCTCAATTATCAACTATTTTCTTAAAAATTCAATTTGACTCTTTAATCTTCAATTTATTTCTTTAATTTTTAATTATTTTCTTCAATTTTCAATTGCCTTATTCATTTTTCAATTATTTTACTCTAAATTCAATAATTCTCGCATTTTCTAAATTATCTATTATTTTCTTGAAATTTCCATACAATTCTTTAATTTTTATTCATTTTCTACAATTTTTTCCATAATTTTTATCAGTTTTCAATTTATATTTTATTATTCTCCTTCAATTTTATGATAATTGATTATTTAAAAAAAAAAAACAATTTTCAAATGCTGATTATTCTCACCATTTTTTGATTTTTTTTTAAATTTTTAATTATTTTTTTTTAATAGTTAATTATTTTTGTCCTATAGTAATTTTTCTTTCAATTATCGATTATTTTCTTAAAATTTCCATTTAATTCTTTAATTTCCAATTTCTTTCATCAATTTTCAATTATTTTCTTCAATTCACAAATGTTTTCTTCAATTTTCAATTAATTCCTCAAAATTTAATAATTCTCGGATTTTTTCAATTATTTTTTTCACTTGTAAAAATGATTTTAAAATTTCAATTCAATTATTCAATTCTAGAACTATTCACTTCAATTCTTAGTTTTTTTCTTCATATTTAAATTCCAATTTTTAATTATTTTCTTTATAATTAAAAAATGATCGTCTTTTTTCTATCATTTTTTTCGATTATCATTAAGTTTCTTTAATTTTAAATACAAGTCATTATTTTCTTGGACTTTCTCAATTATCAATTATTTTCTTGAAATTTCAAAACAATTCTTCAATTTTTATTCATTTTCTACAATTTTTTCCATAATTATCATCAGTTGTCAATTGACAATTTATTATTCTCTTTCAATTTTATGATTATTCATTAATTGAAAAAAAAAAAATCCAATTGCCAATTATTTTTTGAATTTTTTCAATTGTTAATTATTTTTTAATAGTTATTCATTTTCATCATATCGTAATTTTTCTTTTACTTATCAATTATTTTTTTTAAATTTCCATTTCCATTTCATTGTTTAATTTCCAATTTATTTCTTCCGTTTTTAATTATTTTCTTCTAGTCTCAAATATTGCATTTAATTTTCAATTATTTTGATCGATTTTAATTAATTCGTCAATATTAAATAATTCTCTAATTTTGTCAATTATTTTTTAGTCTTATAAAAATTGTTTTATAATTCAAATTAAATTATTTTATTCTAGAACTATTCTCTTTAATTCTTAGTTATTTTCTTCAAGTTTAAATTCCACTTTCCATTTTCGATTATTTTCTGTAATATTAAAAAATTATCGCCTTTTTTCTATTATTTTTTTCGATTAACATTAACTTTATTTATTTTTAAATACAATTGTTCAATTATTTCCTACAATTTTTTTCAATTATTATCTTAAATTTTGTAATTATTCTTTGGTTTTTAAAATTATTTTGTTTGTGTATTAATCTATCCATTTTTTGAATTTTGTTTCTAATTGTCAATTATTTTTTAAAATTTTAATTTATTTCCTCAATTTTTTATTATTTTCTTCAATTTCAATTATTTTTGTCGATTTTCAATCTTGTTGTTGAATTTACAATTACATATATTCTTTAATTTCGTAATTTTCATTATTTGAATTTGCAAAAATTTATAGTTTTAAATGACCAACAACAATGCAAAGTTTGTCGTGCGTTAATGTTAAAAATAAATTTAAAAAAAAAAAAGATTTTACAAGAAATATAATTTCTTTTTCTTTTCAATTTTAAAGAATTTAACTTTTTTCAAATATGTTGAAAAGTTTTAAATAATTTTGATTTGTATTTTACTTTAAAAATTTTTAATGTGTGGTTAAATTCAATATTTTTCTAAAATTACTAGTTGAATGAAATATTCTGATTTTTTCTCATTTTTTAAATGATTTTTCTAGTTATTTATCTACATTCTTAGTTATTTTTTTTCATTTAAATTTCTAATTTTCTTTCCTCAATTTATATTTACTTTCTTTACTTCATAGTTATTTTTTTACACTACCTTTGAGTTACACTTTTTTAATATTACAACTTTTTAAAATTCCTATTTATTATTTTTTATAATATTTTAATTTTTTTTTACTTTCTGGCTATTTTATCATTTTTTACGAATCTTTCTTTAACTATGTTTTTAGTATTTTTTTCTTTCAACTATACTTACTTATTTCTTTAACTTTTTAGTATTTCTTAATTGTTTTAATAACTTTTTTATTTTTATTTATTTTTTGCTCTATTGTAATTTTGTAAATTTCTAGATTAAAAGAAAAACTTATAACAATTGTTTTCTTTTTCTAATTATTATTTTTTTTTTTAAACACTTTTTGCTTTTTAGTAATTTTTCTTAATTTTCAAATTCTTCCCTTCTAGAAGCTTTAGCCTTGTCAAGTTTTTAACTTTAAAATTTAATTATTTTTTTACATTAATACACATATTTTTTACTCTTTTGTGTTCCTTTTTTAATATCTAGATAATTTAATTTAAAATCTAAGGTATATAATCAATTTATTCTCATTTTTTAGATATTTTTTTTATAATTTCTAGTTAATTATCTTTAATCTTAGTTATTTATTCACAGTATTTCTTTATTTTTCAGTAATTTATTTAAATATCTAGTTTTTTTACCAATTTATATTTATTTTTTTTCTATACTTCCAGTTATTTTGAAATTTTCTTGTAATACATTTTCACATTTTAGTTACAAATTTTTAGTCTCGTTTTATTTTTCAAGCAGTTATTTTTATTAATTTTTTAATTAATTCCTTCAGATTTCTTATCTTCTCTAATCAATTTATAATTTCTTTATTAACAGTCTAGTTACCTTTTTAACTATCCAGTAATTTTTTTCCTTTTTCAAATACCTTTTTTTATTTTTACATGTATTTTTTTTCAATGTATTGTTATTTTTTTTAAATTTCTACATATTTTTTAAAACCTTTACAATTTTTTTTTCCTAGTTAAGTTTCTAAACTTCAAGATTTTTGTACTTTACAGTAATAATTTCTATCATTTTTTTTTTAAATTATACAGAAATAATATTAATATTTAAAATAAATCAATTTTTTCTAGCACGGACTTTTCACAACTTTACACAAATATTACACAGCAGATGAATGGAAAGATTTTGCTCTTAATAATCCAGATTGCATTAAATATATGGCCGCAAGTTCAGGAATCGGAAATGAAGATTTTGAACGTTTAACCTGCGTTTTAGACGCAGTTCCAGAAATTTCGTTTATTTGTATCGATGTTGCCAATGGATATTCGCAACATTTTGTCGAATATGTGAAAAAAACACGAGCAAAGTTTCCGAATCACACGATTATTGTAAGTTACGTACACACATTTATGAATTATTAAAAAAATAAAATTTATTTTAACATCTTAAAAATTGATTTGATTTATCAATAATAAAATACACAAGTAAATTAAATTCCGAATTTTGAATTAAATTTTATTCTAGGCAGGAAATGTTGTTACTGGTGAAATGGTTGAAGAGTTAATTCTTTCGGGAGCAGATTTAATTAAAGTTGGCATCGGTCCTGGATCAGTTTGTACGACTCGAATGAAAACTGGCGTTGGTTATCCTCAATTAAGTGCTGTGATTGAATGCGCTGATGCAGCTCATGGTTTAAAGGGACACATTATTTCAGTAAGTTTTTTTTTCTATTTAGAACAAAATAATTTATGCGTTAAAATCGAAATTAATTTCAAATTTAGTTGAACGTATTGAAACAAATGAAATAGAAGATATTAATTTCCAGGGATTAAGTTTTCAATTTTTGTTCTAATCGGGGAAAAATGGAAAATATTATCATTTTAGAAAATTAAAATTTTATTTAACAGCAAAATAATTTCCAGAAATCAATAATTGTGTTTTTAATTTTCGGCCTAAACGAGAAAACTTGAATCTGGAAAATTTAATTTTAATGACTATATTGACTGGTGTTGTAATCAAGTTAATTAAAACCGAATTAAAACAACTTTTAGAAATTATAATGATGTTTCAATTAGTCATTTTGTGTAATTTTGTAATATTTGAACAAATTTGTAAATTCTTAATCAATAAGTATTTAAAAACATTTTAACTTATGCAATTGAATTTTAGATCAGTTTAAAAAAAATGTTGAGTAAAATTACATACTTTATTTTTAACCTAAATTTTCAAATTATCTCATTGAAAAAAAGCCTTCATGAGATTTAAAGATTTGAAGAAATTGCAAATATTTGTTAAACCTCGTTTAATTATCAGTAATATCAGTTATTTTCCTCATTGTTTGTTTTGTTTTGATTTCATCTATATTATCAAATTTTATCAATATGATAAGTTAAAAGTTATATGTTTTAAAATAAACGAACTTAATTGCGAATGTAAAATTTTCAAATTTGTTAAATTTCCACATTTGATCACTTTCAATTTTCAATGATTTCAAATTCGAATCAAGTTTCAACTATTATAAAGACTAAAAATATTTTAAAAAATTGGATTTAAAGGAAGCTGAAATCATTTGAAAATTTAAAAACTATTAATTTCTACTTATAGAAATTTGGAAATTTCAAATCAATTGAAACTTTAATTTAATCCAAACTTTAATCAATCAATACTTGAATTTAACGATTCTAAATTCTTTCATTGATTCAGACTTTTTTTACTAAGAATTATTTGAAGCAATTTAAAATCTTAATTTTCAAAAATCTCAATATCATTGAATTTAAACTTCTACGCTTAAACTTTTAAGGAATTTTTATATCAATCGAATTAAATAATTTTAATTCATCAGAATTTTAGCCTACGAAAAAATTAATAAATAAAGGAATAAATAAATTAAAAAGAAGGCATTTAAAAGCTTAAAAAATATTAAAAACGGTGCTCGTTTTCTTCAATTTAATTTCATAATATCTCATTTTTATTCTTAATTATATTGTGTTCCATAAAATTATAATTAAATCATCGAATACATTGGAAACATTAAATTATTTATAAATATTTTTTCATTAATTTAAATATTTTGTTTAAAATGTTTTAAACCTTTATTAAAAACTATAAAGTAGATTTAAATAAAATACGCATTTATATTTGTACAATATTGTTAAAAATAAAATATAAATTTATTAATTAATTTAAATTTTAAATTCCTGGGAATATAATTAAACAATTGAAAATAATTGCATATTGAATAATTGGATTAAAAATCGAAAAAAATAATTCAAATTGAAGAGAATAATAAAAAATTTAGGAAATAAATTGAAAATTTAATAATTAAATTAAAATTTGAAAAAATAATTGAAAAATTGAAGAAAATATGTGAAAAATTACGAAAATAGTTGATAATTGAAAACAAATTTCAAAAAATGGCTAGATTAATTCACAACCGTACAAAATAATTTAAAAAATCAAAGAATAATTATAAAATTTTAAGATAATAATTAAGAAAATTATAGGAATAATTGTTGAAAATAATTGCACATTTAACAACTGGATAAAAAATCGAAAAAAAAATTTAAAATCGAAAACTGGAATTATACTTAAAGAATATACTGAAAAATTGAAGAAAAGTAATTGAAAAAATCAGAGAATTATTTAATATTGAGATATTTAATTTAATAATATTTAATTTAATATTTAATTGAAAATCTATAAAAATAATTGAAAATAATTAAAAAAGAAAGAAAGAAATTGGAAATTAAAGAAATATATGTAAATTTCAAGAAAACATTCGACAATTAAAAGAAAAATTATAATTTGACAAAAATAATTAAATACTGACAAAAATAATTAACTATTAAAAAAAACTAATTGTGAATTGAAAAAAGAATTCGAAAAATGGCTAGATTAATAGACAACTGAAAAAAATAATGGAAAAAATTAAACAAGAAATATTAAATCTTTAAAGAAAATAATTGCAAATAAATATTCGAAAAATGGTGTGATAAACGCATTTGAAATTTTTTTTTTTTTAAATTGACGAATATTCATAAAATTAAAGAAGAATAATAAATTGTCAATTGAAAACTGATGAAAATTATGGAAAAAATTGTTGAAAATAAATGAAAATTGAAGAATTGTGTTGAAATTTCAAGAAAATAATTGATAACTGAGAAAATGCGAGAATTATTGAATATTGAATAAAATAATTGAAAAACAAAGTTTGGAATTGAAAATTGAAGATAATAATTAAAGATGAAAGAATTAAATTAAAATTTTAAAAAAATAGTTGATCATTGAAAGAAAAATTAAAATGACTAAAATAATTAAATATTAAAAAAAATAATTGATAAATGATTGATTAAAATTTAGATAATTAAAGCCTCTATATATTATTAATCAAATAAAAATCTGAATGCGTTATTTGCATCAAAGAAAGTTTCGATTAGAAGATGCAGTCATTTATTGATATAATGATAAAATAAAGATTAGTTTAATTAAAATAATTATAAATTAAAAGTTTTATTTATCAATTGCAATTGAAATTTAGTTGTAACATCAATGAATTAAAACATAAATATATCGTTGCTTAAATATTAATTTAGATTTCCATTAGCAAATATTTTAATTAGGGATTAAATAAGTTTAGTAATAATTTCCTCATGCAATAAAAAAGAAGCATTTTGAGATCTAGAATAAAACATTTATTTTAAAAAAAAGTAATTTAGAAGTTTTTTTTTAAACAAAAAAATGTTTATCATTAAGAAATTAAAAAAATATTTTCGAAAGGCTCAATTTACAAAGTTGGCAAATTTTAATCCACTTCTTTTTTATTTAGGATGGAGGCTGCATATGTCCTGGTGATTTAGCCAAAGCTTTTGGCGCTGGTGCTGATTTTGTTATGGCAGGAGGCATGTTCGCAGGACACAATGAATGTGGAGGTGAAGTAATAGAAAAAGAAGGTAAAAAATATAAACTTTTTTACGGCATGGCATCAAGTACTGCAATGCAGAAACACGCTGGAGGTGTTGCGGATTACAGGTAAATAGAAATAAATTTTGTATTGATATATTTTTAAAAAGTCACATTTTAAATGTAAAAAATAAACTCCAGTTTAAATAAATTAAAAGATCAAGTTTTACAGGTATGAAAAATACGTTTCTTTATTTATTTGCAGTTATTTTGTCGATTTTGATTTTTATTCCTTTTTTACATTCTACAGAGTGTCTTCAAATTCCCGGATTTGTTTAATTAATTATTGTACAAATTAAATATTAAGTGGTTTAAACGAAATATGAAATTGAAAAAATAACTGCAAAAGCAAAGCAGAAAAATTATTTAAAAGATTTGAAACACCGCAAATTTTATAGAAAAATAAAGAAAAAACCACCGACAAAGTTTGGGAAAACCATTTTATTTTATGGAATTTTATAAAATAGAATTTTCTTCTAGACGAATTATCATTCTTCGAATTTGTTTTTAATGAAATTTAAATAGTTTTAATTCAACAGAATTTTAAGTAAAACGAATTATTAAATATGTTAGAATATCAATTTCATCAACTCTTTATTTATTCGAATTGATGATATTTGATCGAATTCGTAAATTCTCGATTTTTTTATTTCTTCAAACAAAAATGGAAATTCGACGTTTTAAAAATTTTACTTTAATTAATTTCTACATAATAAGAATTCTGTTAAATTTGAATTATTTTAAACAAAAAGCAGGTTAAAAACAAATTGAGTTGACTTCTTATTTTAAAACACATAAAAAGCATGAAAACTTAATTATTTTCTGATTTCATAAAAGCCAAAAAAAAAAATTCTCAAAAAGAATGAAAATTTGGATCGATTGAAAATTGGATAAACTTAAGTTCGGTTTACTAGTTAATTGGAATCAATTAATATTCAAAGAGATAAAGTAAAATAAAAAAAAGTAAAGCAATAAATTGAAAATGGAGAAAATCTAAAAAAGAAGAAATACAATGGAAAAGAATCTAAAAAATAAAAAACAGTAGGAATAAAATAAGCAAATGTAAAAATATGAGTAAAAAGATTATATATAAAATAAATGACAAATTTCATTAAAAATGAAAAAGTGTGAAAGAATATTTATTTATTTATTTATTTATTAAGATAAAAGTTACTAGAGCTCACGAGAAACAGAAATATGTACATAATTATTAGAGATAATAACTAAAGCAAAATATAAACTGTAAAGGAAAAAACGTGAAAAAATCGAAGATAACCGACTATGTTAATAACATTAATAATAATAATAATAAGAATAAAAATAGTAAGACTGAGTGAACAGTTATTTTAAACAGCGATCAAAACACCTAATTGGTGCATAGATACATTTCAAAAAAATGAAAAAAATTTAATAAGAAATTGTAAATAACTTACGGAGGTTCTCACCATTTACATAACCTCAAGCTAAAAAGTCGATTTTGACCTCAAATAAAAATATTACTCAAATAAATTTCAACAAATTTTGAAAGACCCAGTTGTGCATTTTTTTGAAAAAAATTAGGTTGAGCTAAAATTTGTTGTCAAATAATAATTATTTAACATGTAATTGTTTTTTTTACAATTTTTTAACTATTGTTTAAAAAGTTTAATTTTTACTCCAGCTTTCAATTATTTATGTCATTATTTAATTAGTTTTTTCGCATTTTAATTAATTCGTCAATATCTCAATAATTATACTCAAAATTTTAATTTTTTACACAAGTCTCAAATGTTTTTTTTTTCAATTTTTAATTATTTTTGTTATATTCTTCAATTATTTTCTTGTAATTTCAATTATTTTGTAAACTTTTCAATTATTTTCTTAAAATTTCAATTATGTTCTTTAATCTTTTAAATATTGTCAGGAATATTTGATTTTTCTACACAAGTTTTATTTTACTTTTGTTCTTTTCTTAAAAATTTAATTAAATTTGTCATTATTCAAGTATTTTTGTCATTTTCCAATTATTTTCTTCATATTTCTATTATTTTTGCCATTTTAGAATTATTTTCTACATATTTAAACTATTTTATTCAATTTTTTTTTATTGCCATGAATTTTTAAATTTTTACACAAGTTTTCAATTATTTTTCCTCAAATTATTTCCTGATTAATTTTCTAATTTTTTAATTATTAATCTCAAATTCTAGTTATTTTTTGAATTTACAATTATTTTGATCATTCTGCACTTATTTTCTTTTATTACAAATATATATGTTGTAATTTTTTACTTGTTTTTAACAAACTACAATTATTTTCTTCAATTTTTAATTATTTCTATTACTTTGCAAATATTTTCACGGATTTTTTATTACTTTCATTATTCTTCAATTAATTTCCTAGATTTTAAAATATTTTTCTTAAGTCTTAATAATTATCTTCAATTTTCAATCACTAATGTTATCATTTTACAATCAATTTCTTCAATTTTCAATTAATCTCAAACTTCATTCCTCAATTAAATTCCTAAATTTTCAATTATTTATTTCATTTTTCAATTATTTTTTGTAATTTATTTATTTATTTATTTATTTACATGTAAACGGGCTTACAATTTCAATTTTCATTTTCTTTTATTTTTTTGCAGTTATTTTGTCCACCTTTTAATTAGATATAATAATTATGTTTCAATTAATATCCTAAATTTTTATTTATTATCTCAAATCTAAGTTAATGTATCTATTTTCCAATGACTTAATCATTCTTCAATTATTTTTTTCAAATTTCAAATACTTTCGTCAATTTTTAATTTTTTTTTTTTTAATGTGTAATGATTTTCAGAAATTTTATATTATTTTGATTATTTGTTTATTAATTCCGAGAAGTTTAATTATTTATCTCAACTTTTCATTATTCTCTTTAATAAATTTTTGATTATTTCTATAATGTTGAAATTATATTCCTCAATTTTTCTAAAATTGCAATCAATATATATACGAATTTCAACTATTTTTTATCATTAATCTAAAATTTTTCTTCAATGATTCAGATCAATTTTCAATTTTTGCCCTAAATTTTAAATTCAAAATTTCCGCAAGTTTAAATTATTTTCTTTAATTTTTTCAAATAAAACTTTTTTAGTATAAATTATTTCTTTTAATATCAAATTAGTTTCATTGTTTATTAATTAACTTTCAATTTCTTTGGTCATTTTTCAATTATTTTTACAAAATATGATTTTTGTTTTTTAAATTGTAATTTTTTTTCTTCAAATTACAATTAATTTCTTCAATATCGAATTACTAATATCAATTTTTAATGTCAAAAAATAATGGAAGAAGATAACTCATTAAATTTATTAATTTAATTATCCGTTTCACTATTTTCATCATTTTCCAAATAGTTTTCAATACTAAAAATATTATTAAAAAGTAAATCAATATTATCTAATTTTTTTATTATTTATCTCAAATTCCAATTATTTTTTCAATTCATTTGCAATCAATTTCTTAAAATTTTAATTACTTTTACTATTCCTCAATTAGATTCCTAAATTTTCAATTATTTTCTTCAATTTTAATTTTCTTTTATCTTTTTGCAATTAATTTGTTCCTCTTTTAATTAGTTATTTGTTTTTCAATTAATACCCTAAAGTTTCTTTTATTATCTTAAATCGAAGTTATTGTATCCACTTTTCAATGTTTTAATCATTTTTCAATTATTTTACTCAAAAATCAATCACAGGCTTCACAGACCGTCCCCTATTTTGCGATTGGTCCCTAAAAGTCCCCTATTTAGAAAATTTTACCTATTTTTCCCCTATTTTTCACGAAAGTATATTTAAAGTCAAGGTATCTAGAGATTTTCAATTATTTTCAATCTTCTTTTCATTTTTATTATTTTTTCAATCTTTAATTATTTCTATTATTTTTAAATTATTTTCTCCAAATTTTCATTTATTAAATTATATTTCAATAGATTTCCTGAATTTCCAATCCTACATCTCTGATTCCAATTCTTTTTTTCAATTTATAATTATGTTTATCATTATTTCTTCATTTTTTCCTACTATTCATACTTATTTGTATTCCATTATTATTTGACTAATTTCATAAACTGTCAGTTATTTTTATCAAATTAAAATTATTTTATTCAATTTAAATTATTTTTTTCTACTTATTAAATATTTTCATTATTTTTCAATTAATTTACAAAACTTGCAATTATTTTTTACAATCGAATTTTTTTCATTATTTTTTCATTGCATTTATCATTTTTCCGTTATTTTAATAAATTTCAAAAATGCTTTGTAATTTTATCACTTATTTTTCATAAATTTTATTTATTTTCTTTAATTTTCGATTATTTCTATAATTTTGAAAATATTTTCTTCTATTTTTAGTTTTGAAAAGTATTTTTTCATACACCTTCTACATTTTTTATTTATTTATCTCAAATTTCAGTCATTTGTATTATTTTTCAAATATTTCCATCATTTTTAAATTAATTTCTTTAATGTTTCAATTTTTTTTTATTAATTTTTCAATTATTTTTTAACTGATTTGCTAAACCTTTAATTATTTATTTCAAATTTCAATTAATTAAAAAAATTGTTAATATATTTTAAATTTTTTCAATTATTTTAAAAAATTTATCATTATTTTTGCCATTTTTCAATTATTCTTCTCAATTCTCGATTGCTTTTTCTAATTCTGAAATACTTTCTTAACTTTAAATTACTGTCTTCAATTTCCAATCATTTCTATAATTTTGCAATTTTTTTCTCCAAATTATAATTTTTAAAATTATTTTTTAACTGATTTATTAAACCTTTAATCATTTATTTTAAATTTCAATTGATTAAACACATTTTTAATTAATTTTAGAATTTTTAAATTATTTTTTTTAAATTTACAATTATTTTCGGTATTTTGTAAATAATTATCTAAATTTTCAATTATTTTTAAAAATTTATCATTATTTTTGCTATTTTTCAATTATTCTTTTAATTTGATATATATCTTGTTATTTTTTTAAATTATTCTTCTCAAATCTCGATTGTTTTCATCAATTTTCAATTATTTTCTCAATTTTTAGTTGTTTCTATAATTTTGCAATTATAGAAACAATTTTTAATTTTTTAAATTATTTTTAAACTGATTTATTGAATCTTCAATTATTTATCTCAAATTTAAACTTTTTCTTTTCTATTTTGATTAGTTTTATAATCTTTTTTAATTGATTTTTTTTCCAATTTTTAATTCTGTTTATTATTTTTCAATTAATTACTTAAATTTTCCATTTTTTTTAATTTACCATTATATTTTTATCTTTTTTTAATTATTTCTGAAGTTCTCCTTTTTTTTTTTTTTTTTTTTTTATTATTAATTTGAAAATTCTGTAATTTTTTTGTTATCCTACAACTTGTTTTTTTGTCCAACCCAAATAAAATCTAGGTTCTACTTTATATAATTAATTTATCTTTATTTATAAAGTTTTTAAAGTACCCTTAAAGTTCCCTATTTTTGTATATTCAGTCCCCTATTTCCCCTAAAATATTCTTCATTGTCACTGTGAAGCCTGCAATCAAGTTCGTCAATTTTTAATTTTTTTTAATTTGTATTGATTTTCAGAAATTTTCAGGGTTGCCACAGGTCAGGGAAGTCAGGGAAAAGTCAGGGATTTTCATAAAAATACTGGAAAAATGCAAAGAATCTCTAAAATAGATGAAAAATTATATTTTTCTGAAATTTACTAAATAAATTTTTGAAAGTCATATTTTAAACATACTAAAAATAAATAATGTTTGCAATCTGAAAAATAATTATATTTCACAATTTATATAATAATTTACAAGTTTCTTTCTTTTATTCATTCATTCATTCATTCTTTCTGTCCACACCTGAAATTTGTCACTAAATTTATTTTTAAAATTTTATATAATTCTTTACCTTTTTAAAACTTCGCCAATTTTTATACTCATAGCAATTTTAATTCCTTCAAACCTTAATTAATTTGAACTCGCATTGATTAAAAATTCAGTCAATTCCACACTTGAAAAATAAAATACTGAAGTGATTGTAAAATTTCTTGAATTTTTAAAAAAAAATTTCTATTATGATTCCAACTAAAATTTTCAACATTTTCATTACTTTTCAATTAACTTCAATTTTCAATTATTTTCATTATTTTTCAATTTCTTCGTTAAGTCTTAAATTTACTTTACGAAAATTTCAATTATCTTTTTTTTAATTTACCATTATTTTCATCATAATGCAATTATTTTCTTCCACAGCACTTCAAATATATTTTGTATTTTTACCAATTATTTTTTTAAATTAAAATTATTTTCTTCGTTTTCAAGTTATGTATTTCATCTTAAAATTATTTGTCTCAATTTTTTAATATTTTCATTATACTTCAATTAATTTTCTCAAATTTGAATTTTTAATTAATTACCTCAACTTTGAATTGCTTTCTTCAATTTTTAATAATTTTTCTAGTGTTTCTTTTTGAAAGTATTTTCTCCAATTTTTCAACATTTTTATTATTTTTCGATTAATTTTCTAAAATTTCAGTTGCCTATTGATCCTAATTTAGAATTATCGTTGACTTACTTTACATTTATTTTTATCATTATTTCCTCTACTTTTTAATTATTTTAATTAGTTTTTCAATCTTCAATTATTTATTTTTTATTCATTTATTCATTAGTTAAATTACTGGCTCAAAGTTCTTTATTATCTGAATTCTAAATTACTGTCTTCAATTTTCAATTATTTTTTGTTTTTTAAATAAATTTTGTAATTTTTTCAATTATTTCTCTCAAACTTTAATTACTTTTAAATGATTTATCATTAATTTTCTTCTTATGCAATATTATTTTCTTCAACTTTTAATTAATTTTATTCAGTTCCAATGATTTTCCCATTTTATCGGTAGTAAAAACATTTTCTCCAAATTTTCGAATTTTTTTTTTTTCATTATTTATCATAATTTCTAAAATTGTTGTTCAAAATTTCAATTTATTTCTATTACTCAATATATATTCTGGAGTTCTTTTTAATTAATTTCTGAGATTTTCAATAATTTTATTGAAAACTCAATTATTTTCTTCTCTTTCATAGATATTTTGTAATTTTTTCAATTATTTTTGTTAAATTTACATTATGATATTTAATTTTCTATTATTAATATATTTTTCAAATAATTTATAATATTATCAAGTATTTTTCTCAACTTTCAATTAGTTTCTTCAATTTGAGAATATTTCTGAGATTTTTAAATCATTTTCCCCAGTTTTTAATTGGTTTCATTATTTTTCAATGAATTTGCAAAATTTGTCATTATTTTCATTTTTTCCAGTATTTGAAGTCCAACTACATATTTTCAAATATGCCATTTTTTTAACTTTCAATTATATTATCTTTAATTTCTTTTTCCAATTCTAATTCATTGTGTAATCTAGTTTTATAGTAAATATACGAAAAATTGGTTTTAAGAACTCAAAAAAGGTCAGGGAAAAAGAAAAAAATTGATCTGGAAATCAGGGAAAAGTCAGGGAAAATTATAACAAAATATTTGTGGCAACCCTGATTTTTTTTTTTTTCATTATTTGTTTATTAATTCCGAAAATTTACTCGAAGATAATGACTAAACATCCATATATGTTGCTAGATTGAAAAAAAAAAGAATTAAAAAAACCAATCTTTTGCAGATCATCAGAAGGAAAAACAGTGGAGATTCCTTACCGAGGACCTGTGGAAAATACAGTATTGGATATGTTGGGAGGTTTACGTTCCGCTTGTACCTACACAGGTGCTGAACGAATCCGTGAATTACCTCGACGAGCTACATTTATACGATGTACTCAGCAACTCAACAACATATACGGGCCTCCAATGTGAAACTAGTTGAGAAATTTTGTCTTAAAATTAAATTTTAAGTAAAAAGTATTTTAGAATTAAAAAAAAAACAAACAAACAAGAATTGAGCTTGCATTGATGTTTGTGAATGAGTGCGATATAAAAAAAAATTCAGCGAATTAAATTTAGTCTCGAAAAGTCTTATGTCTTATTTTTATTGAAAGCAACTTAACATGAAATGTTTGTGCTTCCAAGTTATTGTATAATTATTAATTAGCGCAATTTAATGAAAGCTGTGAAACACTGCGTCAATTTACTAATGGGTGCTTTGTTATTAAAAACAAGTCGATGCTTAATAATATAATGCGAAAAAAACGCCAATTGCCGATTAATGTTAATTAAAAAGGTACATTGTTGTTAATTGTAATCCGCGTTGTCAACAGAGTCTTAATTTTTTATTTTTAATTTTTATGTGGAGTTTAAAATCCACAAAAAATATGCCTATTTAAACGATTGACAACGCAGATTATATTAGGAATTGATTTTTAGTAAAAAAAAAAAAAAAATGTTAGCAACAAAAACTACGCATAATCTTTAACTTTGTAATAATAATGTATTTATGATCTCAACTGAGTATTATTCTTCGAAGCAATGCTGCACATTGTACAATGTCAAACCAAAAAATACTATAGTGATTAGAGGGGGATTGGACAATCCACATTTGTAATTTCGAGAGGGAATATAAAATTATTTTTAAACACTCTACAAACTTTGTTTAATCATTTCTTTTTTAAAAGGAAGCTTGCGTGTATGTATATTTTACGTAGAATAAGTGTAATCTTTTAAGGAACGAGCTCTTTTTTTTTCATCGTCGATTAAATCTTTTAGAATATTTATTTATTTTTTTTTTCATAATGTACGGAGAAAACTCCATAATGGCTGACTTGGTAAGTAAATGAAGGTACAAATTTTTCAATACAATAATGACAATCGTAATAATAAAAATAAAAAAACGTACAATATAGGCTGGCTTCGTTACAATTAAAAGCATAAAAATGCGCTTACAATTAGACTTAAATTATTATTGATAATAATGAATCTTTATAAAAACAAAAGTGACAATGTGAAAATATTTCTTTAAAAAAATCGCCTTTTTTTTGTAGATTACGACTAGAGGATTGGATGCAGAATTCAAAAGAAACAAATTTCTTCAATCATTTATAAAAATTTCCTTTTTTATTTTTTTATAAACGAGAAAACTAAATCACGGTGTAAATTATACAAAAAAAAATAGAGGAAAAAAAAGAGGAAAATAAAAAAAATAAACTCTATTCTCCATGCACACAATCCTGTAGTTCGTGCTTATTGACTATGAATTCAGTTGAATTTCTTAAATCTAACGATCTTAGGAATTGGATTGACTTTGAGCTGAAATTGTCTTTAACAGAGCTTCTCATTTTTTTTCTGACATAATACTGAAGAGGCAGCTTGTATATTTACACACTGAATCTGCTCTTCCCTTGTCTACTCGTTTCATGTTTCATCCAGTCTGACTCTGTTATTGGCCTTTCCTGTAACGATATTTTAGCACATTTTTATTTCAAAATCGTCGTGACATCCAATTTAAATTTACAAATGATTCTGCAATTTTCAGAATAATCACTCGCACACTCTCTCTTTCTATCTCTCGAATTCCCTATAGCGCATTTAAATATTATATAAAATTATAAGCAGCCTATAATAAAATCAGAGACGAATTATTACAATAATCATTAAAATTATTCGTACTTAATTAATATTAACGGACATAAGGATAAAAATTTAATTATTAATTATAAATTATAGTTATAGAATATAAAGTTTTTGTAAGTGCAATATAATGTAAGAGTAATATATGCAATCGCTGCTCCAAAAATCGTTTCAATTTTCAAGATAAAAACAGGGTGTCTAGCGAATCATCATTTTCGTATTTCCCGATCGTAATTTTCGCAGATTAATTTATTTAATGATTATTATCTGATTACAAAAAATATTTTAATTAGCTTATTAAAAGAAATATTAGAAAGAGTACACTCAAGCTTCACTTACTTTAACCCGGTCCACGCAAATCCATGTCAAAAGTCGCACTTATTTTAACTTCCATGTACTTAAAGAGAACTTCTCTGATTGGCTGATCCAATTAGCAGCAACCAATGAAAATTTTAGTTAGTTTTGATTGGTCGTCAAATTAAAATAAGTAAGACTTCGAACTGTTAAAATAAATGCGACTTCAAATAAGCGAGACTTAAAATAAGTGAAGTTTCAGTGTAATTTTAAATATTGAATGTGCGTTATTTTTTATAGGAAAATGTTTATATCAGTTTGATAAAGAATTAAAAACACGAATCAGAAATAATTGAATATGGAAAACGTCTTTAAATGTAAAAATAAAAGACAAAAATTTCGAAGTTAGGTAAATAAACAGACAACAAAATAAGTAAATAAATTCTTAAAAATTAAAACAATTCATCTTTGAATCTTCTTCGAACTTTCTTCTGAGACACGTAAAAATTTGCACTAAAAATAAAAATCTTTAAAAATTAAGAAATGATTTTCGAATTGAATTAAAAAAAAAAGAATTATTAGATTTTTTTCAAATGCAAAAAATAAATTACAAAAATGTGAAAAGTAGCTGAATAAACAGGCAATAAAAAAAGTAAATAAATTTCAAATTCATTGAAAAAACAATTATTAATTTTTTTTTTTAAATGAGAAATGAAAAAGAAAAAAGAATTCACCGATGTTAAAAGAAAAGGATACAATTTTTTAAGAAATAGAAAAATAATCACAAAATGGAAAAATGTATTACAAGTTTTAATGCACATGAAATAAAATAAGAAAATTATTTTTTTAAAAAATAGAAAAATTAAGAAACTGCAAAAAAAAAAAACAAATTCTGGAAAAATGCCGAATAAATGTTTTTAAAAAATTAGAAATTACAAGATTAAAATTAAATATTGTTAATAAAAGGTAAAAATTCCTAGAGGATATAAGAATTAGAAAATATTATAGAATTATTATATATTATTTATTTTATTATAGAATGATAAAAAAAAAGATAATAAAAAATCGAAAAAATGTAAAAAAATTTAAAAAGTTAAAAAGTTTGAAGGAATAGAAGAAAGTGAGAACATAAGTTGTTTTTTTAAATATTGAAAAATGGAGATAACCTTCAAAAACTGAAATATAAAAAGTAATACAAATAAAATAAGAAAATGTAAAAAGATAAATCATAAAAAAAAGAATGCGACATTTTTTTTTTAATAAAAAAGTTTAGGAAAATTTTCTAAAAATCAAGAAATTTTATAATAGGGTAAATAAATTTGCAAAAAAAAAGATATTTAAAAACAAACTGAAAAAAAATTAGCGAATCTGAAATTCTAAAAAAATGTAGTCCCTCCACCTCTCTAATTAAAAATGAGAAAAAATAAGGAAAAAAAAAGAAGATTTTATCCTACAAAAATTTGGTAAAGTTGAAAAAGAAGAAATAAGGAATTAAAAACTAGACAAACATTTTAAAAATTACAAAAGAAAGGAGAGAAAACAAAATATTTTAAAATTGAAATTCTGTGAAAATTTGAATTCTAAAAAATCCAAATTTTTTAAAAGGAAGAAAATCCTTATTTTGGTTCTCTTTATTAACATAACCTCAAACTAAAAAATGGCTTTTCCCGACACAAAAAATATTAAAACTAATATCACCAAATTTTGTCAGACCCATTTTTCAGAAAAAATTAGGTTGAGCTAAAATTTGTTGTTAAATAATAATGATTTAACATTTTATCCTTTTTCTTTAAATCTAGAAAAAATATGTGTTTATTATCCAATTTTAACAAATAATAGCTCATTTTTCTCGTTATAGCATTCCCTGCAATTTTGTTTGTTAGATTTTGTTAAATATTATTTTGTTTAAGCAATGTAGAAAACAAATGTTATTTGTTTAATAACTTTTAAACAAAATATTCTTTAACAGAACCCAACAAATAAAATTGTACAGAATGTTTCAAAGAGAAAAATGAGCTATTATTTGTTAAAATTTGATGAAAAATATAGATTTGAATTAGATTTAAAGAAAAAATATAAAATTAATAATAATTATTATTTGACAACAAATTTTAGATCAATCTAATTTTTTCTGAAAAATGTACAACTGGATCTTTTAAAATTTGGTAAAAATGACTTTTAATAATATTTATATTTAGGGTGAAAAACGACTTTTTATTTTGAGGTTATGTAGATCGAAAAAGAAATAAAAAAACTTACCAAAATTTTTTTTTACAAATAATGAAAATAAATAAGAAACTCGCCGAAAAAAGAAAATTTTTTGCAAGGTTATAAAAATAAAATTTTGTGCAATAAATTTAAAATTTTTGTAAAAGAAAACTTTTTTTAAAATTAGAAAAATTATGAAAAACTTTTTGTAAAAAAATTCAAAATACTGAATAAAGTTTTGAAAAAAAAAAACGTCAATTTTAAGAAAATGCTTAGTAATTTCTAGGTGAGGTTAAGAATAAAAATATAAAAATCAAACTAAATAATTGATAATAAAGCTAGAAAATAAGAAAAAATTAAAATTTTTAAAATTTAGTAATATCTATGAGATACTTAACAAAAAAATAAGTTACCGACAATATGAAAATTTGAATAGAAATAAAATCCGAATTAATCAACTTTTAGGATTTATTTAAATTCCAATAAACATTATTTTTGTCTTTCTTTCTACACAAAATTTTTATAACTGCATTCTAACCATTTTTAGTTTAATTTTCAAAACATTAAAATTAAAATTTTCGGCATTTATTTACCAATTTCCGTATTGTTTTTTAAATTATCAGATCTTAAACTAAAAATTTTCCATTTTTTTCAATCCAATTTTCGGGATTACTAGACACCGTGTTAAAAGTAATAAAAAATATGTTTTTCCCTTTTAACAGATAGAGAAACTGGAAAAAGAGCCATTAATTTTAACCAAGAATTTGGTTAAATTTCACAACACAATAATCGTCATTAACGTAATTAACAATTTTTGTGCAAGAAAATCCTTTCGAGATCGAGGCCTATAAAGTAAATAATGCAGTAAAAATTATTATCACCTGGAAAATTATATACATATATAGTTTTTTTTGTTATTTTCTTTTTATTTTGTTTCAATAAACTTAGAGCATTTTTTTTTAAAAAGAATTATTTTAAAATAATGATAGATAAAAATTAGAAGGTGAAAGCGTCGTCAAAATTAAGTCGACATGTAAAAATGCCAATTTTGCCGCATTGTTTTAAAAAAAAAAAACCTGGAATCGATCAACATTATCGACTTCTTCACCAAAGAATTCCATTCCTTGGTCAATTTCGTAAAAATCGACGAGAGACTGCGCTGATGGTGAACCTACTCATAAATTTTTGCCAAATCAGATATAAAATATCGTCAAATTTACAAATTAATAAGAATTATAGACAAATTTCCAAAAACTCATTTCAAAATTTTTCGTTTCAACTTCGACAAAAACTTGGTTTTTTCTCATTTTGAAAGAATATTATTAAATTTAGTTAAACTTGGAACTTTATTTTAAACTTAACTTTAAAAAAAATAAATAATTTGAATGGAAAATAATAAAATTTCGATATTTTTAAATTTTTGGAAGGATTAGATACTTAAATAAATTTTTATAACTCGATTGCGTATAACTTGACAAAATATATTCCTTTTTGAAAAAAATCTTTCAAAATGAAACTCTGCCTACCTAAAATTGTTTAAATTTCGAATATTTGAAAGAAAACTTTCAAAATTCATAAAACGAGATTATTTTCAAATGAGTCAATTATAACAGGGTGTCTACAACTCTGATATATGAAGAATATAATATAATATATATATATATAATATGAAGAAAAAGGAGAAAAATTAAAGAATTCAAAAAAGAATTAAAAATGAGAGAAACTCACGACATTTAAAAAAAATTTAAATGTCTGTAAAATAAAAATTAACTTTTTTAAATAAAAAAAATTGGGAAAACTAAACCAAACAAAACAGAATATTTTTTTTACTATTCGACAAATTTTGAAAACAATCCTAATAACAACATTAAAAGAATCAACAAAATCTAAAAATTTTATGAAAAAGTTGTTTGCGAAAAAAATGGACAAAATTTAAAAATAAATTTACAAAAAGATCAGCGAATAAAATAATAAATATATTAAAAAGTATATTTTACTCCCCCTCTCCCTCATAAAAATGAGAAAATTTAATTTAATCATGTCTTAATCTATAAAAAAAAAAAGAATTCTATGAAAAAACAAAATTATTTAAAAAGAAAAAGAGAAATATAAAAAACTTTTAAAAACCATGAAAAAAAAAAGTTTTAGAAAAAATGAGCTAATCTTAAAAAAACCATAAAATTGAAGGAAAAAATTTACCTCCCCCCCTGCCCCTCTAAATTAATTGAAAAATTTTAATTAATTATAGGTATTTGATTCTAAGAAAAAATAATTACATAAAAAAAAAGTATTTAAAAAATGATTTAAAAAAAGGAGGAAAATAAATAATGGATAAAACGAAAAAACTCTTTCAAAATGATAAATTCAAAATTTAATATTTTTTTTCCCCCAAAAATATGAAATTAAATGAAAAAAAAAGTTTGTTGAATGTTGAAAAAATCAAAATTGCATGAAATAATACTAAATAGTTTTACATTAAAAAAATAAAAATGGGGAAAACATTTTTAAAAAATCATGGAAAAATTAAAATCCTTTAAATGATGTTATTTTGAAAAAAATTCAAAAAATATTGAATACATTTTTGAAAAAAAAATAAAAGATTGTAAATCCAGAGAAAACCTGTAATATTCATCTATTCTATAATTTTATTTGTTGGATTTTTTAAAATATTTTGTTAAAAAAATACGTAAAAATCAAATTTTGTTGATTCAGTAATTTTTGAATAAACTATTAATTAGGAAAATCCAGCAAATAAAATTATAGAGATTATTTGAAAGAGAGAAATGAATTCTTCAAAACTAAATGAAAATTACAAATTTTTAGCTAGATTTAAATTAAAAGCACATGTTAAATAATTATTATTTAATAACAAATTTTAGCTCGATCTAATTATTATTGAAAAATGTACAACTGGATCTTTTAAAATTTAGTGAAATTAATTTTAATAATATTTTTATTTATAGTGTAAAAAGCCATTTTTAGTTTAAAATTATGTCAATGGAGAGACATTAAAAAAATTGAAATTTCCGAATTCCTGATACTTTTTGCAAATTTCTCCATCTTTTTACAAATTTCCGGTTTTTATTTTCAACCTAAATTCAATCCTAAATTCTGTCATTTTTTTTAAATCACTAGACAACTTAGAAACAAATCTTTCTAAACAAGTTAAGGATGTTCAACACACTGACATAACCTCAAACTAAAAAATGGTTTTTCGCATAAAATAAAAATATTATTAAACTTGATTTCACCTAATTTTGAAAAATACATTTGTACATGTTTTTAAAAAAATTAGGCTATTACAAAATGTGTTATGAAATAATAATTATTTAACATTTGGTGTTTTTTCTTCAAAGTTTGTGAACAATTACGAAATAATTACAATTGTAATTTTTTCTCCAATTTTGACAAATAATAGCTCATTTTAATCTTTCAAATATTCTCTACATTCCTTGGATTTTGTTAAAAATTTTTTGTTTAAAAAATATATAATAGGCAAGTTTTATTTGTTTAATAATTTTTTAACAACCTATTATCAAAAAAATCTAACAGAAAAAATGTTTAGAGAACGTTTCAATGATTAAAATGAGTTATTATTTATCAAAATGGGATAAAAATGACAAATTTTCAAGATAGCACACTGAAGCTTCACTTATTTTAACCCGGTCCACGCAAACCCATGACAAAAGTCGCACTTATTTTAACTTCCATGTATTTATAGAGAACTTCTCTGATTGGCTGATCCAATTCGCAGCAACCAATTAAAAAGTTAATTATTTTTGATTGGTCGACAAGTAAAAATAAGTGAGACTTCGAACTGTTAAAATAAATGCGACTTCAAATAAGCGAGACTTTAAATAAGTGAAGATTCAGTGTAATATTTTTATTTAATGTGAAAAACAATTTTCCAGTTTGAGGTTATGTCAATCGGTCGAAACACCCTTAACAAATTCTTTCTCAATTCTGAAAAACAATTTGAAATTTCCATTAAAAAAAGAAAATAGATGAAAAAAAAATCAATTTCTTCCCTCACGCAATGATAAAAGGATTAGAAAAATTCCCGATATTGTCAGATTATTAAAAGAAATATTTATTTACCTCAAATTTCCCGATTATCCAGGATTTTCAGGTGTTGTAGACACCCTGTACAAAGTATAATATTACAAATCACTTAAAATACAAATTATGACCAAATTTCATCGTCATCATATCATCATCATCATAATCATCATCATACATTATAATAATAAACAAAATTAAATTCATATCCTAAATATACATTTTAATCATCAAAGAAGACATTGTAATTCACATGATAATCATATATATATATTGGTAATTGACACAATATTTAAATGTGTGTTGAAAGACAAAAATCACGAAAAAAAAGAATTACTCACGAGTGAAAAGGAATCGTCGGAATGAAGAGAATAGTCCTTGCAAAAACAATTCACGTCAACAACTATCCCAAAAAAATTAATTCCTTGTTCCTGATTCGTCAAGGATGGATTCCTGTAATTTAATATTTAAATCGACAGGCACCTCTAGAAATTGGCTGCTTCCAGATCTAAAATAGTTTTTGTTATCCGTCGCCGGGAAAAAGATTATCATAACTTTTCTTTTTTCTTCTTCTTTTTTTAATCATAAAAGATGTTATTCATTATTTTAATAATACCGTAAGTCCATATTAATATATATATATATATATTATTTGTAAATATATATATAATAGATAATTTTTATGTAACGCGTTACGAATCAGATAATATAATCGATACACCAGGAATACATTCATTTCTTAATTCTAAATATTAAGCAAGAAAATGTGTTGAAATTGGAGATTAAAATTCTTTTCCAATTAGTATTGTATATAAATAGGTATAATCGGATAATTTGTCGGGCTATAATAATAATCTCAGGAAAAAAAAAAAAAAAAAAAAACAGAAAGAAAGAAAGGAAAAACAAATCATAAAGTACTTTTCGTCTTGAATTTTCTGTTAAAAAGAAAATTGTTTATTTTTCGTGCAACTGGCACACTATTGACGTTTCTGGTTTCTTCCTCACTTCAGCTGCAACTTCACCTGCTAATCTGAACTTATCTAGCGACTAATTATCATGGAATACAAGTACATATGATAGAGTAAATGGAAAACAGGCGGATATAAAGATGGTTTTGTTAAACGCTATGAAAATTTCGACTTGTGGGCTTTTTTTGTTTTAAGTCTTATAATTAGAAATAGATGATATCCTACAATATATATGTATATAAAAAAAGAAGAAAGCAAACTATATATAGCGTTATATAAATAAGACAAAGTTTCGGTAATATCGACGATTTTTCAGAGGCAGGTGATTTATTAATTTTTTTTTTCGTTTTGTTTGCTTGTTTGTTTTTTTTTTTGTTGTTTTTAATATAAAGCGACCAATTATACTACTTTTAATGGACACATTTTTTTTTTTTTTACGAAGATGGATTCTGTTGAGTTTAAACGCGTCTCTCTGGAAACTTATCTGTAAATCGTCTGAAATAAATAAATGATTAATGAATGTGTTATTTGATACGATAAATAAATAATAATGGTGTTTAAATTATTGTGTCTATGCATTCGTAAGAGTCCCTTCGACAATCAAAGGCTACGAGAATAAATTATTGCGAGAACAACAATATATAAATATATATATATAAATATATCATAATAAATTAAATATGTGCATGAAATTTTTCGACAACATTTTTATAAAATAATAATTATTGCATAATGTAAAATTTCCAGACATTTTTCGTATTATAAATATATTCCTGAAACTAGGTGCAACAAAATTCACATTATCTAATGAAACTAATTATTATTATTATTAGCATTATTTGTGTCACGCTGAGACTCAAGCCAATTTAAAATAAATAGTGTATTTGTGCAGTTTTAGAAAGCTTTTAAACACAAATTTAAAAGGCTACGGAAGAAAAAAACTAGAAAAAAAAAGCTATTATTGTACATCAGAAATGAAAACTGGAACCCATTAAAATGGAACTTTTTAGAAAAAGAAAAGACTAAAAATTTTAATATAGAAATAATAACAATAAACTAAACTATTTCTTAAAAACAAAAAGAAAAGAAAAACGAAAATCGCAATAAAAAAATGTTTATAAATTGGAAAATAAAAAAAAAGAAACTATATAAATACAAATATTGGAAACGATTGTTTTCTACGTATAAAACGTAAAATTTTTTAAAATAATGTAATTTATATTTATATAAACAAAAATTCTAATTTCCATCTCTGATATACAAAAAATCAATACAAACATTTTTTAAATTGACTTTGATAAGCACAATAAAAAGTGAGATGATGTACGAACAGTTAGAGAAATCTTCTTTAAAAATTAAAGAATTAATAACAAAAAATAAAACGCTTTTTTTCTAATACTTAAAATACAAAATTCACAGTTTCTGAATTGTTTAAATCAGTAGAAAAGAATTCAATGAGTGACACAATTTATTAAGATACATACAAATTTTTTATTTTTATTTTAATAAAATACAACCAAATTTTTAAAAACTTACAAGTTTTTTTATAATCTTTGCGTTAAAACTTTATTTCAATTTGAAAATTGAAAAAGAAAATTCGCAATTTTTTTACAAATAAAAGCGATATTTTTAACTGGGAGCATTAAAACTGAAAAACTTGAAATTTAGTATTTTTTTTTAAATTTAATTAAATCAAATTATCAAAAATTAAAGTTTGACCATTGAGGGCAAATTAAATATATAAAGATTTTGAAACTGGATGACATTGAAAATGGAAAAACCATTGAATTTGAAAGAGTAATTTAAACACATACAAATTTGAGAAAATTTGAAAATTTGACTAAAGAATCTTTAAAAGATAAAATAAATAGATAAAAAAATCAAATTCGTAAATTTGGGAGTTTTTAAATTTGAACGCAGATAAAATTAATAATTTTGAAATTGAATATAAAAGAATTGAAAAAACTTGAAATTTGAAAACACAAAAGTGGTAAAAAATTTTAATTTAATTTTTTTAAAGAAAAAAAACTTTCTAATCTTAATTAAATTTGCCATAAAAATTTGAACAACAAATGAAAATTTTTCTTAAATTAAAGACAATTGAGAAATTTTTCGAAATCTATTTCCAAACTTGAAAATATTGTAAATTGAATCAAATTTTTAATAATTGTTTAAACCGCAAAAAAATATACAAAAGCTCAAAACTGTCTTAATTTTTTTTTAAAATTTGACAATCTTGAATACTGAATATCCAAATTCCGATATTTTTAAATTTAGAAGCTGTTATCTAGGGCGAACTTCAATTTAAAAATCATTAAATTTTAAATCATTGAAAATAAAACGCAAAAAAGATCAAAGTTTTGACATTTTTACGTTCAGTAATTTTTTCAAAATAAACTTCCAAACGTAGACAATTTGAAAATTGAACCCAAAATTTGAAATCTCTGAAATTTATACTTGCTGAATTTTTCCAATTTTGGAAATTGTAGCAATCAAATTTGTAAATTTTAAAATTATTGAACATAAATTAAGAGACAAATTAAATTTTATAGAGTTAAAAATTTAAATATGGATAAGAATTTTGAAATTGGACAATTTAAAAATGTGTTACACGTGAAAATTAAAAACTGTTAATTTTGAAATTAGACCAATTCTAATTAAAAAGCAATTAGAATGAAAGAAATCAGAAAATCCAGAACAAAACGTTAACAGTTTTATTGAATGAAAAATAAAAAATTGGAAAAACTGTATGAAAAATACAGGGAAAAAATTACATAAATCTTTTTGATTTAAATGTAAAATTTAACATTTTCAAAAATAGGAAAAATATTTTTACGAAATAAAATAATGTTTATAAAATGAGAAATTTATTATAAGATCAAATTTACAATAAATATAAAAAAGGAAGAAGTCTTTAAAAAATTATAAAAGTTAATAAGTTATATAAAAAAAAAAACAGAATATATTAAATAAATATTTTTAAAAAATTAGAAATTATAAAAAAAAAAACATTTACGAAATTATTAAAAGTTTAAAAAGTGATTAACAAAATTATGAAAGAATGAATAAATTCAGGGTGTCTACTAATTTCGTCCCACAAAATTCCCGATTTTCCCGGTTTTTGTTCCTAATTTTCCCAGTTTTTTCTCTTGTTAACTTAAAATTTATTTTAAGTATAAATAGACCTATAAATGGCTACAAAAATTGAAGATAACAGTTGATAATTGAAGAAAATAATTGAAATTCAAAGAAAATAATTGAGAATTGAAGAATTAAATATTAAACTTTACAAAAAATAATAATTAAGAATTAAAAGAAACAATTAATAATTAAAAGATATAATTAAAAATGGAAAGAAATAATTAAACAATGCCAAAGATATTTGACAATTAGAAACAAAATTAAAAAAAAGGAAATATTAATCGACAATTGAACAATACTTGAAAGAATTGAACAATGGTTATTAAATTCAAAGAATATAATTGAAAATTGGTCAACTAAATAGAAACTCAAAAAAAATAAATTTAAAATTTAAGTTAATAATTCAAAATTAAAGAAATAAATTGAAAATTAAATAATAAAATTGAAATAAAAAAACTCAGAATTATTGAATATTAAAAAAAAAAAAAAATGGAAAATTGAGAAATAAAATTGAAATTCAAATACAATAATTGAAAATTAAAAAAAAAAAATGCAAAATGCCAGGAATTATTAAATATTGAAGAAATCATTAAAAATTGAAGAATAGAATTATTATTTAAAGAATTTAATTGAGAATTGAACAATTGAACAATTAAATTGCAAATACAAGAAAATTATTGAAAATTGAAAGAGGTTTTGAAACATGAAATAAATGATAACTGATAATTAAAAGAAGTCGAGATTACTGAATATCGAAACAAACAATTGAAAATTGAACAAAATAATTAAAAATTAAAGAAAATAATTGAAAATTGAAGAAAGTACTTAAAAATTGAAGACAATATTTGAAAACAGCAAAAAAATTTAGAAATCGACGGAAATAATTGCGAATTGATGAAAATAATTTAAAAATTATCAATTTACATAAAAATTGAAAGAAAAACATAATTTAAAAAAGCTGAGAATTGTTAAATATTGAAGAAAATTGAGAAGAAATTGAAAATTGAAAGAAATTGAGAAACTGAAGAAATATGAAAAAATAATTGGAAATTGAAGAAAATAATTGAAATTTAAGAAAAAAATTGGAAATTGAAGAAAATAATTGAGAATTTAAAAAAAAATCATTGTAAAAAGCCTAGAGTTATTGCATATTGAAAAAAGCAATTTAAAATTAAAGAATGGAATTGAATGTCGAAAATTATAATTGAGATTTAAAGAAAATAATTCAAGAATTGAACAATTGGATTGAAAGTATAAAATAAGTGATAATTGAAGAAAAAAGAAATTGAACAGCCCAGGAATTATAGAATTTGAAGAAAACAATAAAAAATGTATTTGTTATTTGAAGAAATTAATTAAAAAATGTAGAAAATAATTTGAAATTGAAGAAAATGTGATTTTATGAAAATTGTTGAATAATAATTAATTAATTGAATTAAAGTTTCAAAAAAATAATTGATAATTGAAAAAAAATATTGAAATAATCCGAGAATTATTGATTATAGAATAAAATAATTGAAAATTAGAGGAGTTATTGAGATGTGAAATAAATAAATGGTAATTGAATTAAATAGTTGAAAAAAGTCGAGAATTATTGAATATTAAATTAAATAATTAAAAATTGATGGAAATAATTGAGATCTGAAGAAAATAATTAAAAATTGATGAAAATAATTGAAAGCTGAAGAAAATAATTGAAAATGTAATCAAATAATTGGCAATTGAAAAAAATAATTTAGAGTTGAAGAAAATAATTAAAAATTGATTAAAATAATTTACAATCGTAGAAAATATTTCCGAATTAAAGAAATTAATTGAAAATTGAAGGAAATAATTGACAATTTAAGAAAATAGTACAAAATGGAAGAAAATAATTGAGAAATGAAGAAATAATTTGAAATTAATGAAAATAATTCAAAATGGAAGAAAATAATTGGAAATTGAAGATAATAATTGAAAATTGAAAAGAATATAATGCAATGTACGGTCTAATAAAAAAACTGAAGTTCTATCTACATTTTTTCATAATAATTTGACTTTTTCATGTTTAATATCTTTCATTGTTTTTGCGGTATTGTTAGCGTTAAGAAAAAAAGATAGTAGACAAACATCTATATTTCATGAGAATATATTATATTATATTTTAATTTTTAATGTATATTTTTTATTTATCAATTGCATAATTGTCGCATAATTACACAAAATTTAAACGCATAATAAGATTGGTTCAAAATGCATAAAGTTATTATCTTTATTTATAAAACAAATTGATATATTAGTTAAATTTATTAACCCTGAAAGGAAATTCCCTGTAAATTTAAGGGAAATTTAAGAAATTCAAGGTGAAGTCAAAAAGCTTAAAAGAACAGGAAAAACTAAGAACATCAAATAAAAAATAATAAAGAAATATCTTGAAAAATGGAAAAAATCTTTTAAACACACAACCGGAAATGCTAAAAAAAACTCGTCTAAAAAAACATCTATAGATTTTTTTTTTTTAAATTATAAAATCAAAATCTAGATATTTTTGTTTTATAATTTTAGCCTTATTCCTATTTGAAATCTAAAACTCTTGATATCTCAAAGCACCCATCGTCAAATTTTCTTGAGTCAAATTTCGTTGTCTTTTGTTTTTAAATTTTGAAAGTTGAAACTCTGGCTTAGGTAAATTCAACTTCACTTCATGTCAGATTTTTGAAAAACACATATTTTATATAATTTTTATCCATTCCTCTAAATTGTCCATAATAAATTCAAAGAAATTAGAAACTATAAAATCTTAGCTTTCTTTTCATATGGGTTTCAAGAAAATTTAAGAAGGGTTGTTTTGAGATATTAAAAGTTTTAGATTTCAACTAGGAATTTCTTTATGAAACTGAGAAAATTGTTAAAAATTTTAAAAACCAATCAAAAGAGTATTAAATTCTCTGTTTTTAAATAGTACATGACATATTATCAATGATTTAATTTTAATCCGATTAATTTTATTTAAAAAGAGTCTTTTTTGCGATCGACTTTTGTAGGTGCAACGGTTTAAAATGGAATGCCCCTTATAATACAGAAAAAAGAATAGACTTTCTTTCTACCCAAGATTTTTAGATAGTATTAAAACTTCCCGACAAATTCCCTGATCGCTAGACACATTTTGTTTGAAAAAGTGAATTTAATCGTTTAAAAAAATTTTAATGATTCTCAAGAAATCGTCTCACTCAACTAACAGAAACTGTTTTTATATTAACATAATAAATATTACATTATAAACAAAATAGAAAAATTACATACTTTATGAATTTGGGAAAATAATAATGATTTTTTTTTATTACATTGACAAAAAGAAAATAAAAAGTGTTGCATTTATTTATTATTTTAATAGGAAAAACGTACATCATCTCAAGTATTTAAAAGTGTTGATAATCAATTATGAACTTACAGTGATATTATGTTAATTTTTTCCCCCTTTAGCTCAGTTGTCGGAGTTTGGCTGAGGGTAAGAATAGTTTTGATATCCGGATGGGAAAGACGGATTTTGTTGTCCTGGCTGGGGTTGGGCTCCAGCATTGGCAGCCCCTCCATAATAAGCAGGAGCACCACCAGCATTCATTCCTGGATAATTGCCATAAGCTTGAGGAAAAGCGTTCGGAGTAGCAGCTTGAGGTCCAGCTGGTTGTGGCTGCATTGCCGGCTGCATTTGTGGTTGTGCCATTTGATTACTTGGCACATTCATCTGCAAAAAAGAAAAGAAAGAATTATTTTAATTGACATTAGCAATAATCAGGGTTGCCACAAATATTTTATTACAATTTTCCCTGACCTTTCCCTGATTTCCAGACCAATTTTTTTCTTTTTCCCTGACCTTTTTTGAGTTCTTAAAACTAATTTTTCATACATTTACTATAAAACAAGATAATATAACGCGCGCTAGCGCGCTATTAATTTTTAGGACTTGTGTTTGCGTCAATTATTATTATAAATTGTAATTATAAATTATTTGAAGAAATGAGAATAATTAAAAATTGAGGAAAATAATTGAAAATAATTAGAAATTAATTGAAAGAAATGAAAATAATTAAAGGTTTGGAAAAATAATTTAAAAATATATTAATAATAGAAAATTAAATATCTTAATGGAAATTTGACAAAAATAATTGAAAAAATAACAAAATATCTGTGAAATAAAAGAAAATAATTGAAATTTTAAATAAAATTATTGGAAATCTTAGAAATTAATTTTAAATAATCGCAAAACATGTATTAAATAGCAATAAATTGAAATTTTAGACAACAATTTTGGAAATTACGATACAGAATGAAAATAATTGAAAATTCAAAAATTAGGGGGAGAAATAATTAAAGTTTGAAGAAAATAAATGGAATTTTAAGAAAATCATTGACAAAGGTGTAAAAAATTAATAAATTCATGATAATAATATAGAGATTCAGAAAAGCCATTTAAATTTAAAGTAAATGCTTCGAAAATGGCAAAAATAATTGAAATATGAAGCAAATAATTGTAAAATGGCAAAACTAATTGAAAAGTTGAATAAAAATAAAAAAATGAAGACACAAATTGAAAAATCGAATCAAAATAATTTAAATTTGAAGAAAATAATTTAAACACTGATGAGATTAATTGATATATGAAAAAATTGAATTCAAAATCACAAAATACTTCGAAAATGTCAAAAATAATTGAAATATGAAGAAAATAATTGTAAAATGACAAAAATAAATTATTTTGAAAAACAAAATTGTCAAAAAAAAAAGGCAAAACTAATTGAAAAATTGAATAAAAATAACAAAATGAAGACACATATTGAAAAATTGAAACAAAATAATTGAAATTTGTAGAAAATAATTGAAAAAATTAAAAATTAATTGAAATTTGAAGAAAATAATTGAAAAATTTCCAAAATAGTTGAAATTTCAAGAAAATAATTGAAAAATTTCAAAAATTATTGAAATTTGTAGAAAATAATTGAAAAATTTCAAAAATAATTGAAATTTGAACAAAATTATTGAAAATTTTTAAAAATAATTGAAATTTTAAGAAAATAATTGAAAAATTTCAAAAATAATTGAAATATGAAGAAAATAATTCTAAATTGACAAAAATAATTTATTTCGAAAAAAAATTGACCAAAAAATGGCAAAAGTAATTGAAAAATTGAATAAAATTAAAAAAATGAAAACAGAAATTGAAGAATCGAAACAAAATAATTGAAATTTGAAGGAAATAATTGAAAAATTTCAAAGATCATTGAAATTTGTAGAAAATAATTTAAAAATTTAAAAATTAATTGAAATTTGAAGAAAATAATTGAAAAATTTCGAAAATAATTGAAATTTGAAGAAATTAATTGAAAATTTTCGAAAATAATTGAAATTTGAAGAAAATAATTGAAAATTTTCAAAAATAATTGAAATATGAAGAAAATAATTGTAAAATGACAAAAATAATTTATTTTGAAAAAAAATTGGCAAAAGTAATTGAAAAATTGAATAAAAATAAAAAAATGAACACAGAAATTGAAGAATCGAAACAAAATAATTAAAATTTGAAGAAAAGAATTGAAAAATTTAAAAAATAATTGAAATTTGAAGAAAATAATTGAAGTTCGTTAAAAACACTGAAGAGATTAATTGATATATGAAAAAATTGAATTCTAAATTACAAAATACTTCGAAAATGGCCAAAATAATTGAAATATGAAGAAAATAATTATAAAATAACAAAAATAATTTATTTTGAAAAACAAAATTGTCAAAAAAAAAGGCAAAACTAATTGAAAAATTGAATAAAAATAACAAAATGAAGACACATATTGAAAAATTGAAACAAAATAATTGAAATTTGTAGAAAATAATTGAAAAAATTAAAAATTAATTGAAATTTGAAGAAAATAATTGAAAAATTTCAAAAATAATTGCAATTTGAAGAAATTAATTGAAATTTGAAGAAATTAATTGAAAATTTTCGAAAATAATTGAAATTTGAAGAACATAATTGAAAAATTTCAAAAATAATTCAAATATGAAGAAAATAACTGTAAAATGACAAAAATAATTTATTTTGAAAAAAAATTGGCAAAAAAATGGCAAAAGTAATTGAAAAATTGAATAAAAATAAAAAAATGAAGACAGAAATTGAAGAATCGAAACAAAATAATTGAAATTTGAAGAAAAGAATTGAAAAATTTAAAAAATAATTGAAATTTGAAGAAAATAATTGAAGTTCGTTAAAAACACTGAAGAGATTAATTGATATATGAAAAAATTGAATTCTAAATTACAAAATACTTCGAAAATGGCAAAAATAATTGAAATATGAAGAAAATAATTGTAAAATAACAAAAATAATTTATTTTGAAAAACAAAATTGTCAAAAAAAAAAGGCAAAACTAATTGAAAAATTGAATAAAAATAACAAAATGAAGACACATATTGAAAAATTGAAACAAAATAATTGAAATTTGTAGAAAATAATTGAAAAAATTAAAAATTAATTGAAATTTGAAGAAAATAATTGAAAAATTTCAAAAATAATTGCAATTTGAAGAAATTAATTGAAAAATTTCGAAAATAATTGAAATTTGAAGAAATTAATTGAAAATTTTCGAAAATAATTGAAATTTGAAGAAAATAATTGAAAAATTTCAAAAATAATTGAAATATGAAGAAAATAATTGTAAAATGACAAAAATAATTTATTTTGAAAAAAAATTGGCAAAAAATGGCAAAAGTAATTGGAAAATTAAATAAAAATAAAAAAATGAAGACAGAAATTGAAGAATCGAAACAAAATAATTGAAATTTGAAGAAAATAATTGAAAAAGGTATAATAAATTTAAATACTAATGACAATAATTTAAAGATTGAAGAAAATAATTGAAAAGTGATGAAAATTTTGTAAATTTTAAATGGAATCATATAAGAAAAGAATTATTAAAAATGAAAGAAATTTTCAAATCCCTTCAAATTTACTATTTTATTTTTGAAGCGTGTAATTCATTGAATTTTTAATCAATGGAAGTTTAAATTAATTGAAGTTTGGAGGAATTAAAATTGCTATAAGTATATAAATTGGCACAATTTTAAAAAGGTGAAGAAAAAAAAATTTGAAGAAAAATTTAGTGACAAATTCCAGGTGAGGATAGTATGAATGAATGAATGAATCAATCAATCAATCAATAAAAGAAACTTGTAAATTATTATATAAATTGCGAATTATAATTATTTTTCAGATTGCAAATATCAATTATTTTTAGTAATGTTTAAATGACTTCCAAAAATTTGTTTAGTAATTTTCTCTACTTAGTAAATTTCAGCAAAATTTAATTTTTTTTTCCATTTTACAAATTCTTTGCATTTTTCCAGTACTTTTGATGGAAATCCCTGACTTCCCTGACCCATTTCAGTTTCCCTGACTTTTCCCTGAATTCCCTGAAATCCCTGACCTGTGGCAACCCTGAATAATTTACAATTTCTGTTTATTTATCATTGTGTCTAGTGAATTGCCGTTTTTAAATGATAATAAATTAAATCAAATTCTTTCAATTATTATTAGGCTTCGTAGTGACAATGAAGAATATTTTAGGGGAAATAGGAAACTGAGTATATAAAAATAGTGGACTTTTAAAGTACTTTCAAAAGTTAATAAATAAAAATAAATAAATTATATATCCTAATTAACTTGCAAGGCAAATTTTTCTCTTATTTCTTAAAAGCGTATAAAAAATCGCTCATCCTCAAACTATTTTTTAAGCCATTGTAAAAAAAATTTTAAATGGTTGGAGGCCATGAAAATTATCTTTAATTATTTATTTTCTTTTTTCTCAATGAAATTGATCGACTATTAGGGTCTGATCGAGTATTGAATTCATAAATAAATTTAAATACCTTGCCAGCCTTCATTTGTGCTTCTATTGCTTCCGCTTCCTTTACTTTTCCGATACTTCTGTAATATTCGGCCCATTGAGCACTGTAGTCTGCTTGGCCGCCATTTTGCGAAGCAGCAGCTTGTTGTGCTTGTGGCTGTGCCTGTGGTTGCTGCTGAGCAGGACCTGGAGCTCCGCCAGCTGGATTTGCTGGATTCTGTGGCGCTCCTAAAAAACCAAAATTAATTAATTTCAAAACAGTTACAAGTTTAAATTGTATTTTAAAATTGTGATATGTTCAGAATTGAGTATTTTCACACTTAAGTATTTTTAAATGTAAAACTAACCACTTTTCAATATATCTAAAGATAATTTTTTTTTAAAGTTATTTCAAAATTTTTCATTTAAACCACTATTATTTTTTTTTTTTAGTAGAGATTGATTCAATTCGATTTTTTGTAAATACTTTCTTTTAAATTTAGCTTTAAATGACATAAATTACCTCCTTGCTGATTAAGATCAGGTTTTCCTTGTTTAGCTTGTTGCTCAATCATCTCTGCTTCTCGGTGCATTCCCAGAGACCGATAATATTCTGCCCATTGTGCACTGTAATCTGGCTGGCCAGTTTGAGGATTAACTTGAACTGGAGCTTGATTTGGATTACCACCTAAACAAAAAAGTATAGAAAATTATTTTCAATATAAATAAAAAACCAACTATTTATGACAATTAACGAAGAACAAGAAAAAATTGAGTAAATCTTTAATCAACATTTACAAAAAAAAAAAAAAAAAAAAGGGAAAAACTTAGAAAGAATTAAAAAATCTGAAAAAGTATAAAAGTTTTAAAAAATTATTTAAAAAGGTGGAGTTTTAAAAAATATGGTAAATATTAAAAAAAAACAGCAATTATAGATATTTCAGAATATAACTTTCAATCATTTTACATTTTTCTAATACTTTTTCAAAGCCAATTTCCAAATTTTTTATTTACTCCATAAAAAAAACTCAAAGCCAATTCCATTTTTTTAGAATTCTAAGACAGGGTTGCTACGTCTTCAAAATTTTAAAATTCCATGACTTTCAGGTTTTCCAGACTATTTTTCTTAAAATTCAATTTTTTTCATCAAATATAAAATAAGTAGAAAGAAACTTTGCCTGGTTGTTGGTCATTTAAAACTATAAATTTTTCAAATACAATAAATAATGAAAATTACAAGAATAATGACAAAATTGAAGAAAATATCTAAAAAATAACGAAAATAATGTACAATTGAAAATCAAATTCACAAATGGCTAGATTAGTACACAACCGAACAAAAAAATTGAAAAAATCAAAGAATAATTATAAAATTTTAAGAGAATAACTGAAAATGTAAAAAATTTTAAAAAATAATTGAAAAATTTCAAAAAACAATTGAAAATTAAAGAAAAATATTAATAATTGTAAGAAATAATTGAAAAATTAAGAGAATAATTGAAAAATTGAAGAAAATATCTGAAAAACTACCAAAAAAAAATAGACAATTTAAAAGAAAAATTCGAAAAATGATTAGATTAATAGACAACTGAAAAAAAATAATGAAAAAATGAAACAAAGAATATTAAGTTAATAATTTAAGAAACAAGAAAAATTAAGAAAATTATTATAGAAATAATTACAAATTGAACAACTGGATTAAAAATAACAAAAAAATTGTAAATTAAAGAATGAAATTGAAATTTAAAGAAAAAAATTAAAAATTGAAAAAAGTAATTGAAAAAGCTGATTATTATAAAATATAGAAGAAAATCATTGAAAACTGAAGAATGGTAAGAATTATTGAATATTGAATAAAATAATCAAGAATCGTAGAAAATAATTAAAAACGAAAGAAATTATTTGAAAATTAAAGAATTAAATTGAAATGTAAAGAAGATAATTGAAAACTGTCGGGAATAATCAACAATAAATCAAAATAATTTTAAAAATTAAAGAAAAAATATAAAATTTACGAAAAATAATTGTAAATTGAAAAATTTGTAGAAAATAATAGAAAATTGCGGAAAAAAATTGAAGACTTTCTCATTTAGGATGAGAATGTAAAAATAATTAGTTGAAAGAAATAATTGAAAAATGAGGGAATTAATGAAAAATTAAAAAAAATATCTGAAAAATGACGAAACTAATAGACAATTGAAAACAAAATACGAAAAATGACTAGATTAATGGACAACAAAACAAAAATATTGTAAAAATTAAAGAATAATTATAAAATTTTAAGATAGTAATTGAAAAAAATGTAGGTAATAATTGTAAATAGTGGAAAATAATTAATAATTGAAAGAAATAATGGAGAAATAAAGATAATAATAATTGGAGAAAATATTAAAAATTGAAGAATTAAATTGAAATTGTAAGAAAACAATTGATAATTTAAAGAAAAATTTTTAAATGACTAAAATAATTAAATATCAAGAAAAATACTTGACAATTAAAAAAAAAAAAAAAAAAAAAGTTCGAAAAATGGAGAAAATAATCGATAATAGAACAAAATTATTAAAAAAAATTAAAGAATAATTAAAAAATTGAAGGAGAATATTAAGTTGTCAATTAAAAACTGAAGAAAATTATAGAAATTTTTTTAGAAAATAAATGAAAATTGAAGAAGATAATTAAAGAATTGAATTGAATTTTCAAAAATTTAAGAAAAATAATTGTAATTGGAAAATTTGTAGAAAATAATTAATTAATTGAGGAAAAAACTAATAGTTGAAAGAAATAATTGAAAAATGGTAAAATAATAGACACTTAAAAAGAAATTTGAAAAATGACTAGATTAATAGACAACAAAACAAAAAAATTGTAAAAAATTAAAGAATATTTACAAAATTTTAAGAGAGTTATTGAAAAAATTGTAGGTAATAATTGTAAATTGTGGAAAATAATTAATAATTCAAAAAAAAAAAATAAATGAGAAATAACGACAATAATAATTGGAGAAAATATTAAAAATTGAAGAAATAAATTAAAGAACTAAATTGAAATTGTAAGAAAATAATTGATAATTAAAAGAAAAATTATTAAAAAAATGGCGAGAATAATTGATAATAGAACAAAATTATTTAATAAATTAAAGAATAATAATAAAATTGAAGGAGAAAATTAAGCTTTCAATGAAAAACTGAAGAAAATTATAGAAAAAATTTTAGAAAATAAATGAAAATTAAAGAAGATAATTAAAGAATTGTATTGAAATTAAAAAAAATTTATTGATAATTGAAAAAAGACGAGAATTGAACATTGAATAAAATAATTGAAAAAAATAATTGAGAATCGAAGAAAATAATTAAAAATTGAGGAAATGATTTGAAAATTAAAGAATTAGATAATTGAAATAATTGAAAGAAAAATTAAAAAATGACGAAATAATTAAGTATTAAAGAAAATAATTGAGAAATAGGGAAAATAATTGAGAATTGAATAAAAATTAGAAAACTGTCGAGAATAATCGACAATAGAAGAAAATAATTTTAAAAATTAAAATTTAATATAAAATTAAGGAGAATTGAAAAATTGTAAATTGAAAAATTTGTAGAAAATAATCGAAAATTACGGGAAAAAGTTAATAGTTGAAAGAAATAATTGAAAAATGGTGAGAAGAAATGAAAAATTAAAGAAAACATCTGAAAATGACGAAACTAATAGACAATTGAAAACAAAATACGAAAAATGACTAGATTAATAGACAACAAAACAAAAAAAATTGTAAAAATTAAAGAATAATTATAAAATTTTAAGAGAATAATTGAAAAAAATAATTGAAAAATAACGACAATAATAATTGGAGAAAATATTAAAAATTGAAGAAATAAATTAAAGAATTAAATTGAAACTGTAAAAAAATAATTGATAATAATTAAAAGAAAAATTACTAAATGACTAAAATAATTAAACATTAAAAAAAAATACTTGACAATTAAAAAAAAGTAAATAAAAAAGTTCGAAAAATGGAGAGAATAAACGATAATAGAACAAAATTATTGAATAAATTAAAGAATAATGATAAAAATAAAGGAGAAAATTAAGCTGTCAATTAAAAACTGAAGAAAATTATAGAAACAATTCTAGAAAATAAATGAAAATTGAAGAAGATAATTAAAGAATTAAAAATTGAGATTATTTAAAAATTAAAGAATTAAATTGAAATGTTGAGAAAATAATTGATAATTGAAAGAAAAATTACAAACTGATGAAAATAATTAAATATTAAAGATAATAATTGAGAAATGTGGAAAGTAATTGACAATTGACAAAAAAATTCGAAAGCTGTCGAGAATAATCGACAACAGAACAAAATAATTAAAAAAATTAATGAATATAATTAAAAAATTTAAGGAGAATAATTTTATATTAAATATCCTTCTCTATTCATGATTTTAATCAATGAAATTTCACAGGAAATGAGTTTACAATGACTAAATTGTCAGTAATTTTTCACTGATTGATATAGATGTAAATAATTTTTAATTTCAATAACAGCATTGAAAATTCCAATTATTTTCTATTGATCAATCAGGTAAAAGTCACCGACAATTCAGCAGTTTTCAACTTATCTCAAATGAAAAATAACGGATTAAAATCATAAAAAGAGAAATTAATTAAATTAATTTTTTAAAACAACAGTTTATAAAATTCCGACTTTTTCAGGTTTTTTCTGACTACAAAAAATTCTGGGTTTCCTAGAGCCGTAGCAACCCTGAATCAATTTAAAACTTAATTTAAGAGAAATTTCTCACTCGGATCATTAGGCTGCGGTTGGCTCGGCCAAGCTTGATATCCTGGATTTGGATTCCAGCTAGGATTGTATCCAATTGCACCTTGTCCTGGTTGAAATGGCGCTGCTTGTCCTCCGGGTGCCTAAACAAAAGAAGAATCGTTTATCTCAATTCCGAGAAACTTAAAAATTAAAATTAAAACTCAAAATAAAATTAAGAAAAAAACAAAATCAACCTACCATTCCCAACTTCTCACTAAATATTCTCTTGGCGTGTTCCACTTGTTCTGGATTTCCTCGAATAATGAAAATTTTCTCATTTTCATTACTTTGATTCCTTCGATCTAATTCGCAGTGAGCGCCAGTTTGCATATTAATTTGTTTGATGGTCTCTCCACCTTTTCCGATAATAATTCCACATTTAGTGGACGGCACTGTAAAGGTTGTTTCAACCTTGTCTTGCATGGGTCCTCCGCCACCCTGGCGTCTATCCCAACCTCCATATTCATTGGGTCGACCACCGCCTCCGCCGCCGCCGCCACCACCGCCGCCACCACCACCAAATCCATTTCCACGTGGACCATTTCTTCCTCCACCCATATTATTTCTTCCGTCATCTCGTCTCTGAAAAAGTAAAAAAAATATCATAAATATGTTTTATTTTATAAATAAATAAATACGGATGTGTAGCAAATAATCATTTTTAAATTCCCGGATTTGTTTCTTTAAAAATTAATAACTCTATACTAATTGAATGTTAAGTGGTTTAAACGAAATTAACAGTTTAAAAAATAATAACAACAAAAAACAACGAAAAAATCAAAGTCTGACGAAATAAAAGAATGAGAACATTTTAATAAAACGTAATTGAAAAACTAACAAAAAATAAAACAAATTCTTTAATAATAAAAAAAAGTCCCAAAAATACCCAAAATTTTTTAATTCGTATTCGGACAATTTCACTTTCAATTTTTAAATTATTCAAGAACACATCAAGATTAAAATTTTCGAGATTTATCTACAAATTTCAATGATTTCTTAAAAATTTATGGATATTTTTAAAAATTTCCCGTTCTAAAACATAAATATTTATATTCTATGATTTGATTTTAAATAAACGAAATCAGATTTTACAAATTCAGACAAAATTCCACGATTCTATTAATTATTAAACGTGGAAATTAATATTTCACAATTCCAATTAACTAAACAGGAAATTTTAGATTTTTTTTAAATTGTAGAAATACTTTATTTATAAACTTTTTAGAAAAATTCAATTACCACAATTACGTTAAATTGGAGTGGAATTTACTGAATTTATCTGTAAAAAATATTGTATTTTAAAGAGTTATAATTAAAATAGAAAAATGAGAACACACCATCACACTATCAATTAATTCTTGAATTCGCTGTCGAGCTTGTTCGACAGCTGGAGGTTTTCCTGACAAAAGACATTTCCTGTCACCGGGACCCTCCTCTCTTCCTTGTTGAAATTGCATCCGAGCTCCTGTTTCAGCCTGGATTTTCTTAATCATATCTCCTCCTTTTCCAATAACTACTCCGACGGCAGCTCGTGGAACAAGAATCTAAAAAAAAAAAAATTTCATTTTTTATTCTTCATTATCACAATCTTTAAAAATTTAAAGATACACACATTTTTATTGTGTTTTATTCTTCAATTAAAATCACTAGGGAATTACTATTTTCCGGGATTGTAAACAACAATTTTCTAGGATATTTTCTTTTAATGATTAATGACTATAAATAAAAAACAATAATAAATAAATAAATAAATTTAAGTAAAATATATTAAGGAGTTTAAAATAAATATTCAGAAAAGCGGTTTTTCAAAAAAATATGAATTATTTTTATTTTAAAATCCAACAAATAAATTGAATATTTATCGAATTTTTCTTCAACTAATAAACATTAAATATAAGTTTAAAATAAACTGTAGTATAGGTTGAAAATTATTTCCAGCTTTAACGTTAAAAACCCTTAGAAAAAAAATGTACATGAAAAGGTAAGAAAAAAGTAAAATCCCCTAAAAAATAGATAAATTAAGAAAAACATTTTACAAAACTTGAAAAAAATAAATCTTCACTAGAAAAAAAAAAAAACATTCTAAAACGAAAAAGAGAATCTTACAAAACACACAAGTAAATCTTTTTAATTATCGTATAAAAATTACGAAAAAATATGATTATTAATAAATAAATAAAAAGAAAAAAATACGTAAAAAGAAAATAAGAAAATATAAAAACCTAAGTAAAATGCCTGTAAAATATTCGAAAATTCTTGAAAATAAATTAATACAATTATGAAAACAACTTGAAAAAAAAAAACGATGAAATCTCAAAATATGTAGAATAATTCAAGAAAAAAAAACCAACAAAAGTGCAACCTCAAAAAAAAAAAAAAAAAAAACCTTTTTACAAACTTTTCAAAAATTATGAAATAAAAAAATAACTAGAGACAAAAGTATGAAAAGCTGGAAAATTCTTTTAAAAGAAGCTAACAAACTATTTAATGAAAAAAAAAACTTAAAATTACGAAAAAATGTGTAAAAAACTTATTAATGAAAATAGAGATTCATCAACTAAAAAATGAGAAAAAGTAGACAGATAAATAAAAAAAAAACTACAGAATAAAATAACAGAAAATACTTAAAAAATCGCAAAACTTTGAAAAATATTCAAAAATGAGGCAATTTTGACAAATATGACAAAAATTTTGCAAGAACAAAGAAATCGTAAACTATTAGAAAAATCTGAGGTAAAAAATCAACAATTTAAGTTTTAAAAAGCAAATAAATCAAGGAATACTAGAAATTTTATGAAAAATCTAATAAATTTACAAAATATAATTATTTAAACAAGATTCGTTTTTACTAATTTTTTTTCGAAAAGATGAACAAATATCGAAGGAAAAAAATTTGAGAAAAAACAACTACGTTGTAATTTATGAAACAATAATATAAAGGCAGTAAAAATTTAATCTACAAAAAAAAAGAATTAAAAACAATTTTTTAAAAATTAAAAAAAGGGAAAGAAAAAAAAGAAAAATTATTAAAAACAATTTAAAAACCTTGTGAACGATTGCAAGAATAAGAAAATAGCGTGATTAACTATAAAAGCTCAGAAAATGTAAAAAGATAAGAAAAAAACCTGTAAAAAAAAAGAAGAGAATTCTTTAAAGCTAGAACAATGAAGAAAATTATTTGAAAAATAAAACAGTTTTAAAAAGTATGAAAACAACTTTGAAAAATAGGACAAATCTTAAAATATTAGCCAAATTAAAATATAATGTAAATTAAAAAGATAGAAATCAAAGAATGCTAAAAATTTTATATAAAAGAGAGAAAATACATTTCCAAAAAATAAAAAACAATAAAATAAAAATTGAGAAAATTTATAAAAATGGTTGATTTTCTAAAGATATCAGAGAATTAAAAAAAACACCGCCCCCTCCCCCTAAAAAATTTAAAAGCCTAATTTACGAAAAAATAGGTCAACTTAAAAATAAATAATTAAATTAAGGTCAAATAATTTTTATTATTATCACTTAATTATAAATAAATAAAATTTCGTAAAAGGGAAAAAATTACGAAAATAGTGAACGTTTTAAAAAAAACTATGAAAAAAGCTCTAAAGTTACGTGACGTCATTTAAGAAAGCCGACAAATAATTTTTCAAATTATTAAAAAATACAAAACTGAAATTAAAATTGTCGAAAATCTCAATTTTGTCAATCCTGCTTTTAATAAATTGTTGACTATCAAATGTCAAAAGAAAAAAATTTAGTTTCGATAACAAAATTTATTAAGGAGGTTCTTTCCATTGACATAACCTCAAACTAGAAAGTCGTTTTCACACCAAATAAAAATAGCCTTCACAAAATTTTTAAAGTCTAGTTGTGCAGTTTTTAGAAAAAATTATGTTGAGCCGAAATTTGTTTTCGAAAAATAATTATTCAACCTTTTTCTGTTTTTTAAATCTAGTAAAAATTTATAATTTTCTTCCAGTTTGGACAAATAACAACTCATTTTTCTTATTAAGACATTCTCTACAATTTTAGTTGTGGGATTTTGTTAAATAATACTTTCTTAAAAATTATTTAACAAAATCTAACAGATAAAAAAGTGTAGAGAATGTCTCAAAGAACAAAATGTATTATTATTTTTGTCAAAATTGAATGAAAATTCCAAATTGTCACTAGATTTAAAGAAAAAAAACACAAAGTGTTGATTAATTAATAAATTTTTGAAAAACGCACAACTAGATCTTTGAAAATTTGATGAAATCAATTTTAAAAATATTTTTACTTGGTGTTTTACTATTCGAGAAGAGGTTATGTTTTAAGTCATTATTTTGCTTTTTGAAATCTAAAAACTAACTTTTAATCGAATTTTGTTTGGTCAAAATGTGTCAAATAAAAACAAATTAAAACTCATAATTGGTGAGAAATTAAGAATTTTTGATATTCTGAAACAAATTTACAGTTTCTCTTATTTCTTTAAAACGTTTCTGAATATCAACATTTTTTAATTTTTGTCCAATTATTTGTCTTAATGGTTTATTTTGTTTTTAATGACATTTTCCACAATTCGTCTAAGCAAAATTAGATTAAAGGTAACTTTTTTTATGTCAAAAAGCAAAATAATGATTTTAAACATAACCTCTTCTCTAGAAAGTGTCCACAATTCCTCCTTACTTTTAACAGGGAAAAAAAAGTTTATTTTACCTCAACACCTTCGCCGCTTGGAGGTCCTTGATTAAAGCCCGGTCCACCGTTTCCGCCATTGTTGTCATTATTAAAATTACCAGGTCCTCCGGATCCTCCATTTCCTCTATCGCCTCGTGGTCCTCTGTTGAACATCTGCATTTCTTTTTCCGCTATTAATTCATATACCAAAGTTTTGGCATATTCTACTTTCTGCGGATCACCGGTAATTCTGAAATTAAAATTTTATTTTCCAGTTAATAATCACAGACAATTTGTATCCAATTTGATTTTTAAATCATTTATTTATCTATTTAACAAATAATAGTGTATCTATAATTGTTCTGTTTCTTTCGATTTTTTTTTACACGTGTTTAACATGTATTTTTATATAATTATTTTTGTGAAAATTTAATGGATTATTTATTCGTAGGTAAGAAAAAAAGCAATATATTTTTCAATTATCTAAATAAATTTTTAAATTTTGTTGCTTTTATCAAAAATAATATCAAAATATCCAATATTTTCAAATTCTCGAACTATTCTGAATAATTTTAATATAAATAAATTTACAACTAAATTTTGATAATTTGCGTGAAAAAAGAAGCTTTAATCAGCTAAATATTGTAAGAATTAAAAATCAGGTAGCCTTTAAAATGGAAAATTATTAGAAAAATATTATTTCGAAAACAAAACATGCCAATAATTAAATTGAGAATTTGAAATTATTCAGTTGTTTGATGAGAATTTAGAAAACAGGATTTGAAAAATATATAATATTGCGAAATTTCTTTTTTCTTACCTAAAAATAAATTTCGAAAAATGTAATATTGTGAATTATATTATAAACTATACTATATTTAAAAAATTGTCACATTTTGAAATAGAGAGCAAAACTTATTGTGTTATTCTGTTCGGTAAATAATTTATACTAAGAAGAAAGTAAATTTCAAAGAAATCATTATATCAACTGATATGATTTTCCAGAAATGAGTGAATAAGAGAACTCTATAGACACAGAGGGACAATCAAATACAAATTTAAATTCAAGTTCTAAATTGTAAACAAAAGTGAAAATCATCCTAGAAATTAAGAATGCAATTATTATTTCAATTTCAATTTATTTAAGTACAATCAAATTTAAAAATTCACCGAATACATTTAACTTTCAGCTTTTTTTCTAATTTTTTTAAAATTAAAATATTTTTTCTTAAAAAATAATACATATTTAAATGCAAAAATTTCATTTCATAATCCTGTTTCAGTTTATTTTGGAAATTTCTTGTCAAAAATATTTAATTTTATTCTATTATGGACGAAAATGATATATATTTTTATTTTTTCAGGAAAAACCTGGTTAGTTGAAAATCACTAATCGTCGGTACAAGTTTGAATTTTTTAGCAAAAATAAATCAAATATTAATGCACATTATTGTTAAACCTGAGATAATTTTACCGTACAGTTTCTGAGATCTTGTCTTCCAAAATTCACTATTTTTTAAAATATTTTGCATTTTTCTAATAGCCGTCGCGAAAAAATTATTAACTTGAAATATATCACTTATAATAATTTTAGATGTACAATTAGAATTTAATTCAAAATTAAAGATCAAATAATTCAATGTTTAAGGATTATATTTCACTTGAAACACTATGTAATGTACCGTTTAGATACTGAGTATTATTTATTAAAAAATTAAAATGTTTAAAAAAAAATTTTCTGTAAAAAAAAACACAAAACAAGCGACTAAAAAAGTTGAATACACAATTCTCAAATACACATTAATATTTTGAAAACAAAATTGTTCCAGAGAAAGAAACGAAGTTTAGGATTAAAAAAACTTAAATTCTTGGTGTGCATTACATTTGGTAAAATTCCTTTAAACGGTTTAACTTCCCATAAAATAGGATTTTTATAAAAGTAGGTAATAGAAATCATTCTATAAAAAAAAAATTAAATATTAGAAAATATTATCCAAAATCCAAAATATTAGAAGCATTTTAGGTTAAAATCTGATTGAATTATTAATATGTATTAGAGGAGATCAGGGTAAATCCGGTCAATTTTAATAAGATAGGTAAAAATCTAGAAAATTATTCTCTAAATCCAAGTTAACTTATATCATACGAAAGCTTATCATTTCAACTTTTAAAATAAAAAACAGTTTTTGATTTATCCTTTTTAGTATTACCTGTAGATCATTTTTAATACACATAAACCAAATTTCAAAATCACAATTTTCCAGGGTAGATCAGGTCACTTGATTTTTTAAAAAATTTAGGGTAACCCCAACCGATTTATTTTTAAATATTAAAATTCGACTTATTCCTGTCTCAAGTATGATCTGATTTTGATTTTATGATTGATAAATTACGAGTTCTATAAACAATAAAAATTAATTGAATAGGGTAAACCAGACAGTTGACGGCCAGTTAAGCGTATCGTTTCGCTAAAAATGGTATAAAAATTGTACATTCATTTTTAAAAAACATAATTTTTTTTTAGGACTGCCTTAAAATGTGGATTCAAAAACATTATGAAAAAAAATGTTTACTACTTAAAATATTGTGTTGTTTACAAGTAACAAAAAAGACAGTTGTCGGCCAGCAAACATAGTTATCGGCCACCCTCTAGACAGTAGACGGCCACCATAAAAAATGTAATTAAAATTTTTTTTTCTTATTACTCAAGCTTGAATGGTATCTATTGAGATGTTAGGAATTTAAATATTAAAAATAAATTTAAATATCTTTCTAAAGAGTGCTCTTAAATTCTACAGACTTTTCCACTCGAATTTAACTCTGCTTTTTGTTTTCACTATAAACTCTCCACTGTTTGAGCACCAATAATAAATCCAACGTATTTCTAACGACAAATCATGTACTTACCAGAATCTTGAAGAAATTTTTTTTTTTTCTAATTTAAAACAGTATTTACATTTTTCGGTGAGGTGGCTGACAACTGTCTGGTTTACCCTAAATGATAAATATAGGATTCATGAAATACAACTATGAAATCAAATAATGGAGGCGCATAAATATTCCCTAAAACACATTATGCTTAAAATGCATTTAGCCTAAACTGCATTCAACCTTAATCCCATTTAACCTAAATTCTATTTAACATACATCCCATTTAACCTAAATCCCATTTAACCTAAAATGCATTTAGCCTAAACTGCATTCAATCTAAATCCCATTTAACCTAAAATGAATTTAACCTAAAATGCATTTAATCTAAAATGCATACAGCCTAAATTTCATTTAACCTAAAAATCTCAATAAATCTAAAATACATTTAACCTACAATCCACTTGACCTAAATTTCATTTAATCTAAATCCTATTTAACCTAAAATGCATTCAGCCTAAAATCCATTTAACCTAAAATGTATTTAACCTAAAATGCATTCAGTCAAAATTTCATTTAACCTAAAACCCCTTTAACCTAAATTTCCTTCTATCTAAAATGCAATCAGCCTAAATTTCATTAAACTAAAAATACATTTAGCCAAAAAACTATTTAACTAAAGATTCCATTAAACCTAAATCCCATTTTACACAAAATGTATTCAGCCTAAATAACATTTAACTTAAATCCCATTTTACCTAAAAATGCATTTAGCCTAAATTGCATTTAACCTAAAATGCATTCAGCCTAACTGTCATTTAACCTAAATCCCATTTTCCCTAAAATGCATTCAGCCTAAATTTCATTAAACCTAAATTCCATTTTCCTTAAATCCCATTTAACCTAAAAAGCATTTAATTATTCTAAAATCCATTTAACCTAAATTCCAACTTTACGTAAAAGGCATTTTGCCTAAAACCAATTATCCTAAAATTGTATTTTAGGTAAAATGGGATTTAGAATAATTGGTTTAAGGCTAAATGCATTGTAGGTAAAGTGGGATTTAGGTTTAACGGAATTTAGAACGAATGCAATATAAGTAAAATGGGTTTTAGGTTGAATGGCTTTTAGGTTAATTAAAATTTAGGCTGAATGCTATTTAAGCAGAATGGAATTTAGGTTAAATGGGACTTATGTTAAATAAAATTTAGGTTAACTAAGATTTAGGCTAAATGCATTTTAGGTAAAATGGGATTTAGGTAAAATAGGATTTAGGTTGAATGACATTTAGGCTGAATGAATTTTAGGTTAAATGAAATTAAAGCTGAATGCTTTTTAGGTAAAATGGGATTTAGGTTAAATTATATTTAGGCTGAATGCATTTTAGGTCAAATGAAATTTAGGCTAAATCCATTTGAGGTAAAATGGAATTAACGTTAAATGAGATTTAGGTTAAATGGAATTTAGGCTGAATGCATTTTACACTAAATGCATTTTAGGTTAAATGGGCTTTAGGCTGAATGTATTTTAGGTAAAATTGGATTTAGGTTAAATGGGGTTTAGGCTGAATGCAATTTAGGTTCAATGTAATTTAGGCTGAATGCTTTTTAGGTAAAATGCAATTTAGGTTCAATGTAATTTAGGGTGAATGCATTTTAGGTCAAATGAAATATAGGCTAAATCCATTTTAGGTCAAATAAAATTTAGGCTAAATCCATTTTAGCTAAAATGGAATTAACGTTAAATGAGATTTAGGTTAAATGGAATTTAGGCTGAATGCATTTTACACTAAATACATTTTAGGTTAAATGGGCTTTAGGCTGAATGTATTTTAGGTAAAATTGGATTTAGGTTAAATGGGGTTTAGGCTGAATGCAATTTAGGTTCAATGTAATTAAGGCTGAATGCTTTTTAGGTAAAATGCAATTTAGGTTCAATGTAATTTAGGGTGAATGCATTTTAGGTCAAATGAAATATAGGCTAAATCCATTTTAGGTCAAATGAAATTTAGGCTAAATCCATTTTAGCTAAAATGGAATTAACGTTAAATGAGATTTAGGTTAAATGGAATTTAGGCTGAATGCATTTTACACTAAATGCATTTTAGGTTAAATGGGCTTTAGGCTGAATGTATTTTAGGTAAAATTGGATTTAGGTTAAATGGGGTTTAGGCTGAATGCAATTTAGGTTCAATGTAATTTAGGCTGAATGCTTTTTAGGTAAAATGCAATTTAGGTTCAATGTAATTTAGGGTGAATGCATTTTAGTTCAAATGAAATATAGGCTAAATCCATTTTAGGTCAAATGAAATTTAGGCTAAATCCATTTTAGCTAAAATGGAATTAACGTTAAATTAGATTTAGGTTAAATGGAATTTAGGCTGAATGCATTTTAGGTAAAATGGGATTTAGGTTAAATGGGGTTTAGGCTGAATGCATTTTAGGTTCAATGTAATTTAGGCTAATTGCATTCTGGATAAAATGGGTTTTAGGTTAAATCGCATTTAAATTAAATGAGATTTAGGTTAAATCAAATTTAGTCTGAATGCATTTTAGATTAAATGCATTCAAGGTTAAATTATATTTAGGTTAAATACATTTCAGGTTAAATGGAATTTAGGCTAAATGCATTTTAGGGAAAATGGGATTTAGATTAAATGGAATTTAGGCTGATTGCATTTTAGGTTAAATGGGATTAGGGCTAAATGAAATTTAGATTAAATGGGATTCAGGTAAAATAGGATTAAGGTTGAACGTCATTTAGGCTGAATGAATTTTAGGTAAAATGGGATTTAGTTTAAATGGGGTTTAGGCTGAATGCAATTTAGGTTTAATGAAATTTAGGCTGATTGTATTCTAGATAAAATGGGTTTTAGGTTAAATCGAATTTAAATTAAATAAGATTAAGGTTAAATGAAATTTAGTCTGAATGCATTTTAGATTAAATGCATTCAAGGTTAAATGATATTTAGGTTAAATACATCTTAGGTTAAATGTGATTTAGGTTAAATAAATTTAAGGTTAAGTGGGATTTAGGTTAAATAGGATTTAGTTTGAATGCAGTTTAGGTTAAATGAGATGTAGGTTAATTGAAATTAAGCTGGATGCATTTTGGATTAAATGCATTTTAGGTTAAATAGGATTTTGGTTGAATGCAGTTTAGGCTAAATGCTTTTTAGTGTAAATGCATTTTAGGTTAAATTGATTTAGGTCAAATGCGATTTAGGCTTAATGGGTTTTAGGGAATATTCATGCGCCTCAAATAGTATATTTCATTAAGAGAATGTAAAAAGTGAAACGTGGTTTCTATTTTGGATCTAACAAGTTATAAATTTTATTATTGGTAAAATGTAATACGTGAAATGTAATTGGCTTTACTCCGAACGTTTTCTTTTGCTGGCACCTCTAAAAACACTTAACCATCTCTGATTCCATGTTGAATTCATGAAACTAAACAAAAGTTTGTTAACATAAGTTGAATATTAAGTACTATTCACAATTCCAATATCTCCTTCTTAAGTTGAGTTCATAGCGTCAAATCGCTAGTGACCGGATTTACCCCGGTCTCCCCTATATGTATCTAGTTTGTAGGTTAGATTTGTTGACAGGTGGCGTTTTTCTTTCCTTTGACTAATCTTTCTGATTTAAGCAGATAATAATACAAACAATTTTAAGATAATAATAAAGGACTATTAGATTTACAATTCTGAGAACTGTGCAATCAAAGTTTTTTTCAACATGTTTAATTTCATTTTCAGTGCGTTTATATCCCATCTTTAGTTTGGTATTACTTACTTTCTATTTATTGTTAAATGATTCTTAATCACTTTTAGCACATTTAATAAATTTCATTTTCAAGTAATTAAATATTAGTTCACAAAGAGTTCTAAATAACTCGTTTATTTAAATTATTATTTGCACAGAACGATACTTTAAAACACATTTTTAGGCCTTTTGCGGTGGTGGAATAATTATAGGACTTTGCAATTACATGTGAATATCCTACAGTCAGATAGGACTGGGTTGAATACATTTTAGATTAAATGGGTTTTAGGTTGAATGCATTTTAGGTTAATTGGGATTTAGACTAAATACATTTTACTTTAAATGGAATTTAGGTTAAATGGGTTTTAGGCTGAATACACTTTAGGTACAATGGTATTTAGGCTGAATACACTTTAGGTTAAATAGGTTTTAGGCAAAATGTGATTTAGGCTGAATGCGTTTTAGGTTAAATGAGTTTTAGGTTAAATACATATTAGATTAAATGGATTTTAGGCTGAATGCAATCATATTAGATTAAATGGGATTTAGGCTGAATGCATTTTAGGTTAAATGGGATTTAGGCTGAATGCATTTTAGGTTAAATAGAATCTAGACTGAATGCATTTTAGGCTATATGGTTTACGTTGAATGGGATTTAGGCGAAATGGGTTTGTGGGAATATTCATGCGCCTCGTCTAATAGACCTTGGTTAGCGGATCTCTTATTTCCACGCATTTGGACAAACATCTTCACGAGGTTAAGAACCAGACACGCCAGCAACGCAGAGCACTTGGAGCGTATGCACTGGGATATTAGCACAAAAAATTACTACCGCGGGCCGTGAGACGCTACTTGTTTCAAAACCAATATGGCCGACATAAGAGTGTTTTTTCCAGACAGTGCAATGTTAGAACTTTATTTTTACAATTAATTTTTCTTTAATAAGTTATAAATTAGAAGCATTTTAGCTTTAAGCTTAAACAGTTCGTCTTTTTGAAAAGCTACTCCGTCATTTACAAATATGATAAAAGGTGAATTCTAAATTTTTGTTGAAATTCCATCGTTTCCACACAAAATGAATAATTATCACTATTATAAAATTATTATTCACTGCTGAAAACACCTCAAAATCTTGTTTTATTTAAAAAATACTAATCTCTCTTTAATGAATACTAATTCGTTGTTACTTCACTCTTATGTCGGCCATATTTGATAGTTTCTAGAATAACCCATATGGTCGTTTTGTAAATTTAAACTGTCAATATCATGTGTTGAACGATTGTCCTATTATGGAACCGGTTAGAGATAGATTGTATGACTTCCTATTAAGCAGATTTTCAGATTGTGATCCAAGAGCGGTTCCAATCAAAGACCTAATCTACGCTTCTGATGTTGAAGTAGTCAGCGAACTTGGTTATTTTCTTTGTTTTGTCGGGCAATTTATATAAAGATGTGTACATTTCTTCTTTTCACAAATCAAGACGAACGTTTATTATTTCGCTCGTATCTCTCCTAATAAAAGAGATAAGCAGTTTTTATACATTATAAACTCTCGAGCGTGTTTTCAGAACTGACTTTTTCCTTTTTTTGTTTGTTGTCTTTCCCACAATACCTTCCTAAAGGATTTACCCACACTAAGTTTTAAATAACTTTTGATTCTTTTTCATGGTTTTGCAGTTCTGACAGTCAGCTATGTCAAAAGTTATTCAAGAACTCCCGAAGACTTCCTTTTTTAAAATGTAGTATCTCGACGACAGCGATGAATTCAGTGAGCTTCTATTATATTATTTTTGTAATATCAAATAGAAAATAAGGTTTCAAAATTCTTTATATTCCTTATTCGGGATGGTCGAAATGATTAAAAATATTTCTTTAAATCTCGAGCGGTCCAAGAATCTAGCTGTCCGCTTTTTAGAGATTCTAGTGTTTTAAAACTTCCTAATCTTGCTTTCATCTCAATTAATATAGTTAAGTAATCAATTATTGAGGGAACAAATTCAAAAAATTTCTAATTTACGAGAAATTTGTGAATTAGAAAATTTGTTAACCAAAAAGAACAAATGAAAAATCCTCAACAAACCTCAGTGGTTTCTCTTGTTCCTGATTAGGTCCTTCCTGAATGACGACCATTTTAGCGCCAGATTTTTCCTGAAGATGTTTAATGGTCTCGCCGCCTTTGCCAATGATGAGACCGACTTTTGGTCCGGGAATCATAATTTCGACAAATCCAGGATGTCCCATTATTGGCGCTGATGGTGCACTTTGAGGTGGAGGTGGACCTGGTGCACCTGGTCCAGGTAAACCTACAACACCGCCACCAATTCCTGGTACATTTAATTCACCAGGTCCTCCTTCTGTTCTGCTACGTTGATTGACAATCGACAGTACAAGATCTTTCGCACGACTAGAACAAAAGTACAAAATAAAACTCCAAATAGAATAGAAGATTGAGATAATAATTGTCACGGACTAGTCAATATAGACAACAAAATTATTACATTTCAATTGTAACACATAATAATGTAAAAATACATGTCTATTGTGCGCCAAAAAGTGTAAAATTGACAACTGGATATATACATATTATTTGAAAATGACAGTAATGAAAAACACGAGAAACTTAAAGAGCCCCTAGATCAAAATTGTCTATGCGAATAAAGACACATTTTCAATAGACACAACTAATCTAAACAATAGAAAATTGTTTATTGTTCCTGTTGCGAGCAACAAAAACCCCATGCATATCCTATCCTCCTTTTCTTCTTTTCCCAATTCTTTTTTTTTTCACAATTTCTTTCTTTCTATCTCTCTTTCTTTCTCTTTCTCTCTCTCACCCTTTTTTCTCTTCACGCCCTAGTAAAAGTAAAAAGCTATTAGTAAATAACAAAACATACAAATTACAAAAATTTCTGAAAACATTATCCCGAATTAGAGAAAAAATAATTCAAGTCCTGGTACTCACATTCAGGACAAGAATGGCATTCTGTAAAAATAATTATGATTTTGTTGCTTTGTTAAAATCAAATTTATACTTTTTAAAAGTGTATTTCATATTATAATTTTAAATTGTATTTCATACTGTAAGTTAAATTTCATATTGCATTTTAAACAGTAAATTTTAAACAAAAATATTCAATCTTAAGATTAACAATTGAAAAATGCGGCTTATTTTACAGCTCTCACCCAGAATCAAAGAAACACTTGGAATAATTTGTCTATTACTTTCTTTTTTTTTTGTCTAGATTGGTGTTTTTATGGTCAGGATAAAAGAAAACTTTTCTTTTTACTGAATTTCAACACACCACAATGTAAGCATTTTCGACAGATTTGTGTCTTCCCAAAAAAGTGAGGTTAGATTTCACATATTTATTTTTTAATTATCTAGAAAACTATTTCAAAAGTACTGATTACTCAATTATCATTTTTTCGTTAAATATTTTAACCAACAATTGTTACAAACTTTTTTTTTTCAAAATGAAAGGCTCACTTTCCAAAAGGATTGTTAACCTCGAAAATCGAATTTTCCCAGCATATACTGAAATTAAAGTCCTTAAGTTTAGATCGATATAAATTTTGGTAAAATAAAAAACCAGCTGGTTTTTTTTCTTACTAGCCTGGGCTACTAAGAAATAGTATTTTAATTTTTATTAAACTGAAAGAAAATATGCAAGATATTTCAATAACTAGAGTAGAAAAAAAAAATGTTTTTTATTCAGAAAAATTTTGTTTAAAAAAAGAAATTTTCCGTGTTCTTTTTTTTTAATGCTAGTAAATAAACAAGTTAAAATTGAGTCAACATTGCATAGATAAAATTGACCAAAAATTGAGTAGAATATAAAATAGATCCTAATCTAGAATAGAGCAGAAATAGATCCTAATTGAATAAAATATATGAGATATACGAGAACATATATATAATTGAACAAACAAGAATAAAATGGAATGTAATTGAGTATAATAGAATTGAATGTATTGTTGAATAAATTTTTTATCAGTGTAATATTAAGGAGGATAGCAGATTTGCTTGGCTCATTTTTTTCGTGCTTAGGAAAATTATTGTTACCACCTGTTGTCATGCTAAAAGCGTAAAATTCCTAGAAACAAACTACTAATGATAATTTTTATCTGAATTCACATAATACTAGTTTTTACATGAAATTAAACATTGAGATTAAAATAAAGAGACAATTTCACAATTTTTACAATATTCGAGAGGATAGAATGATTATAAGGGACTTTTGAGTAAAAATAAGAAAAAATATGTTACTTGACAGCTTCTCGCGAGCCGGTTAGTGAGCAAATGCGATCTGGCAGCCCACCGCTTTCTGGCGCCATTTGTATTTTACATCCAGTTTCACTTTGTAACCTTGTTATTTGTTCACCGCCTCTTCCGATTACTGTAAAAATACAACAATTTATTTATTACAAAATAGACAAAATTTGTTTATATTTTAAATTATTCATTAAACATTAGTTATTTAAGAATATTATTATATATTAAAATTACAATTGTTTAGAAAATGTATCAAATAAATTTAATAAATAAATGAAACTACACTGAAGTGTAGTTTCACTTATTTTAACTTGTCGACCAATCAAAACTAACTAACATTTTCATTGGTTGCTGCGAATATGAGTACATGAAAGTTAAGATAAGTGCGACTTTTGTCATGGATTTGCGTAGATCGGTTTAAAATAAGTGAAGCTTCAGTGTACAGGGTGTCTACTAATTTCGTCCCACAAAATTCCCTGTCATTTCCCGGGTTTTTCTCTTGTTAACTTAAAATTTATTTTAAGTATAAACAGACCTACAAATGGCTACAAAAATTGAAGAGAATAGTTGATAATTGAAGAAAATAATTGAGAATTGAAAAATTAAGTTAATAATTCAAAAAAGAAGAAATAAATTGAAAATGAAAATCAGAAAAACACAGAATTATTGAATATTAAAAAAAAAAAGCAATTGAAAATTGAGAAATGAAATTGAAATTCGAATACAATAATTGAGAATTAAAGAAAATTACTTTATTTAATATTGAAGAAAACATTAAAAATTGAAGAATAGAATTGTTATTTAAAAAAATTGATTGAGAATTAAAAAAAATAATTGAACAATTAAATTGAAAATAGAAGAAAATTATGGAAAATTGAAGCAGGTCTTAAAACATGAAATAAATAACTGATAATTGAAAAAAAATAGTTGAAAAAAGTCGAGATTACTGAATATTGAAAAAAAAAACTTGAAAATTGAACAAAATAATTAAAAATTAAAGAAAATAATTAAAAATTGAAGAAAGTACTTAAAAATTATAGATAATATTTGAAAACAGCAGAAAAATTTAGAAATGGACGGAAATAATTGCGTATTGATGAAAATAATTTAAAAATTATCAATTTAAATAAAAATTAAAAGAAAAACATAATTTAAAAAAGCTGAGAATTGTTAAATATTGAAGAAAATTGAAAAGAAATTGAAAATTGAAAGAAATATGAAAAAAATTGAAATTTAAGAAAAAAATTGAAAAAAAATCATTGTAAAAAGCCTAGAGTTATTGAATATTGAAAAAACAATTTTAAATTCAAGAATGGAATTGAATGTCGAAAATAATAATTAAGAATTAAAGAAAATAATTCAAGAATTAAACAATGGGACTGAAAGTAGAAGAAAATAAGTGATAATTGAAGAAAAAATAAATTGAACAACCCAAGAATTATAGAATTTGAAGAAATTAATTAAAAATTGTATAAAATAATTTGGAGTAGAAGAAAATGTGGATTTCTGAAAGTAGTTGAATAATTGGAAAATTGAATTAAAACTTTAAGAACGTAATTGATAATTGAAAAAAAAATATTGAAAAAAGCCGAGAATTATTGAATATCGAAGAAAATAATTGAAATACGAAAAAAATAATTGAAAATTGAAGAAAGTATTTAAAAATTAAAGACAATATTTGAAAACAGCAGAAAAATGTAGAAATCGACGGAAATAATTGCCTATTGATAAAAATAATTTAAAAATTATCAATTTAAATAAAAATTAAAAGAAAAACATAATTTCAAAAAGCTGAGAATTGTTAAATATTGAAGAAAATTGAAAAGAAATTGAAAATTGAAAAAAATATGAAAAAAATTGAAATTTAAGAAAAAAATTGAGAATTTAAAAAAAAAATCATTGTAAAAAGTCTAGAGTTATTGAATATTGAAAAAATCAATTTTAAATTTAAGAATGGAATTGAATGTCGAAAATAATAATTAAGAATTAAATAAAATAATTCAAAATTAAACAATGGGACTGAAAGTAGAAGAAAATAAGTGATAATTGAAGAAAAAATAAATTGAACAACCCAGGAATTATAGAATTTGAAGAAATTAATTAAAAATTGTATAAAATAATTTGGAATAGAAGAAAATGTGGATTTCTGAAAGTAGTTGAATAATTGGAAAATTGAATTAAAACTTTAAGAACGTAATTGATAATTGAAAAAAAAATATTGAAAAAAGCCGAGAATTATTGAATATCGAAGAAAATAATTGAAATACGAAAAAAATAATTGAAAATTAAAGAAAGTATTTAAAAATTAAAGACAATATTTGAAAACAGCAGAAAAATGTAGAAATCGACGGAAATAATTGCAAATTGATGGAAATAATTAAAAAATTATAAATTTAAATAAAAATTGAAAGAAAAACATAATTTAAAAAAGCTGAGAGTTGTTAAATATTGAATAAAACTTAGAAGAAATGAAAAAATGGAAGAAATAGAGAAATTGAAAGAAATATGACAAACTAATTGGAAATGGAAGAAAATAATTGGCAATTTAAAAAAAATCATTGTAAAAAGATAGAGTTATTGAATATTGAAAAAAAAAAAAACAATTGAAAATTAAAGAATGGAATTGAAAGTCGAAAATTATAATTGAGAATTAAAGAAAATAATTCAAGAATTGAACAATGGGATTGAAAGTAGAAGAAAATAAGTGATAATTGAAGAACAAAGAAATTGAACAACCTAAGAATTATAGAATTTGAAGAAAACAATAAAAAATGAAGAAAGTAATTGTAATTTGAAGAAAGATTGATTATAGAAGAAAATAATTGAAAAATGGAGAAGTAATTGAGATGTGAAATAAATAAATGATAATTGAAAAAAATAGTTGAAAAAAGTCGAGAATTATCGAATATTGAATTAAATAATTAAAAATTTAAGGAAATAATTGAGATCTGAAGAAAATAATGAAAAATTGATTAAAATAATTGAAAAGTGAAGAAAATAATTTAGAGTTGAAGAAAATAATTGAAAATCGTAGAAAATATTTCAGAATTAAAGAAATTAATTAGAAATTGATGAAAATAATTGAAAATTGAAGAAAATAATTGGCAATTGAAGAAAATAGTAGAAAATCAAAGAAAATAATTGAGAAATGAAGAAATAAATTGAAATTAATGAAAATAATTCCAAATGGAAGAAAAGAATGGAGAATTGTAGAAAATAATCGGAAGTTGAAGAAAATAATTGAAAATTGAAAAGAATAATTGTCAGTTGAAGAAAATAATTTTGAATTTCTGAAAATAGTTGAATAATTGAAGAATTGAATTAAAGCTTCAAGAACGTAATCGATAATTGAAAAGAAAATATTTAAAAAATCCGAAATTTATTGAACATCGAAGAAAATAATTGAAATATGATGAAAATAATTGATAATTGAAAGCACACAATTATGGGCAATTGCCCATAATAATTATATAAACTATTATGCAATGTACGGTCTAATAAAAAAACTGAAGTTCTATCTACATTTTTTCATAATAATTTGACTTTTTCATGTTTAATGTCGTTCATTGTTTCTGCGGTATTGTTAGCGTTAAGAAGAAAAGATAGCAGACAAACATCTACTATTCTACTATTCTACTATTTTTTTCAATTTTCAATGATTTTAATCAATTTTTAATTATTTTTTTAAACTCTAAATTATTTTATTAAAGTTTCAATTATTTTCTTCAATTTTCAATTATTTTCATCAATTTTTAATTATTTAATTTAACATTAAATAATTTTCGACTTTTTTCAACTATTTTTTTCAATTATCATTTATTTATTTCACATCTCAATAACTTCTCCAATTTTCAATTATTTTCTTCTATAATCAATAATTCTCGGCTTTTTTCAATATTTTTTTTCAATTATCAATTATGTTTTTGAAACTTGAATTCAATTCATCAATTATTATTATTATTATTTTCTACAATTTTTAATTAATTTCTTCAAATTCTATAATTTCTGGGTTGTTCCATTTCTTTTTTCTTCAATTATCACTTATTAAATAAGTGATAATTAGCGAGATTTTACATAAGTGAAGTTTCAGTGTAGTTTCATTTAATTAATAAATGCGACTTCAAATAAGCGAGACTTCAAATAAGTTTAACAAGTTTTAAACTTGTTTAACTTTTAACTTTAAGTCGCATTTATTATAACAGTTTGAAGTCTCACTTATTTTAACTTGTCGACCAATCAAAACTAACTAACATTTTCATTGGTTGCTGCGAATATAAGTACATGAAAGTTAAAATAAGTGCGACTTTTGTTATTGATTTGCGTGGGTCGGGTTAAAATAAGTGAATTTTCAGTTATGTTTTGAATTACGGTTCAAGCGAAATAAAAAAAAATTGAAAATCAGTTTTGAAATTTTAACAACGTACAACTATTTTTTGCCTTAAATTTGATGAATTAATTTTAATCTTTGAGTAAAATCTATTGACTATTAGTAGATATTTTGAAAAAACTCCAAAAACCAAATTAATTTCGTGACGGTCCCTGATATAATGTTTCATTTTAACAAAACTTTCTAAACAAGTGCTAATTTTGATTTACTTTATTTATGGAAATGTCTTTAACATTTCAAATTTTTCAATTGTAAAATCAATAAATAAGTAAACTTTACTGCCACCAATTCTTTAAAAAAGAAAACAAATTCGAAGGATTATCAAGTTAAAATTATTTAATAATTTAAACAATGTTAAAAATTATAACTTAATCTTACAAATTCGTAGTGTATAAGAAAAAATTGCAAGACGCTAGCTTTTTTTAATCAAAAAATGATAATAATTTGTTTAAACAATTGTTGTAAATAAATTTTAAATTTACTGTTTATTTTTAGTTATATAAATTTTTAAAAATTTAAGAAATTCATAGAAAATTCTTGGTCTCTCTTGTAATTTTATCATAAGCTGATAAATAACAAAAATAAATTGTTTAAACAATTTTTATAAATAAATCTTAATGTTACTGTTTATTTTTGATTACTTGAAAAATAAAATAAAAACTTAAAATACATGTATTTAGCTTTATTTTGTCAAAAATGCGTGGGAAACTTCATCAGCTTTGAGCCATCTCTCAATATTATATAATTTCAACAAAAAATCATAGGGGTATTTTTTTCGATAAACAATAATCCTCTAGAGTAAGAGCATAAAGAATAAATTTTTTTTTTCTTTGACCACGAATCTGACTATGACCAAAACTTGTCCGTGACGTCAAGATTTTGATAAACAGCACTGAAAAACTCAGAAAACCTTTCTTTAAAAATTGAATATTTCAAAAATTAGTTTTCCAACTTTTAACTCAAAAAGTTACGTGAGAAAGTTTAATCCTCTGTAAACTGTTAGTGACAAAGTTTTTCCTTTATTATTAAGGAAGCTTTTCTGAAAGTTTGGCACTGATATTCGTGGAAATAAAGAATTTATAAGAAAAATTGTGAAACGGTATTTTCCATGGTTGCATCAGCCATGTTGCCATCTAATTGACGCATGCGCAAATCAGACATGGCTGATGTAACAATAGAAAACCGTTTCACAATTATAAATTCTTTATCTCTACAAATATACGTGTCAAACTTTCAGAAAAACTTCCTTAATAATGAAGAAAAAACTTTATCACTAAAAGTTTTCATACGTTAAAACTTCGTCACATAACTTTTTGACATGAAGTTGGAATACTAATGTTATCAAAGTCATTATTATTAATTATTATTAATCTGTTATTGATTATTATTAAACAAAATAATCTTTTTAAATTTCATTGTGCTTGAAAGCATCATTAGTGTATATTAAGTGTCTGTGCCAAATTTTATTCAATTTCAATAATATTTGACCAAGATATTATGATATGTGTACGTCAGCATAAAAAGTGACCACTCTGTCGATTTTATTTTCCCCACTGTTCTAAAGGAGGTTCAGATTTACGTTTTTTTTTCTTGTTGAAAAACAAATTACTTAATGTCCCACGTCGAATCATGTGTTTATCATAACTTTATCGTGATCAGAAACACAAAATAATCTTATTTTTAATTTTTAATTACCAATGGTAATATTGATATTTAAACTCCTTTTTCTCAAAACTAGAGTTTTGACACTTCTAACTTTGTGAATTTTTCATCTAAAAGGGTCCAAAACCTCTCAAAATGTTGGAAATTTAATGAAGAATATGGTCATTTAGATGTGAATAAAAATAAAAAAAGATTCGCATTTTTCTAACTTCTCATATTAAAAAAATTTCTTGCACATCATAAAATTAATATTTTAAGAAGGAATTGGTCACAGAATCGAGAAGAGGTTATGTTTGAAGTAATTATTTTGCTTTTTGAAATAGAAAAAGTTCTTTTATTTTAATTTTTCTTAGATGAAAGGTGGCAAATTGCATTTTAGCGGCCGGGAAGAAGAACTCGATCTACACTCGAAGGCCTTGTCTGTCTCTTTTTTTCGTGAGATAAAATGATGGAAAAATTATCTGGAAAAAAAAATTCGAAAAAATAAAAAATTGTAATCGATAGAGCATTTGAATACGCACATTTTTTCTTATTATAATTTTTTTGTCTGACTTTCATTTATTAAGATAAAAATTATAAATTGAATTTATTTCTTGATTGAAAATAATAAAATTTTAATAATCAACTCGTGATATCTCAGAAACCAATGGATGGAAAAAGTTTCAATTCCACTTATCTACTCTAAAAACAATGTAGATTCTACTAAGTTTGTTGAAATGATAAAAAATGTTTAATTTGTTGGTGATTTTTAACAATAAAGTAGTCGCTGTCGTTATTTGGTCTTTACTGACTTTGAGCAAAAAGTCATAGTGAGAAAGTATTGAATTTTGTAAACTTAAATCATACAAGTTATTCAATAGGGTATTAGAAAGTTTTACCAAAAAGAATTTTTTCGATCCCTTAATTATTTCAGCTTTTATGAACAATTTAGTTTGTCACTTATTTTATGTCACGCGTGAACTAAAATCAGCTGACTGGCTGAGCTCCAAGCTGTGAGTGGAAGAAGGACGCATGCAAGCGTAAGAGAGAGAGAGAGAAAGCGCCAATAAGAACTTACAAACAGTGTTTGTTTCCTGAATGAAAGTTTTTAAATTATAAAATATATCAGGAATGAAAAAATATTACATTAGTCTAGTTAAACTTTTAAAAAGTTTTATAAGAAGCTGTTCTCAAAATTGGTTACCAAAAGGAATGTTAAAAAAATATAGAAATTTTATTTGTAATATTTTTTTTAAAAAAAATATTATTTTTATCCAATGAGTTTTAATAATTTATTTTGTTTTAAATTAAATTTTCTATACTTTGTCTAAAGAAAATTCGATTAAAAGTTAGTTTTTCTATTTTAAAAAGCAAAATAATGATTTCGAACATTTTCTCTTCTCGAGTGCACATATAACATTACGTTCTTGCGAAAAAAAAAATTTTAATGTTAATTCAAATGTTAAAGTTTTGTCCATAACTTTATTCATTCAATTTATGTAAGATTCATGATGATTTTTTCAGGGACCGCTTCGAAAGTAATTTAGTTTTTTTTCAAAATATCTCGTAAGAATATATCTGAAAAATTACGAAAATAATTGACAATGGAAAACAAAATTCAAAAAATAGCTAGATTAAAACAAAATCGAACAAAATAATTTAAAAAATCAAAGAATAATTATAAAATCTTACGATAATAATTTAAAATTGAAAAAATAGTAGGAAACAATTGAAAATTGCAGAAAATAATTAATAATAAAAAGAAATATTTGGAAAATGATGAGAATAATTGAAAAATTGAAGAAAATATGTGAAAAATGACTAAAATAATTGTCAATTGAAAACAAAATTCGAAAAATGACTAGATTAATAGACAACTGATAAAGTTAATTGAAAAAATTAAACAAGAAATATTAAATTTAAAGAAAATATTTACAAATTGAAAAATTAAGAAAATTATAGGAAAAATTGTTGGAAATAATTTCACATTTAATAACTGGATTAAAAATCGTAAAAAATAATTAAAATTGAAAAAAATAATTGAAAATTGAAGAAAGCAATTAAACGTTGAAGAATGGAATTGAAATTTAAAGAATATACTTAAAATTTTTAAAAAAATAATTGAAAAAAGCCGAGAATTAATGAATATAGAAAATAACAATTGAAAACTGAAGAATGGAATTAGAAATTAAAGAAAGCAATTGAAAAATGGAATTTAAATTTGAAGAAAATAACTGAGAATTGAATAGAATAGTTCTAGAATTGAATAATTGAATTGAAATTTTAAAACAATTTTTAGAAGTCAAAACAATAATTGAAAATTAAGAAAATTATAGGAATAATTGTTGTAAATAATTGCACATTTGACAGTTGGATTAAAAATGTAAAAAATAATTAAAATTGAAAAAATACTTGGAAATTGAAGAAGCAATTAAAAATTGAAGATTTGAATTAAAAATTAAAGAATATACTTGAAAATTGAAAAAAAGTATTTGAAAAAATCCGGGAATTATTCAATATTGAGGAATTTGAGAAAATATACGGGTTGAAACCCATTACATATTAAAATTAAAAATTAGAGATAACAAGAAATATATATGTCGCTACAAGAGATTGTATCAAGATTTTTAGGTCTTTAGGATTTTTAGGAATTAATTTTTAGGAATTAATTGAAAATCGATAAAAGTAATTGAAAATTAAAGTAGATATTTGAGAATTGAATAAAATAAATAAAAATTGAATAAATAATTTGGAAATAAAAGAATTAAGAAGGTTCTCTCCATTGACATAACTTTAAACTAAAAAATGACTTTCTAATAAACAAAACTATTTTTAAAATTAATAATTTCTGAAAATATTTCGAAAAAAAAAGTTGAAATAGCAATATCTTCCGTTCTATCAGTCGTATCAAGGTTTTCTTTTTTTAAAAATGCTCAGAAAAATATAAGGAATATTTCTATTTTTGGGTAATTTTTTATAATTTTAATATTAAAAAAGTTATAAAATAAAAAGTATATAACTTTTAAGCAGCAAGACAAAATTCAATGACCCAAATGCTAAAACGAACTTACTTGTGTTCTTTTCAAGATTCCAAAAGAAATTAAATACACAGTTACTTTCTTGATATTTAATTTTAATTAATTTTAATTTCCACAGATGTGCACATTTGGGCCATTGAATTTTGTCTTGCTGCTTAAAAGTTATATACTCTTTATTTAATAACTTTTTTAATATTAAAATTATATAAAATTACCCAAAAACAGAAATATTCGTTATATTTTTCTGAGCATTTAAAAAAAAAGAAAACCTTGTTACGACTGATAGAACGGAAGATATTGCTATTTCAATTTTTTTGTTTTCGAAATTTTAATTCTCGTAAACTAATTAATATTTTGACCTAAATATTTATGTAAAACATTAGTCATATTAAATATAATAAAATTCCAAAGTTTCATTGCCCCCCCCCCCCGTTAACCTGCCTGAAAATAACGTAAATTTCACTTGGAATCGTACTATTAAATCAATTAAATTTCTATTTTTAGTTAAAAAGTGATAAAAATGGAGATAGGCCCCTTTTTTACGCGTGATCTTTTCCTAATAAAATTGAAAGGAAAAATAAATAAAATATTAAATCACAAATTTTACAATATAGAGATTCAAACCCAATCGTTTATAAAATAAATTTTACATATAATAAAAGTTAATTGTTAATAACCCTTATATTACAGATCTTCCATAATAAGTTTTATTTAAACAACGCTTTCTTTTGCCTAAAGATAAATTCTGCAATTTTTCTATTATTTTCTCTAATTTCTAATTATTTTCATTCTTTTTGCATAGTTTTCAAAAATTGCAATCATTTATCTGAAATTTTAATAATTTTCATTCTATTCCAATTATTTTTAAAAATTTTAAATTATTTCCATTAATTTAAAATTATTTTGTTTAATATTAATTTCTTTTTTTAATTTGCAATTTTTTCTTTATCTTTTAATTATTTTTTAAGTAATTTCATAAATTTTCAGTTATTATCGTTAATTAAAATTAATATTGTCTTCAATTTTTCAATTTTTTTTTTTTTTTAATAAATTCTGTGATTTACCTATCTTTAATTATTTTCTTTAATTTCTAATTACCATCATTCTTTTGTCATAATTTTCAAAAATTTCAATTTATCAGAAATTTTAGTTCTTATCGTCATATTTTTCAACTGTTTACCTTAATTTTTAAATATTATTCCAATTTTGTAACATTATTTTTGAAAATTTTTAAGTATTTTTCTCAAATTTCAATTATTTTCTTCAATTTTTATTTATTTTGATTTCCTTTTATTATTTCCAAAAATATTGATTAATTATCCTAATTTCAATTATTTTAAGTTTTCTTCAATTCTTTTCTTCAATTTTTGATTATTTTAATTTTTTCAATTAATTTTCCAGATTTTCAAATATTTTTCTAAAATTTCAATTATTTTCTTTAATTTTCTCAATAACTTTTACAATTTAAATTATTCTCTCTTTGAAAATAAATTTTTTGCTAAATGTTGTATTATTTATCGCAATTTTAAATTAATTTTCTTAATTTACCATTCTTAATTATTATAAAATTTTTAATTTTCATCTTCAATTTCTAATCATTTTCATTATTTCTGAATTATTATTCTGAACACTTACATATCACAATATTTTTAATTATTTTGTTTAATATTCATTTCTTTTTATCCTTTTGCAATTATTTTCTCCATCTCTCAATTGATTTAACTATTGTTTAATAAATTTCCTAAATTTTCAGTTTTTATCTTAAACTCAGATTATTGTCTTCAACTTTCACTTTTTTAACCAATTTTTCAATTATTTTCTTTTGCTTAAAAATAAATTCTGTAATTTTTCTATTATTTTCTCCATTTTCTAATTATTTTCATTCTTTTTGCATAATTTTCAATAATTGCAGTTATTTATCTGGAATTTTAATTATATTTATCATATTTTGATGATTTTTTCAAATTTTAAATTATTTTCATCATATTTAAATTATTTTTTTCAATTTTAAATTATTCTTATCATTTTTCAATTATTTCTTTAAATTCTTAGGCATAGTTCTCATTTTGTAAAATTATTTTTAAAGGTTTTAAAGTATTTTTCTCAAAATCAATTATTTCCTTTAATTTTCAATTACTTACGTTCTTTTTCATAGTTTCAAAATTTTTTTTTAATTATTTGTCTGAAATTTTCATTTTCTACTTAATTTTCAATCACATCTACGATTTTCTTGTATTTTATGTATACCTATGTTCTGTATTTTTTGTAATTATTTCCCTTAAAAGTTAAAAATCGTTTCTTTCAATTTCAAGTTATGTAAGTTTTTTTTCATTTATTTGCATTAATTTTTAAATATTTTCTTTTTACTTTTAGGTACAATGAACTTCTAAAAACTTTAAGTATTTACCTGCAATTTTCTTTAATTTTCCTTCATTTAAAGTATATCATATAATGTTTTCAATTGTTTTCTCAAATTTTAATTATTTTCTTCAATTTTAAATTATTTAGTGTCCTTTTCCATATTTGCTTAAAATATTAATCATTATCATCATTTTTTAATTAATTTGCTAAACTTTTAATGATTTATCTCAATTTCAATCATTTTTTTCAATTTCCAATTATTTTCTCCAATTTTTCATTATTCTAATTTTTTTAAATTTATTTCGAAGATCTTGCAGTTTTTTTTCTCAAAATTAAATTATTTTCTTTAGTTCAGGGTGTCTACTAATTTCGTCCCACAAAATTCCCGGTCATTTCCCGGTTTTTGTTCCTATTTTTCCCGGTTTTTTCTCTTGTTAACTTAAAATTTATTTTAAGTGTAAATAGACCTACAAATGGCTACAAAAATTAAATATAACTGTTGATAATTGAAGAAAATAATTGAAATTCAAAGAAAATAATTGAGAATTGAAGAATTAAATATTAAACTTTACAAAAAATAATAATTAAGAATTAAAAGAAACAATTAATAATGAAAAGAAATAATTAATAATGGAAAGAAATAATTGAACAATGACAAAGATATTTGACAATTAGAAACAAAATTAAAAAAAAAAGTAAATATTAATCTACAATTGAACAATAATTGAAAATATTGAACAATGGTTATTAAATTCAAAGAATATAATTGAAAATTGGTGAACTAGATAGAAAATCCAAAAAAATCATTTAAAATTTAAGTTAATAATTCAAAATTGAAGAAATAAATTGAAAATTAAATAAGCAAATTGAAATCAGAAAAACACAGAATTATTGAATATTAAAAAAAAAACAATGGAAAATTAAGAAATAAAATTGAAATTCGAATACAATAATTGAGAATTAAAGAAAATTACTGAACAATTGGATTGAAAAAAGAAGAAAATAATTTATAATTAAAGAAAAATGGAAAATGATAGGAATTATTTAATATTGAAGAAAACATTAAAAATTGAAGAATAAAATTGTTATTTAAAAGAAATTAATTGAGAATTGAAAAAAATAATTGAACAATTAAACAATTAAATTGAAAATAGAAGAAAATTATTGAAAATTGAAGGAGGTTTTGAAACATGAAATAAATAACTGATAAATGAAAAAAAAAATAGTTGAAAAAAGTCGAGATTACGGAATATTGAAACAAACAATTGAAAATTGAACAAAATAATTAAAAATTAAAGAAAATAATTGACAATTGAAGAAAATAATTAAAAATTGAAGAAAGTACTTAAAAATTAAATACAATATTTGGAAACAGCAGAAAAATTTAGAAATTGACGGAAATAATTTAAAAATTCTCAATTTAAATATAAATTAAAAGAAAAACATAATTTAAAAAAGCTGAGAATTGTTAAATATTGAAGAAAATTGAGAAGAAATTGAAAATTGAAAGAAATTGAGAAACTGAAAAAAAATATGAAAAAATAATTGGAAATTGAAGAAAATAATTGAAATTTAAGAAAAAAATTGAAATTTGAAGAAAATAAATGAGAATTTAAAAAAAATCATTGTAAAAAGCCTAGAGTTATTGAATATTAAAAAAAAAAATTGAAAATTAAAGAATGGAATTGAATGTCGAAAATTATAATTGAGAATTAAAGAAAATAATTCAAGAACTGAACAATGGGATTGAAAGTAGAAGAAAATAAGTGATAATTGAAGAAAAAAGAAATTGAACAACCCAGGAATTATATAATTTAAAAAAAAACAATAAAAAATGAAGAATATAATTGTAATTTGAAGAAATTAATTTAAAATTGTAGAATACAATTTGAAATTGAAGAAAATGTGATTTTATGAAAATTGTTGAATAATAATTGATGAATTGAATTGAAGTTTCAAAAACATTATTGATAATTGAAAAAAATATTGAATAAAGCCGAGAATTATTGATTATAGAAGAAAATAATTGAAAATTAGAAGAGTTATTGAGATGTGAAATAAATAAATGATACTTGATAAAAATAGTTCAGAAAAGTCGAGAATTATTGAATATTAAATTAAATAATTAAAAATTGAAGGAAATAGTTGAGATCTGAAGGAAATAATTAAAAATTGAAGAAAATAATTGAAAATTGAATCAAATAATTGTCAATTGAAAAAAATAATTTAAAGTTAAAGAAAATAATTTAAAATTTATTAAATTATTGAAAATCGTAGAAAATATTTCAGAATTAAATAAATTAATTAGAAATTGATGAAAATAATTGAAAATTGAAGAAAATAGTAGAAAATCGAAGAAAATAATTGAGAAATGAAGAAGTAATTTTAAATTAATGAAAATAATTCCAAATGGAAGAAAATAATTGAGAATTGTAGAAAATAATTGGAAATTGAAGAAAATAATTGAAGATTGAAAAGAATTTAGTATCCCAAAAAAATTCCCGGTTTGACGGAAAATTCTCAGTTTTTCCCGGTATATTTAAATTTCCGGTTATTTCCCAGTTTTTCCGGTTAGTAGACACCCTGAAACTGAAGAAAATAATTGAGAATTTAAAAAAAATCATTATAAAAAGCCTAGAATTATTGAATATTAAAAAAAAAAACAATTAAAACTTGAAGAATGGAATTGAATGTCGAAAATTATAATTGAGAATTAAAAAAAATACTTGAAGTATTGAACAATTGGATTGAAAGTAGAAGAAAATAAGTGATAATTAAAGAAAAAAGAAATTGAACAACCAGGAATTATATAATTGGGTAATTCCACTGACTTTCATCTGAGGGCTGTTGCTGACATATTTTTAAAAAATCTTGTTTTAATATATGTGAAACTCGATGAATTTCTACGTTCATTAGCCATAATATTATATAATAAATTTTAATTTCTTCGATGATATTATTAATCAAAAATAGGATGTTCACTACCTGATTTCGTAACCTCAAATTTTTCATTTTTTTAAAAACGTTATTATTAAAAAACTACTTAACAATATGTGTTCTTACTTACAAGAAACATAAATCACTTTATTCTATCTATAGAAATTATGATATTATTATAAAATTATTTTATGATATGATTATAATTAAATTTAAAAAATGTTTCGTTTACAAAATTTCATAAAGCTTGTAATTTTTTTCTGGAAGCTCAAAAAATTTTGAAACTTTGCAGATATTTTATTCTTAATATAATTTACCTGCTATTAAAATTTGATGAGGGTATTTTGCTTCGTTTCAAAAATATTAAATTTGAAAAATTTTTACTCAGAAAGGTTAATATGAGGACTTGAAGTTAGTAAAACAATTTCACATATCTCTGTTATTTCATAAGAAAAGAGAGATGTAAAATGTTTTAAATTCTCAAATTTACCTTTTTGAGTAAAAATTTTTCAAATTTAATATTTTCGAAACGAAGCAAAATACCCTCGTCAAATTTTAATAGCAGGTAAATTATATTAAGAATAAAATATCTGCAAAAATTCAAAATTTTTTGAGCTTCCAGAAAAAAATTACAAGCTTTATGAAATTTTGTAAACAAAACATTTTTTAAATTTAATTATAATCATAACATAAAATAATTTTATAATAATATCATAATTTCTATAGATAGAATAAAGTGATTTATGTTTCTTGTAAGTAAGAACACATATTGTTAAGTAGTTTTTTAATAATAACGTTTTTTAAAAAATGAAAAATTTGAGGTTACGAAATCATAAAATTTATTTTATAATATTATGGCTAATGAACGTAGAAATTCATCGAGTTTCACATATATTAAAACAAGATTTTTTAAAAATATGTCAGCAACAGCCCTCAGATAAAAGTCAGTGGAATTACCCAATTTGAAAAAAAAAACAATAAAAAATGAAGAATATAACTGTAATTTGAAGAAATTAATTAAAAATTGTAGAATACAATTTGAAATTGAAGAAAATGTGATTTTATGAAAATTGTTGAATAATAATTGATGAATTGAATTAAAGTTTCAAAAACATAACTAATAATTGAAAAAAAAAATACTTAAAAAAGCCGAGAATAATTGATTATAGAAGAAAATAATTAATACTTGGAGGAGTTATTGAGATGTGAAATAAATGATAATTGAAAAAAATAGTTGAAAAAAGTCGAGAATTATTGAATATTGAATTAAATAATTAAAAATTAAAGGAAATAATTGAGATCTGAAGAAAATAATTAAAAATTGATGAAAATAATTGAAAATCGTAGAAAATATTTCAGAAGTAAAGAAATTAATTAGAAATTGATGAAAATAATTGAAAATTGAAGTAAATAGTAAAAAATAATTGAGAAATGAAGAAATAATCTGAAAATAATTGAGAATTGTAGAAAATAATTGGGAATTGAAGAAAATAATTGAAAATTGAAAATAATAATTAGCAGTTGAAGAAAATAATTGTGAATTTCTGAAAATAGTTGAATAATTGAAGAATTGAATAATATATTGATATATTATGTTTTAATTTTTAATGTATAATTTTTATTTTTCAATTGCATAATTGTCGCCTAATTACACAAAATTAAAACGCATAATTAGATTGGTTTAAAATGCATAAAGTTACCATCTTTATTTATAAAACAAATTGATATATAAGTCAAATTTATTAGCCCGGAAAGAAAATTCCCGGTTCGACGGAAAATTCCTAGTTAATTCCCGGTTATTTCCCGGTTAGTAGACACTCTGTTTAAGTAAAATCTTTAGACTTTTACGAGATATTTTGAAAAAACTCTAAAAACCAAATTACTTTCGTGACGATCCTTGGATTTTTTTCTTCCTTTTACGAATTTTAGTAAAAATAAGGATGAAAGAAGAACTCACTCAGGCCAACCATTTTGTCTGGAACTCGAATATCTTCGTTGCAAATCCCGCCCATACCAACACTGTCAGGTGGAGAGTGTGCAGATCTTGTCTGAACATTTGGATCTACAACAGGAGCTCCTGGACCTGGACGAAGACCAGCTAAAGGATCAGCTATTATCGGTGCCATTTTTTTAGCTTCAGGCTCTAAAAAAAATAACAAAACAAGGGATGCCCAACACTCTTAAATTTCAGTTCACAACAAATTTGTTTTCTTTTTTTTTTTTTAGATTTTTTGATATCCATAGCAAGAATTGAAATTCTTACACGTGTAAAAAATTCAGAGACACAGTACAAATATTGAATATTATGTCAAAAGAAATAACACATTTCAATTATACAGTAAATAAATCAATAGTAATCAATAAATCAAAAGAGATATTATAAATACACTAATAATGGTTAATAAATATCAACAATATTTTATAATAATACAATTATTTTAGAAATACAACAATTTTAAAAATACGAATAATTATTCGTAAAAGAAATAAATTAATATGGTTAGTCACATGTATGAGAATATCAAAATTTATATAGGCACAAGTCATATATAAATATTTCAATGCATAAAGAATCATAACATTTTCTTTTATAATTCAGGGCACATTATTCTTAAAACTATCGATATCAAGTGAAATTTTAATGTGAAAAAAAAAAATACATGTTATACAATTTTGTAAAAATGCAAGCAAATTTATTGCTTGGGTTTTTGTTTAATTTTACCTGCACTGTCTTCCAGTGGACGTTTTAATTTTCCATCTTGATTATTTTGTGTGCCTCCAGGATTGATCTTAGCAGCTATCTGTAATTTGTATTTGAAAAACACATAACGGCAAAGCAAATCTTGACAAATTTTAACCTAATGCATTCAATCATTTTGTATTAGAATTTTTTTTCACAAATTATTTACAATTAACCTTTAACTTTTTTAGTCGTAAATTTAAAAAAAAAATCGATAATTAATAAGTATTAAATGCCCAAAAACATTTTTTTATAGTTCAAATTTTTTTTTTTTTTTAAGAACAACAATACTGCTTTTTCAAAATAATCAGGTCAAACGGGGAGAAAATATTGATAAAATGATGAAAATAGGCAAATAATATGAAAAATGTCGCATCTTTGTTGTTTTCTACCTGAAAAAAATCAGCTTTTGCGAAAAGAAAGAGCGACAGACGCTAAATTTAGGGTGAGATTTGTCGAAATGGGGGGGAAAACTTGCGATCTTCCGGATCGACGGACATTGGCATTTGGCAGACATTGGCGCCCATTGGAGCAAAAAAAAAGAAAAGAGGACATCGAGTCGCATTCGAAGTATTCCGTTGCAGTTATGAAATTTCACAAGAGTCGCAAGGAAAACACGATTTTTTTTCCGTTTTATTGAAATATTGTAAATACCTGTTTAGCGCGCTGCAGAGCAGCGGCAAATGCCGAACTCTGAGTGAAATTTTGAGGCGGAGCGACCGCTGAATAATCATTCATTTTGAATCATGAAGGGGTTTAATGTTACACTTGTTGTAGCCTCGCTTGTCGGCCGCTTTGCAAAAGAGCTCGAGCACTTCCTCAGGAAACTCTTGCGAAGCACAAAATCCTGGCACTGTTGTGTTTTTTTACTTATTTTTAATAACTTTACGCACTGCACAAATCTGGTTTACGTGCGAGAGAAACCACCATTTGCAGAAGGAAAGGCGCAAGCGTCTGACACGAAGTGTGCAACAACAAGAAAGGAAAACGGAAAGGAATTTTCAAGGTCGACGCCACCTTTCGGGGGAAATAGGAATTATGTTTAAAAATACATTTCTTAATAATGATGATTTAAAAGGCGTTTTTATTAAATATAATTATGTTTATTTTGATAATTATCCGGTGATTTTGTCTATGCTTTTAGTACAGTTTGTTTTATATTGTGGAGATTTCTGAAATTTAAAATTATGGAAAAGTATTCAAAGCGCGCTTTTTTGACCGGTGATTATAGACATTATAGAGTTGCAAAATTCTTGGTAATTTAAAATTCGGTTACATTTCTCGAGAATATTCTCCTTCCGGAGAAATTATGAGAATTTTCAATGTTTGAATAAAATCCAGTATTTTGAAACACAAACAATTTATTGAAATAACAATGGATAAATGACGAAATAAGTATCATTCAAAATTTTGCAATTAAATTAATGGAAAGAAAATAATGAAAACGCTTAAAATTGTCGAAAGTAATTTAAAATATCATAAAAATGTTTTAAAATTAAATAATTTAAATTTGAGAAAACTACTTCAAAATCTTAAAAATAAATTGCAAAAAAATTAGAATTATGAAAAATTGAAAAGAAATTATTGAAATTCATATATTTATTTGAAGTTTAGGATATTAATTCAGAAATGATGAAAATGATTGAAAATTTAAGAAAATAATGAAAAAATAATATAAATAATTTAAAATTTAAGAAAATAATTGAAAAAATTACCTGATATATTTTAAATAAAGGAAAATTAAAGAAAATTTCAGAACAATACTTGAAACTTTTAGAAGTTCATAGCAAAAAAAAAAAAAAAAAAAAATTAAAAATTAGAGAAAATAAATGAAAAAAGGGAAACATAATTTAAAATTGAAAAGAACAAGATTTCTAATTTAAGAGAAATAGTTGCAAAAAAACAGAATATAGATATACATAAAAATCATAAAATACAAGAAAATCGTAGATACAATTGAAAATTGAATAGAAAAATGAAAATTTCAGATGTTATTTTATCAATAATTGTAAATATTTGAAATATAATATTTAAAAAAAAATAATCGCACATTTTGCAAATTAATTGGAAAAAAAATAAACACGATTAAAATTGTTGATAGTAATTAAAAAAATCATAAAACTGTTTTAAAATTAAAGAAAAAATTTAAAGTTTGAGAAAAATACTTCAAAATCTTATAAATAAATTGAAAAAAATTAAAGTAACGACAAATTGGTGAAAATATTGGAAAATTGAAATAAATGATTAAAATTGAGATAAGTAATTAAAATTTTAGAAAATTAATTCAGAAATGATGAAAATGATTAAAAATTTAAGAAAATAATGAAAAAATAATATAAATAATTTAAAATTGAGGAAAATAATTAAAATTTGAGCAAATAATTGAAAAAATTACCTAATATATATTTTAAATAAAATAAAATTAAAACAAAATTCAGAAAAATACTTGAAATTTATAGAAGTTTATTGAAAAAAAAATTAAATAAAATAATTACAAATTAGAGAAAATAAATGAAAAAAGATAAACATAATTTAAAATTAAAAAAAAAACAAATTTTAATTTAAGAAAAAATAATTGCAAAAAATACAGAATATCAGTACATAAAATACAATAAAATCGTAGATACAATATTAAAAATTCAATAGAAAAATGAAAATTCCAGATAAATGAAAAAAAACTTTTTGAAAATTATAAGAAATAACGTAAGTAATTAAAATTTTACTTTAATAGTTGAAATATTAGACGAAGAGTTTAAAATTTGGAAATTATGAAAACAATTGAAAATGATTCAAAATTGAAAAAAATAATGGGAATTTTGAGAAAAATATTTAAAAATTTTAAAAAATAAGAATAATTAAAAGTTGGGGAAAATATTTGAAAAATAATTTTAAAATTTAAAACTTGAAGAATATAATTGGAAGATGATGAAAACAATAATAAGTTAAAAAAAAATAATGAAATTTGAAATAAATAATTCAAAAAACCGCAAAATTTTTTTAAGATTTTTAAAAGATCCGTTTTTTAGTTTTAACTCCGAAAAAAAAAAATTAATTTAAATATAATACTTGAAAATCTGAGAAATTAATTGAAAAAAATAATAATTATAGAATAATAAGAATAATTAAAAGTTGAAGAAAAGAATTGAAGAAGGCTAAAAATAATTGAAACTTAAGATATAATTAATAAGATTTTTTGGAAATTATGAAAACGAATAAAAATATTTGAAAATTGAAGAAAATAATTGAAATTTGAGAAAAATACTTAAAAATCTTAAAAAATAATTTTACAAAATGGGAATAATAATTAAGAATTTAGGGAAGTACCTAATTGAAAAAAGATAAAAATAATGCATAAATGAAAAAAATGATTGAAATTGAGATAAGTATTTAAAAATTTAGAAAAATAATTCAGTAATGATAAAAATGATTAAAAATTTAAGAAAATAATGACAAAAATAATATAAATAATTTAAAATTGAAGAAAATAATTATAATTTTATAGTATAATTAAAAAATGATATAAAAAGTGATAAGTTAAAAAAAATATATGGAATTTGAAGTGAATAATTCAAAAAATAAACGAATTTTTTTTTAAACAATAAAAAAAAGTTTTTATTAAAAAAAAATACTTGAAATTGTTACAGATTAATTGAAGAAAAGAGAATAATTATAAATTGAAGAAAAAAATTGAAGAAAACTAAAAATAATTGAAATATGAGGAAAATAATAAACGAATATAATATAAAAATTAAAAATGTAATTTAATAATTGAATTATCAGATAAAGAATTTAAAATTTGGAAATTACAAAAATAATTGAAAATGATTAAAAAATGAAAAAAAAATGGGAATTTTGAGAAAAATATTTAAAAATTTTTAAAAATAAGAATAACTAAAAGTTTGGGAGAATAATTGAAAAAAGATTTTAAAATTTGAAACTTGAAGAAAATAAATTGAAACATGATGAAAACAATGATAAGTTGAAAGAAATTAATGAAATTTGAAATAAATAATTGAAAAAACTGCAGAATTTTTTCAAGATTTTTAAAAGACGCGTTTTTTAATTATAACTCCCCGATAAATAAAATAAAAAAAAATTGAAATTTAAGAAAAATACTTAAAAATTAAATATTAAATTAATATTAAATATTAATATATTAATATTAATATTAAATTTAAATATTTCAGATAAATAATTGATATTTTTTAATATTATTTGTAAAGATTGAAAAAGAATAGAAATTGGAGAAAATAATAGAAAAATTCAAAAATTTATTTTTAAGTAAAAGCAAATAATTGAAAAATCGTCTAAAAAATTGAAAATTGAAGACCATAATCTAAATTAGAAATAATAACTGAAAATTTAGGAAATTAATTGAAAAATAATTAAAAGATGGATAAAATAATTGCAAAATGATAAAAATTATTTAAAATTGAAAAAATAATTGAAAGCTGTAAAAAATAATTTAAAATTGAGAAAAAATAATTGAAATATGATGAAAATAATTAAAATTTCAGATAAATAATTGAAATTTTTGAAAATGTTGCAAAAAAAAGTGATAATAATTAGAAATTGAAGAAAATAATAGAAAAATACAGAATTTATTTTTGAACAAAAAAGAATAATTGAAAATTTTTTTAAAAACTTGAAAACTGAAGACAATAATCTAAATTTAAGACACTGACGGAAAATTTAGGAAATTAATTGAAAAATAATTAAAAAATGAATAAAATCGGTGCAAAATGAAAAAAATAATTGAAATATGATGAAAATAATTAAAAAAAATGTTTAATAATTTAAATATTTCAGATAAATAATTGATATTTTTTAATATTATTTGTAAAGATTGAAAAAGAATAGAAATTGGAGAAAATAATAGAAAAATTACATAATTTATTTTTAAGCAAAAGAAAATAATTGAAAAATTGTTTAAAAAGTTGAAAATTGAAGAAATCAACTAAATTTGAATTTCGAAAATTAATTGAAAAATAATTAAAAGATGGAGAAAATAATTGGAAAATGATAAAAAGAAATGAATATATTGAACAAAATAATTGAAAATTGATGATAATAATTGCAAAATGTAAAAACAATGGTGAAATACAAAAATTAATTTTATTTTGCAATAAATAATATAAAATTGAGCAATAAATAATGGAATTGTTTTATTGTCAAAGAAAAAAAAATTTAAATTGAAAAGGTGATTGAAAAAATTTTAAAAATAAATTAAATTTGCGGAAGGTAGATTTAAGATTTAGGGGAAAAGTGAGAAACAATGAAAATAATTAAACATTTTTGTATCATTCATTTAGAAAATTTGACTTAATTTGATAAATAAATAAAAAACTTAAATTCTTATAAATTCTCGATTAGAATTTTTATCGGTTATATTCCCTGTTGTAAAAACAGGAAAAACAGTTGTTGATTCTTTTTGAAGTTGGTAAACATGTATTTCCGGTGATAAAGCCATTTTCGTTTCTTTCAAAAATTCTGAACTATTCATATGAATAATCCAATTGAAAAGTGTAAAAAAATCAATAATAAAAACTAGACTTTTTGGATTGTTGTTTCTATTTTATATTGCTTTTTAGATTTTTTTTGACTTCACTCTTTTTTCAAGATTGGCAACATTGTACAATGTTGACTAACTTCTCGAGAGAAATTCTAACCTCAAGTTTAGTTTACTTGTTTACTTTTCTTTTTTCGAAAAGATCTCGCTTGAAGAATTTTACTAAATGATATTTTTTATAAGAGTATTAAATTTTTGACTCGATTCAACTTGAATTAAACATTTTAAAAGAAGTATTTGATGGCTTTTTCTCAAACAAATTCCCGGGGTGAGACATGACGTGTTTTTATTTAAAAGTTGACACGTTATTTTTATTTGAATTACAATTGTTTGTTGATTGATTTTACAGAATTACAGAATAGAAAGATTTTGGAGGAATTGCAGTTAAAAAAGCAGATGCTTCTTAAACAAGGTGTTGCTCCAAATTTAACTTCTTCTCTTACTTCCTCAGCCGGTTCTACGACTTCTGTAGTAAGTTCCTTTGAAAAAAAAACAGTTCAAAATTAAAATATAAGTTAGAATAAATAAAATAAAGGGTGTCCGGCGATAATTTGAAAAACAGTTCAGGATCGAAATTTTTTTTTTATCAAAGTCCACTTTTCAATAATTTGGTAACAGTGGCTAAAAATACTTTTGAACTGGAAAAAATAATTAGAAACTTGAAAAAACATTATTGAATTTGAAGAAAAAAATTGAAAAAATGCAGGATATTAATGAATATTTAAAGAAAACAATTAGAAATTTACGAGAAAAGAATATAATTAAAAAAAGATGAAGATAATTAAAAAAAATCCTAAACAACTATATTGAAGAATATAATTTTGTATTTTGATAAAAATCATTTTAAAATAAAAAAAAATTGAAACTTAAATTTAATTAAGCGTACATTTGAAGACTGACAAAATTAATTAAAAAGTAGAAAAACGTAATTCAAAATAAAATAATTGAAAAATGAATAAAATTCAAAAATGATTTATTAGAATAATGTAAACAAAAAGAGTTTAATTTTAATTGAAAAAAATTGAAGAATATAATTTTGTAATTTGCAGGAAATTATTAAATAGTAACAAAAAAGAAAGCAAATTGGAACAAAATTTAAAATTAAATAAAATAATTCTAGGATGTAATTGAAAATGGATGAGCAATATTTTAAAAATCTACGAATATAATTAAACTTTGATAAAATAATTGAAAATTGGACGAAATAATTGAAAATTGAGAAAAATAATTGAAAAAATTAAAGAATATTATATTGAAATTTGCTGGGAGTAATGTAAAATCTACGAAATTAATTGAAATTTGTAAAAATTAAAATTTGACTAGATGGAAATTTGTAATTTGAATTAGTTTCATTTAAAAAAAAAATTAAATTAATAAAAATTAGATTACAATTTTGAAAATTAAAGTTTGAATCGATTTAAATTTGGATTAAGTAAAATTTTCATAAAATAGTGTCAATAAAAATAGTGTCATAATAAAATGTTAAAGTTTGGGTTGATAAATCTTGAAAAAATTAAAAATTGAAAAACTAAAGTTTGAATTAATTGAAATTCAGATTAACAAAATTTTTAATTTATATAAATTAATAACAGTTTGAACTGAAATTGATTAAAATTTGAATAAATGTCCATTTAAATTCTAAAGAATTTAGAAACAATAAATTCCAAATTCAATTCAAATTTTCAATTTGAAAAAATTCAAATTTATATTGATTACAATTTAAACTAAATTCAAGATTGAATCGATTTGAAATTTCCAAATTTCTATAAATTAAAAATAATAGTTTTTCAAGTTTTAATTGATTTCAAGTTCCATTAATAACAATTGTTATTTAAGTAAATTTTAGTCAACATTTTAATACTTGAAATTTTAATCATAAAATTTGGATTGATTGAAGTTTTGATACAATGCAAATTTTTAATAATTTAAAGTTTTTATTTAATGGTTGAAATTTCAAGTACTTAATATAAATATATGCATTGTTAAAATTTTAAAATATTTAAAGCCTCTAAGAATTTAAACTCTAATTGGCTAAAATTTGAACCATCAAAAGTTTTAAATGATATTTTTAACATTTTTTCAATCAATTTTTCAATTTTAATTATTTTCTCTTCGACAATAAAATAGTTTTATTATTTATTGCTAAATTTCATATTATTTATTGTAAAATGAAATTAATTTTTTCAATTCACTACTATTATTTTCATTTTGCAATTATTGTCTTAAATTTTTAATCATTTTCATTATTTCTGAATTAATATCCTGAACTTTCAAAGAAATATTTCAATTTTCAATTATTTTGTTCAATATTCATTTCGTTTTATCATTTTGCAATTATTTTCGCCATATTTTAATTGTTTTAATTATTTTTCCATTAATTTCCCAAATTTTCAATTAAATTAACTCAAATATAGATTATTGTCATCAATTTTCAATTTTCTTTTTGCATAATTTTCAAATATTTCAATTATTTATCTGAAATTTAAATTATTTTCATCATATATCAATTATTTTTTTAAAAATTTCAATTATTTTCATCATATTTCAAATTATTTATATTATTTTTTTCATTATTTTCTTAAAATTTTAATCGTTTCCATAATTTCTGAATTAATTTTCTAAATTTTTAATTATTTATCTCAATTTCAATCATTTCTTTTTTAATTTTCAATTATTTTCTCCAATTTTTCATTATTCTAATTGTTTTCAATTTATTTCTACAATTTTGAAGTATTTTTCTCAAATTTAAATTATTTTCTTTAATTTTAAAACATTTCTATGATTTTTTAAATTACTTTTGACAATTTTAATCGTTTTATTATTTTTCCATTAATTTGCAAAATTTGCTATTATTTTGTTAAATATTAGATTTAAAATTGTTTAGAACAATAACATTTTGTATTAAAACGAATTGTTAACCTGATTATTACGTTTGTTACTTTTCGAAAGAAAGGCAAATTTTGATTATTTTATTAATTTTTCATAATTTCACTTTTTTTTAAACAGGAAACTAATTGAAATTTTTTTAAATTTTAGCCAGTATCACAAACAAGCGATGGCGTGACAATGAGCGCTTCCCAAAGAGCAGCACTTAACAATGCACATTCAGTTTCTTATGGTTATTTTGTTACCCAAGATTCCTCGTTTGGAAACTTAATTCTGCCAGTGTTGCCTCGATTTGACAACAAGTAACAATTGCCATTTAGACGTATTTTTAAAAAGTGAAAGCTAGTTTTTAAAAGAAGAGATTTGGAGACAGAGGACTTTTTTAAAACAAGTTTATTAACAAAACAAAAAAAAATAGAAGAAAATGGCTAGATTACGCTTAAGAGAATTAGAAGAGTATCTACAGGAACTAGAAGTATTTGAAAAACCAAAAGTATTGCTCGAGCAATATCCAACAAGCGGTCACATTGCTGCACATATTTTGTACACTGCTCAATCTCAATTTGACGATTTGGAGAATTGTCTTGTTGCCGATTTAGGCACTGGCTGTGGAACTCTCGCTTTGGGAGCTCGAATGCTTGGAGCTTCTCATGTTGTTGGATTTGAGATTGACCAAGATGCTTTGGAAATTATGACAAATAATTGCCAAGAAATGGAATTGAATGTTGACGCGGTACAGTGCGATATTCTACAATATTTACCAGGTAGAAAATTATTTTTTTTCTTTTATTTTTCATTTAATGCAACTTGTAATTATGTATATTTAAAATTCTCATTTTAGCAGGATGTCTAGTAACCGGGAAAACCGGGAAATAACCGGGAATTTTCTTTCTGGGCTAATAAATTTGACTAATATTTCAATTTGTTTTATAAATAAAGATAATAACTTTATGCATTTTGAACCAATCTGATTATGCGTTTCAATTTTGTGTAATTATGCGACAATTATGCAATTGAAAAATAAAAAATATACATTAAAAGTTAAAATATAATATAATATATCCTCATGAAATATAGATGTTTGTCTACTATCTTTTTTTTCTTAATGATAACAATACTGCAGAAACAATGAAATACATTAAACATGAAAAAGTCAAATAATTATGAAAAAATGTAGATAGAAATTCAGTTTTTTTATTAGACCGTACATAGCATAATAGTTTATATAGTTATGGGCAATTCTATTGTGTGCTTTCAATTATCAATTATTTTCATCATATTTCAATTATTTTCTTCTATAATCAATAATTCTCGGCTTTTTTCAATATTTTTTTTCAATTATCGATTACTTTCATGAAGCTTCAATTTAATTCTTAAATTATTCAACTATTTTCAGAAATTCACAATTATTTTCTTCAATTGCCAATTATTTTTTTCAATTTTCAATTATTTTTTTCAACTCTAAATTATTTTCTTCAATTTCCAATTATTTTCTACAATTTTCAATTATTTTCTTCCATTTTTAATTATTTTCATTAATTTCACATTATTTCTTCAGTTATCAATTATTTTCTTCGATTTTCTACTATTTTCTTCAATTGCCAATTATTTTCTTCAGTTTTCAATTATTTTCATCAATTTCTAATTAATTTCTTTACTTCTGAAATATTTTCTTCGATTTTCAATTATTTTAATCAATTTTTTTTTCAATTGCCAATTATTTGATTCAATTTCCAATTATTTTCTTCAATTATCATCAATTTTTAATTATTTTCTTCAGATCTCAATTATTTCCTTCAATTTTTAATTATTTAATTCAATATTCAATAATTTTCGACTTTTTTCAACTATTTCTTTAAATTATCATTTATCAATTGACAATTATTTGATTTAATTTTCAATTATTTTCTTCAATTTTCAATTATTTCCTTCAATTTTTAATTATTTAATTTAATATTCAATAATTCTCGACTTTTTTCAACTATTTTTTTCAATTATCATTTATTTATTTCACATCTCAATAACTCCTCCAATTTTCAATAATTTTCTTCTATAATCAATAATTCTCGGCTTTCAGTATTATTTTTCAATTATCAATTATGTTTTCGAAACTTCAATTCAATTCATCAATTATTATTCAACAATTTTCATAAAATCACATTTTTTTTAAAATTCAAATTATTTTCTACAATTTTTTATTAATTTCTTCAAATTACAATTACATTCTTCATTTTTTATTGTTTTCTTCAAATTCTATAATTCCTGGGTTGTTCAATTTCTTTTTTCTTCAATTATCTCTTATTTTCTTCTACTTTCAATCCAATTGTTCAATTCTTGAATTATTTTCTTTAATTCTCAATTATAATTTTCGATATTCATTTTTATTCCTCAATTTTCAAGTGTTTTTGTCAATATTTAATAACTCTAGGCTTTTTAGAATGATTTTTTTTTAATTCTCAATTATTTTATTCAATTTCTAATTTTTTTTTTAAATTTCAATTATTTTCTTCCATTTTCAATTATTTTGCCATGTTTCTTTCAATTTTCAATTTCTTCTCAATTTCCTTCAATATTTAACAATTCTCAGCTTTTTTAAATTATGTTTTTCTTTCAATTTTTATTTAAATTGATAATTTTTAAATTGTTTTCATCAATACGCAATTATTTCCGTCAATTTCTAAATTTTTCTGCTGTTTTCAAATATTGTCTTTAATTTTTAAGTACTTTCTTCAATTTTCAATTATTTTCATCATATTTCAATTATTTTTTTCGATTTTCAATAATTCTCGGCTTTTTTCAATACTTTTTTTCAATTATCAATTACGTTCTTGAAGCTTCAATTCAATTCATTCATTATTATTCAACAATTTTCATAAAATCACATTTTCTTCAATTTCAAATTATTTTCTACAATTTTTAATTATTTTCTTCTATTTTTAATTATTTTCATTAATTTCACATTATTTCTTCATTTCTCAATTATTTTCTTCGATTTTCTACTATTTTCTTCAATTGCCAATTATTTTCTTCAATTTTCAATTATTTTTATCAATTTTGTTTTTAAATTGTCAATTATTACATTCAATCTCCAATTATTTTCTTCAATTTTCATCAATTTTTAATTATTTTCTTCACATCGCAATTATTTACTTCAATTTTTAATTATTTAATTTAATATTCAATAATTCTCGACTTTTTTAAACAATTTTTTTCAATTATCATTTATTAATTTCACATCTCTATAACTCCTCCATTTTAATTATTTTCTTCTATAATCAATCATTCTCGTCTTTTTTCAATATTTTTTTTCAATAATCAATTATGTTTTTGAAACTTCAATTCAATTCATTAATTATTATTCAACAATTTTCATAAAATCACATTTTCCAATTGTTCAATTCTTCAATTATTTTCTTCAATTCTCAATTATAATTTTCGACAGTCAATTCCATTCTTCAATTTTCAAAGATTTTTTTTCACTATTCAATAACTCTAGACTTTTTACCATGATTTTGTTAAATTCTCAATTATTTTCTTCAATTTCAATTTTTTTTTCTTAAATTTTAATTAATTTCTTCCATTTTGAATTATTTTCATTAATTTTAAATTATTTCTTAATTTCTCAATTATTTTCTTCGATTTTGTACTATTTTATTCAATTGCCAATTATTTTCTTCATTTTTCAATTATTTTCATCAATTTCTAATTAATTTTTTTACTTCTGAAATATTTTCTACTATTTTCAATTATTTTAATCAATTTTTAATCTTTTTCTTCAACTCTAAATTATTTTTTTCAATTGCCAATTATTTCATTCAATTTACAATTATTTTCTTCAATTTTCAATTATTTTCATCAATTTTTAATTATTTTCTTCAGATATCAATTATTTCCTTCAATATTTAATTATTTAATTTAATATTCAATAATTCTCGACTTTTTTCAACTATTTTTTTCAATTATCATTTATTTATTTCAGATTCCCATAACTCCTCCAATTTTCAATTATTCTCTACTTTAATCAATAATTCTCGGCTTTTTTCAATATTTTTTTTCAATTATCAATTATGTTTTTGAATCTTCAATTCAATTCATTAATTATTATTCAACAATTTTCATAAGATCACATTTTCTTCAATTTGAAATTATTTTCTACAATTTTTAATTAATTTCTTCAAATTACAATTGCATTCTTCATTTTTTATTGTTTTCTTCAAATTCTATAATTCCTGGGTTGTTCAATTTCTTTTTTCTTCAATTATCACTTATTTTCTTCTACTTTCAATCCAATTGTTCAATTCTTGAATTATTTTCTTTAATTCTCAATTATGATTTTCGACATTCAATTACATTCTTCAATTTTCAAGTGTTTTTGTCAATATTTAATAACTCTAGGCTTTTTAGAATGATTTTTTTTTAATTCTCAATTATTTTCTTCAATTTCCAATTTTTTTTTCATATTTCGTTCAATTTCTCAATTTCTTTCAATTTTTAATTTCTTCTAAATTTTTTTTAATATTCAACAATTCTCAGCTTTTTTAAATTATGTTTCTCTTTCAATTTAAATGTAAATAGGTAAATTTTAAATTATTTTTACCAATTCGCAATTATTTCCGTCGATTTATAAATTTTTCTGCTGTTTTCAAATATTGTCTTAAATTTTTAAGTACTTTCTTCAATTTTCAATTATTTTCATCATATTTCAATTATTTCTATCAATTTTCAATTATTTTCTTCAGATCTCAATTATTTGTGTCAATATTCAGTAATCTCGACTTTTTTCAATTATTTTTTTTTTTTCAATTATCAGTTATTTATTTCATGTTTCAAAACTTCCTTCAATTTTCAATAATTTTCTTCTATTTTTAATGTTTTCTTCAATATTAAATAATTCCTGGCATGTTCCATTTTTTTTAATTATAAATTATTTTCTTCTTTTTTCAATCCAATTATTCAGTAATTTTCTTTAATTCTCAATTATTGTAGGGGAGAGGGCCCCAAATTGGACACCCTATCGATTTATTGCTGTAGAATCCAAACCGAATAAAATATATTAAAATGTTTTATACCGGATGAAAGTACAATTTATAAGGTAACTTATGGCCACAGAGATGAAATTTTATTTTGAACATAAACATTTTTTAAAGCCTTTTTTCTAATTGTTAAAATTTTCGGTCTAAAAAAAAGTGTCCCCAAGATGGACACTTTCTTAAAAATCTTTGAAAATGGTAGTAAATAAAAAATTAACATCGTGTAACAATTCTTGAGCTAAGTTTTAATCATTTTACGGAATTTATCAAGAAATAAAATTTCTAAAAACTTCAATTTAATAGCTCAACAGTAAAAAGTAATAAAATATCGAAAAATATCAATATAATAAATTCTCTAACGACAAAATCACATTTTATGGTGGAAAATAAAAATTTTTAATTAATTGGCTCAAAAAATTATTGAAAAAAGTGTAAAATCGAAAATATGCAAAACAATACATTGAGATTTTAGGCCTGTCCATCTTAGGGTACATGACAAAATTTTTTAATCCCCAGTAAAAATATATATATGAATACTGAATTAGTAAAATCATTTTAGAATATTATTATACGATAAATAAAGAATATTATAACGTTCAGTACTCATTCTAAATCATAAATTTAAATAACTTTACCAACTTGAGAAAAAACTGTTACAAAACTTTTTTAGACACAAAATTACGTGGTATGTGTAGAAGAAAAACCAACTGGTTTTTTTCTTCAAATGTGCATCAAAATGTTCGTCTATAAAAAAAAAAACAAAAATGACAGAAAGCATAAGGCGCTGTCACCTTAAACAAAAATTTTATACGAAATGTCCATCTTGGGGCCCACTCCCCTATTCAAATTTCAATTTTATTTCTCAATTAAATTTTTTTTTTAATTTTCAATAATTCTGTGTTGGTCCGATTTCAATTTCATTATTTATTTTCAATTTCTTCTCAATTTTCTTTAATATTCAACAATTCTCAGCTTTTTTAAATTATTTTCATCAAATCGCAATTATTTCCATCGATTTCTAAATTGTCTTTGCTGTTTTCAAACATTGTCTTCAATTTTTAAGTACTTTCTTTCTTAAATTTTCAATTATTTTCTTCAATTATCAATTATTTTTATCAATTTTTAATTATTTTTTCCAGATCTCAATTATTTGTTTCAATATTCAGTAATCTCGACTTTTTTTAATTAATTATTTTTTCAATTATCAGTTATTTATTTCATGTTTGAAAACCTCTTTCAATTTTTAATAATTTTCTTCTATTTTCAATTTAATTGTTCAATTGTTCCATTCTCAATTAATTTCTTTAAATAACAATTCTATTCTTTAATTTTTAATGTTTTCTTCAATATTAAATAATTCCTGTCATTTCCATTTTTTTATTTTTTATTTATAAAATATTTTATTCTTTTTTCAATCCAATTGTTCAGTAATTTTCTCTAATTCTCAATTATTGTATTGGAATTTCAATTTTATTTCTCAATTTTCAATTGTTTTCATTTTAATATTCAATAATTCTTTGTTTTTCTGATTTCAATTTAATTATTTAATTTTCAATTTATTTCTTCAATTTTGAATTATTAACTTAAATTTAAAATTTCTTTTTTTTATTTTCTATCTAGTTGATCAATTTTTAATTATATTCTTTGAATTTAATAACCATTGTTCAATTTTTTCAATTATTGTTCAATTGTCGATTAATATTTCCTTTTTTTTTAAATTTTGTTTCTAATTGTCAAATATCTTTGTCATTGTTCAATTATTTCTTTCCATTATTAATTATTTCTTTTCATTATTAATTGTTTCTTTTAATTCTTAATTATTATTTTTTGTAGAGTTTAATATGTAGTTTTTTAATTCTCAATTATTTTCTTGAATTTCAATTATTTTCTTCAATTATCAACTTCAATTATTCAATTTTTATAGCCATTTGTAGGTCAATTTATACTTAAAATATATTTTAAGTTAACAAGAGAAAAAATCGTGAAAAATACGAACAAAAAGCGGAAAAAACGGGAAATGACAGGGAATTTTGTGGGACGTAATTAGTAGACACCCTGTTAAAATTATTAATATATTTCGGTAAATCTCTTTATTTCTTCAAAGATTTTCTTGATTTTTTAAAGTTTTTGTTTCTCTTTTTTCTTTCTTTCTGTTATTTTTAACAAAAATTTCTTAATTTTAGTCCTTATTTGTTTATTTATTTCGTCATTTAACTATTTTTTTTGCAGATTGTAGCTTTCTTAATTTCTTTTGAATTTGCTAATTGTTTTGTAAATTTTTTCAATTTATTTTCACATTTGTGTGTGTGTGTGTGTTTTTTATATTTCCAGAAATCTTAACTTTTTTTTCTATTTAATTGTCTGAATTGTTTTAGAAATTTGTCAACAAATGTTTTAAAAAAATATTTCTTCTAGTTTCCTTAAACTTTCTTATATTTGAAGGATTTTTAAATTTCTTTTCTAGACTCTTTACTTATATTTTTTCAATTTCTTATTTTACTTTTATTACTTTTCATATATGTACTTTAGAATTTTTATTTTATTTTATAGTTTACAATTTTTTTGTATTTTTTTTTTTCATTTTTGTATAGTCTTTAGATTTGTTTAAATAGGGGATATTTATAAAAAAAATTTAATTGCTACAGTTGTTTTAAAAATTTGGCTCATGATTTACGTTTTTTTCTTTTTTTTTAAAGTTGATTTCACTTTATAAAAATAATTTTCTTTATTTTTTCAATAATTCAATAAATGTTTTGTACTTAAAAGGGATTTATCATTTATTTTATAGACTTTTTACTTATCTTTTCACATTTTTCTATTTAATTCTTACCACTAATTATTATTTTTAGTCGTTTTTTCTCAAATTTTATGGTTTTCCCAATTTCTAATACTTTATTCAAAATTGTTCGTATTTATAAAATTGCAACTTAAAATTACTTATTTTATCTATTTAAAATATATAGTAAATAAAAAATTGTAATTTGTTTCTATTTATAGCTTTTTTCCTTAATTATTACGAGCTAAATTAACAATATAAACATTTTTCTTTTTTTCAGGAAGGTTCGAGAAACTGTTTGATACGGTGATAATGAATCCACCGTTTGGAACGAAACACAACGCCGGAATTGACATGAAGTTTTTGGAGATTGCGACCAGACTCGCAAAAAGGGCAGTTTATTCTTTGCACAAAACCAGCACTCGAAGTCATGTCTTGAAAAAAGGCACACAATTCGGTGCTAAAGGGAAAGTCGTAGCAGAATTGAGATATGACCTGCCACAAGCCTATAAATTCCATAAAAAATCGTCTGTTGACATCGAGGTAGATTTTATAAGATTTGAAATAAATTCTTGACTCGGCTGACTAATCTCAAGTTTTATTCAAATTTGATTCCCTGTGCGAGCGGAAGTTCAGTTCCGTGATTGATCGTGACGGTAGATCGTCTCATGTATTGTTTCCAGGAGTCGCTGCCACTCTCTCGACCACCTCCGGTTGCTTTCTCGCCTCCGAAAGCGCCGCCAATTTCAGCTCCACTAGTGCCTATGTTCACGTTCACAATTCCACAGTCTGATCCTAGAGGTCCGATCCACTGAAATTGAAATGTTTGTTTATTTATTTTTTACAAGCTTATTTTTTGTAAAAAAATTTTTTTTTATTTATTTATGTTTGAGAGAAAATTATTAACCTTGAAGACATTCTGGATATTGTTGGTGAAAAGAGAACTGCTGAGTCCTTGCTCCACATTATTGTTGAGAGATATCGCCTCGTCCAAGGAATCAAATTCCAAAATATACACAATGGGAGCGAAAGTTTCGTGTTGAACGATTGGATCGTTGGGCGCCAATCCGGAAATTATCGTAGGCTCGACGTAAAAACCTGCTCTGTCTATTTGTTTTCCTCCACATTCTATGGTTCCTCCATTCTTAACTGCTGTTTCAATCGATGCCTGAAACATTAATGTTGCATTTAAAGTCCTACGAATTACAAAAATGGCTCAACTCCATAAACTGAGAATTTTGTAATGGAATTGTAGTAGCGTCTTTAAAAAGACACCCGAAATTCAAAATATTTCAGATAAATTTGATATTCTTCTTTGCGAAACATTATTGCAAACTAATAAAAGAAATAACTTTAATATCCTTAAAGATTTTAACCTAATTAGATTTGACAGAATAATTAATAAGTGGATGGTCTTGCTATTGCCATCCTTAGAAACATAACTTTTTCAAAAATTTAAAATATATTCACTCGTGAGAATGAACTTGAAACATTTGCGGTTTCAATTGACTCCTTACTAGGTAAATGAGAACCAGGAAAATGTTCTAAAGCAAATTTGTTAGAATAATGATTTGATAGAATTTTTTTTTTTTGGCAGAATCTTAATTTTACAGAATATCAACATGAAAGAATATTCAGGGATCACAGGTTGTCCCCTATTTTAAAGAATTGTCCCCTATTTCCCCTTTTTCTAATTTTCAGTATTAAAGTTTATAGTTATAGCCAAAATCGATAGAAAATCCCCATTAAAAATACATAATGAAAAATAAGCTTCTAAAAAAAAATTCCCAACTTTTTTAATTTATAAGCTAAAAATATTTTATGTCATAAATTTCTTCATTTTTAGCCATTTTTTAAGATATGATGTTTAAAGAAATTTAATTTTCAAAATGTCGTATGTTACAAAAAATATGTAGAAATAATACACTGCAATATGTGCAATCTTTTATCACATAAATATTCAAGAAAATTCAACAAAATTTCAAAATTTTGGATATACATTAAAAATTGTGACTTTACATATTTTCGAATTAATCATCTTGAATCACGATTTCCGTCGATTTTCAAGGCCTCCCAAATGACAAATCTCTTGTAAAAAATTCAGTTTTCAAAAAAATTACATTACATCATCAATTTTTTAAATACACAGTCTACAAGTATTTAATTTCTGCATCTCTTTTCAATTATCTTTTTCATTTTTAAAGTACTTTTGTCAATTTTCAAGTATTTCTAAGATTTTTAATTTCATTTTTTCGAATATCAATTATTCTCTTCAGTCTTTAAATTCTTGTCAGGAATATTTAAATTTATTACACAAGTTTTCATTTATTTTTGTCGTTTTTAAATTATTATCTTAAAATTTCAATTATATTCTAAAATCTATAAATTATTGCCAAGAATATTTAAATTTTCTACACAAGTTTCAATTTATTTTTGTCATTTTTTAATTATTCGTTTAAAAATTTTAATTACTTTTAGCATATTTATTAGTATTTTCGTTAATTTTAAATTATTTTCTTCATATTTCTATTATTCTTGTCATTTTAGAATTATTTTATAAAAATTAAATTTTTTTTGTCATGAATTTTTAAACTTTACACCAGTTTTAATTTAGTTTCTTCAAATTTTAAAAATTGTCTTCATTCTTTTTATTATTGTCAGGAACTTATTAATTTTTTACGACTTTTTAAATTATTTTCAACACATTTCAATCATTTTTCTAGAAACTTTAATTACTATTTCTTCGTATTTAAATTTTTTGACATTTTTTAATTATTCTATTAAATAACAATTATTTTCTTTAAACTTCAATTACTTTCTTCAAATTTAAATTATTTTCTTTAAACTTTAAATTATTGACATACATTTTTTAATTTATTACACCATTTTTCATTTATTTTTGTAATATTTTAAATATTTTCTTAAAATTTCAATTACGTTTTTAATCTTTATTTTATTGGCAGAAATATTTAAATTTTCTTCACAAATTTCAATTTAGCTTTGGTCATTTTTTAATTATTTTCTTCAAATTTCAATTACTTTTGTTATTATTCAATTATTTTTGTCATTTTACAAATATTTTCTTCATATTTCTATTATTTTTGACGTTTTAAAATTATTTTTAATAAATTTAAATTATTTTATTCAATTTTGTTTATTGTCAAGAAATTAAATGAAATTTACACCAGTTTTAAATAAATTTCTTCAAATTTCAATCATTTTCTTTATCCTTTTTATTATTCTTATGAATTTATTAATTTTCTACAACTCTTTCAATTATTTCTACAAATTACAATTACTTTCCTTACATTTAAATTTTATGACATTTTTGAATTATTGTCTTCAAATTTCAATTTTTTTCTTCAGACTTCAATTAATTTCTTAAACTTTCAATTATTTTCCTCAAACTTCCAATATTTTTTTCAATTGTTTAATTATTGTCTATGATTTTTTAATTTTTAAACCAGCGTTCAATTACTTATCTCCTTATTCAATTATCTCCTTAATATTTTCAAGTATTGTCTTCAAATTTATATTTTTTCACACTTTTTTCAATCATTTTCTTCAGTCTTTAAATTCTTGTCAGGAATAGTTAAATTTATTACACAAGTTTTCATTTATTTTTGTCATATTTAAATTATTTTCTTAAACTTTCAATTATAATCTTAAATCTATGGTAAATTATTGCCAAGAATATTTAAATTTTCTACACAAGTTTCAATTTACTTTTGTCAATTTTTACTTATTTGTTTAAAAATTTTAATTGCTTTTGGCATATTTCTTAGTATTTTCGTTAATTTCAAATTATTTTCTTCATATTTCTATTATTTTTGTCATTTTAGAATTATTTTATAAAAATTTCAATTGTTATATTCAATTTTTTTTGTCATGAATTTTTAAACTTTACACCAGTTTTTATTTATTTTCTTCAAATTTTAAAAATTGTCTTCATTCTTTTCATTATTGTCACGAATTTATTAATTTTTTATAAATTTCTCGGTTTTTTTCTACAAATTTCAATCATTTTCTAGAAACTTTAATTACTTTCTTCGTATTTAAATTTTTTGACATTTTTTATTTAATTAGTCTATTAAATTACAATTATTTTCTTTAAACTTTAAATTATTGACAGAAATATTTAAATTTTCTACACAAATTTCAATTTAGTTTTGTTATTTTTAAATTATTTTCTTCAAATTTCAATTACTTTTGTTATTATTCAATATTGACTTTTATAATAGATTGGGAACAAATATAAAAGTAACAAAACACTTATTTTATCTTAAACACTGAGATCTTTATTCAAAAACGATGCAAGCACACTTCGTAGCGTCGTAAGGAAGGAAGTAATTAAAAACGGAACAACTTCGGTAGAGAAAACCGGAACAGTAGAAACTGGAGTCAAATGAGAGTTGAACCAGAATGGTTCTCGCGCCAATATTTAAACATAAATTCAATACTCCCTCCCGAATTTGACTCCATTACAGAATTCTATTCATCAACTTAATATCATATTACATACTCTTACAATACATTTTAATTTGTAAACGTAAAACAAAACTTGTAGATTCTATTATTTTTATTTTAAATAAACCTGGAGAGCAGCAAGAAATCGAAGTCAACCTCCATTATTGATTTCCTAAAATTTGAAGAAGAAATCAATAAATAATTAGTTATTAAAATCTTTGTATAAATATTTAATTAATTTTTGAAAAAACAGTCGTCTTTTGATAAATATAGGATAAAAAAAAGAGTCAGTTTAAACCATCATAATTTAGAATTTTGTCTCTTAATAAAGTGTGAGATTCACAACTCAAAGGTTTTGTCATTATATCAGCCAGCTGTTTCTTTGATGAAACCCATTCAATCTTTATGCGGTTATATTTTACGCATTCTTGAACATAATCCATATGCACTTCTGTCATATGTCTTAATCTGTTTCCGCCACTCGTTTCAGCACAGATCACGGCTGCTTTATTATCACATCGTAGAGTAGCTGGAAGTAAACTGCAGTTACATATGCGCATTAGTGACTTATTAATTGCAATCAATTCTTGGCAAGTTTGACTCATGGCTACATACTCAGCCTCACAAGTCGACAAAGCAACGTAACTCTGCTTAGTTGCACGCCAAGATATTGTATCACCATAAAGTTTAATTACAAAGCCGCAAGTAGAAACAGATGATTTACAATCAGCAAAGCTTGCATCGGAGTAGGCCAACAAACCATCGCTTCTTCCAAGATATTTCAATCCCAGAGTTCTTGTTCCTTTTAAATATTTGAAAACACGTTTCACCATGTTCCACTCGTTTTCTGTTGGATTGATTTGGTGCCTACTAAGTAGATTTACTGCAAATGCAATATCCGGACGAGTAGCACCAGCCAAGTATAGAAGGCTACCAATAGCCTCTCTGTATGGTATATTTAATGTGCCTTCGTCATTTTTCTCACTCTCGTCGTTTTCACGTTGTCGCCTTTCACGATTTGCAACTTGCCGTGTAATCATTGGAGTATTTTGTGGGTATTCGTTATCGAAACCGAATTTTGTCAAAATTTTATCAATGTAGTTTTCTTGATTAATTAGCATTACTCTCGTTTCCCTGTTTCTTTGAATATTCATACCCAAAAAACATTTTGGCTCTCCTAAATCAGTCATTTCAAAGAAATTCATTAATTCGATTTTAATCTCAAGAAGTCTTTTACGGTCGTTTCCAGCTAATAATATATCGTCTACGTAAATGACTAAGATAATCTTCGTTTTACCATTAGTCCATGTGAAAAGACAAGGATCGTTTTGATCATTAGTCAAACCCATAGACTTTGCAACCTCAGTGAATTTTTCATTCCAGCGTTTAGGGCTAATTCTTAACCCATAAATAGCTTTATGAATCTTACACACTTTTGACCGTCGTGTTAACTCGGACACTTCCATCCCCTCTGGGATTTCCATGTATATTTCGTCCTCAATTGTCCCGTTAAGAAACGCAGTCTTTACATCGAGCTGATAAACATCTAAATCGTAAAAGTTTATCATTGCCAAGACTGACCGAATCAGAGTCAGTCTAGAGACTGGTGCATACGTTTCTTTTAAATCGTACAAGTTTGAGTCTTTAAACCCTCGTATAACTAATCTTGCTTTATGTTTTGTCGCACTCAAACCGTCTTCCTTTTGTTTAAAGACCCATTTTGAGTCTATAATATTAGGCTTTTTGCCGTTTTTCCCAACTTTTGGACGATCTACCAAAGACCAAACTTTGTTTTTCTCCATGGAATTTAACTCGTCTTTTATTGCCTGAAGCCACTCGTTTTTTTGTTTTGACTCTGAAACTTGTTTGTACGTCTGAGGGTCATTGTTAATTTTTGCATGCAGGCAATGTAAGACTTCATCATCTGTGTTGTTTGCTGTTTTCAGAAACTCTTCCTCTATAGATGGAATTTCGTATTCTTTTGAAACAGAAGAGCTTTCTAAAAACATCGCAAAACTTATATCGTTAACTTTTCTACTGCGAGTTTCATAAGGTTCTCTCACGGTTTGAAAAGGTAATTTCGGCCGTTTGCTTGTAACGTTAATTTCTCCCTCCTTTTCCAACTGTCGTTTACGTGGTCTTCCTCGCTGCTTTCTTAATTCTCCCTCCGTTTCTGAAAACTTACTGTCGTTATTTAATTTAGTTAGTTCATCATCTTCGAAATTTAAATACAACTCGTTTGATGATGGTGATGTTTCTGTAACATGCCAGCCTCGAATCGAGTCCTTCTCGTATTTGTCTCGATAGACCATTTTTTCATTAAATCTAACGTTTCTCGATTCGAAAAACTTTCCCGATTCAGGGTTTAAAAATATGTAACCTGTACCCGTATATCCCACTAGAACTCCTCTGACCGCTCGTGCAGAAAACTTTGACTCCGGTTTCCTCGTAATGGCCCAATAAGCCAAGCATCCAAAACGTTTTATTTGATTAACGTCATAATGCATATTTGGTGCAAATATTTCAATAGGTGCTTTGAAGTTATTTGACCTGTGGGGAGTTCGGTTATAAACATATATAGCCGCACCTAAGCCTAGATCCCACATACTTGGAGGAAGCCCTGAATCAAACATAATGGATCTGATTTTCTTCTGTAGTGTTTGATTAAACCTTTCAGAAGTTCCATTATGTTGAGGAGTGTCTGGGCAGGCTGGTTGGTTTTCAATACCCTCGCGAAGTAAAACTTCTTGGGTGTAGCCACCCATGTATTCAGTGCCTTGATCCGTTCTCAGATAGCAAACTTTTTCATTTTTTCCTAGTAAGTTTCGTGCACTCTTAATAAACAGTTCCAAGCAATGACCAGTAGCGTCTTTCGTTTTCATGGGATACGCTAAGGCCAGGCGAGAGTAGTCGTCGATAAACACAGAGATGTATTGGTATCCGAAAGGGTGGGTCGAAGGCGATATTTTTCCCATAACATCTGAGTGTATAACTTGCAAAGGTCGTTCCGCTCTACTTCTTTCACTTCGAAACGGTAGTTTTGAAAATTTTGTGAGAGCACATATTTCACATTCTCGTATATCATCGTTAAAAACGACACTTTGCAAGTCTTTGTTATCTTGCCATAAGTTTTGCAACTTACGTAGATAGTCAACAGATGCGTGTCCCATTCTGACGTGCCACAACATAGCTTTGCTTGTCCTGACGGACTCAGTATATGATTTATTTGGAATGAGATCATCCTCCAATAAATCGACAGAAGGTAATTCGTCTATATTTGTTATTTTTCTGTTCGTTATTTTTGTATCAAATTCTGTGAAGACACAGCCATCACTCGTGTTGTTTTCGTTTATAGTTATTCTAAATTCTTTATTAACAGGATTTTGAATATCTGAACTTTCAGTTTTTAAATTAATACTAGTGTTTTCGCTCGTGTTATTGCTCGGAGACTGGTCACTTACAGAATCGTTATCTACTGTCGTCTTTGTAGAAACTGTGCAAAACTCTTCGTTTTTAGTTGAATTTTCTTCTATCACGCTCGTATTAAATGCAAATGCATTGGAAGAATCAGTTTGTTTTTGTAATTCTTTCTTGTCAACTTCAAATTCCATGATCCAGTAAGGTTTCTCATAAACTCCCTTAGCATACAATTCGTTCGTTTTTGGATCAAAAATGTTAACACATTTGTCGTCCAAATAAGTCGACATGCCAGCTTCCGCAAAACGTCTAAGTGAAAGTAGATTTTCCGAAAGTGACTTCGCATAAATAGTATTATCTAGCACTAGTATTTTTTTGTCATCTGCATTTGAAATAACGTTCACAGTACCCTTACTATCTGCGATTAGATCAGCTTGGGCATTTTTATTTGCAACCTTAATTATATTTGATTCTGCTTTTTCGAGAGAACTGAAAATTTCTTTTGAATTCGTCAGGTGTTCGGTTGCTCCAGAATCAATAATAAAGGATACATATCCCTTATCACTCTCGTTTTTAATTGTGTTATTTTTTCTTTTCGAATCATGAATATAATGCGTAGACAAAAACGACTGTTTTCGATTTTTAAATTTAGGTTTTAAACTGTTTACCTTTAAAAAAGAATTTGCATACGTACCTGTATTATTTTGCTGAAACTTCGGGGTCTCACTCGTCCCTGTACGAGCTTGATTTTGCTGCTGGCGTGGTTTATTAGTTTTTTGATTATAACTGTCGTTATTTCTCTTAAACTGTCGTCCGTAGTTATTACGAGCTGGTTTGGAATTAAAGCTTTGCTTATTTCTAAAGTCTTTGGACTTAAATGATTGTTTATTATTCGCGCGAAACCGATTTTCATAATTTTGGTTGTTATTTTTGTACCGCTTCTCTCTGTTTACATTTTTATTTACGTTATTGCCACTTTTGGCCAGTCTTTGAGGGCAGTCGGCAGCTACATGTGTTGTAAACTGCTCACACTCATAGCATTTCCTCAAACCTTGGCCTTTTCTAGAGCATTCATTTTTCATGTGACCCGTGTCACCGCATTCGAAACATCTTTCCCATTTATTTCGATTTGAATTCGTGAAGGAGGCTGAAGCTACCGTAATACTCTTTGATCCCGGGTGATTTCCTGTCGTATTTTGCAAGCGATTCGCCTCCGCTTGCATGATAAACATTTTTAGCAAATCGTATGTTAAACTTTTGCCTGTTTGGTTTTTTGTTATGAATTCTACTGATTGTACCTCTGGTACCTGATTCATTATAGCATTGTACAATGCGTCGCGTTTCTCTTCATCAGAAAGAGGAGTTGAACCCGGAATAGTCTCAAAATTATGAATAATTTCCTCAAATCGGTCTAAAAAGTTATTAGCTGACTCACGATTTGCGTTATATTGTATCGCATACAATTGTTTTCGAACGCCAACACTCGTAACATTTACTTCGCAACGTTTTATTTCTTTAATTTTAATAAGCATTTCTACCGGGTCTTGAATTTGAAGAATTCTGTTATGGTACGTTTTATCGATTCTGTTAATTAAAATGTCCCGGACTTTAAATTTATGTTTTTCTTTTAAAATTTCAGTTAGGCCCTCTGGAATATTTACACTCTTATCAATTACGTATAACAAGTCTATGGTTCGCAGTTCAGAGGTTAGAAATTCATAAAAATGTTCGAATTTAACCCGATTTTCTAATTTGTAGTCATGTTTCATGTGACTATCTTTTCCAATTAGTTCTATTTTTATGGCTTCTTTTACCTGATTTGCGATTAGACGTGGATCCTTTAATTCTTTACTCGAATCACTAGAGTTATTTAATTTTGAGACATATTCGGGGGAATTTATTTGCCCATTTTTTTGCAAAAACTGATCGTTTTGTTTTATTTGTTTTGTTTGAGTCGTCAATGGAATGGGAATTTTTTCATCAGAGAGAAGGGGCACATCAGAAATTAATTTTAGCTTTTTTGCTTTTAACTCATCCAGCTCGCGTTTTTTAAACCACAGGTTTAAACTTTCTTGCATTTTAGAATGCAATTCCATCGTTAAATTCGTCATACTCTCCATCTTCTGAATTTTCTTGTTGAACTTTTTCTCAAGCTCAGCATAATTCTCGTGCATTTGTGAACTGTCGTCTCCCGCGGTTGGTTTTGTCCAAACTCGATTCATATTCTTCGAGGTTATTGAATTTGCACCATCGTCTGACAACGCTTTCTGACCCTCGTTATTTCTGGAACTATTTTCGTTTTTAACTGGTGCCACACCTACCAAAAGAATTTTAAATATATCATTAATTGTGTCATCGATGACATCTGTCGTACCGTCATTTTAAACTAGTCGTTTTCGTTAATACTGGGTCAGAAACAAGAAAAAAATTTTATTTACCTGAAATAACAGTATCATTTATTTTTCCAATAGTTTCAGGTAATTTACTGCTCGTTACTGGATTAATAACATCTTCCTTCATACTGCTACTCCGTTCAGATAAAGGATTTTGGACCTGTTCAGTATTCTCGTTATTCTCCTCATTTTTGTCCAATGCTGAACCTGACTTGTCGCTTTGGTTTTCGGCGTCGCCGTTGTCTGGATTCTGTCTTTGCTCTAGTAAATTAATTTCTGCTTTCAAACTTTCCCACTCGTTTTTTAAAGAATTTCGACCTTTAAGGAAAATATATTAATTACTTCAAAATTTTATTTTATTTAATTCAATATCAAGCAAAACAAGACTTGCTCTTAAATTACCCGACCGAACACAAGTCTAAATAATTTAGAACTGATTTACTCATCTATACTTGATACCATCAAGTATTTCAGAGGCAAATCTAGTTGTTACTGGCCATCTGAAATGAACACAATTTCATCAGACCAGAACAACCCAAACAAACGGTTTCGTGTGTCTTATAAGGCAACATTTTTGATAATTCAAAAATGTATGAACTAGTTCCTCGTACTAAATTTTTAATGAAAACCATAGCTTAATCCATTTATCTGATTTTAAATATTTTCGACGCCCAGTAAAGAAAAATTTATTTTATATTGAACTAGCTAGTTTCTTATTTATACATTTTAAATGTATCAAGTTTTAGTGTTTTGTAGAAATAAATTCAACAAAAAAAAAAAAAAAAAAACTTTCACTCGTTATTTAAAAACTCGTTATATAAAAACTCGTTATACTGTCGTTTACAATTTTAAAAAAAACGATGAACGTATACATACTTATAACAGCTGACCCGCCGGTGGAAAAATTTATTTCAAAATTATCTTCTTTGATTGTTGCGTGTATTAACAAATCATTTGACATCTCCACAAACAGAGCCTTTCTACACCGTTCGACCAGATTTGAAAGCACGCTTGTTTTCTCCAATGCGATCATTTTCCTTGTGTGGGAGAAACAAAGAAAAAAGAAAACTACACCTTGTATAACTCTGTCCACTAGTTAAATGTGTTTCTCTTGTACAACACAAAACAGGAAAACACGTAAATTCACTTTCTTTTTATTAAAGTTCACTTATTTTACGAAAACTCCTTTTCTTTTTCCCCTTTCGTTATAGTTCGAAAAAGTTCACGTCGCCATTTTTGAACGCGTCATTCACTACGTTTAATCATTCTAGCGATTTTCAGTAAATAAACCTTAATGTGCAGTGGATGCGTGTAAGGCCCATAACCTATTGACTTTTATAATAGATTGGGAACAAATATAAAAGTAACAAAACACTTATTTTATCTTAAACACTGAGATCTTTATTCAAAAACGATGCAAGCACACTTCGTAGCGTCGTAAGGAAGGAAGTAATTAAAAACGGAACAACTTCGGTAGAGAAAACCGGAACAGTAGAAACTGGAGTCAAATGAGAGTTGAACCAGAATGGTTCTCGCGCCAATATTTAAACATAAATTCAATATTCAATTATTTTTGTCATTTTACAAACATTTTCTTCATTTTTGTATTATTTTTGACGTTTTAAAAGTATTTTTAATAAATTTAAATTATTTTATTCAATTTTGTTTATTGTCAAGAAATTAAAAAAAATTTTACACCAGTTTTAAATAAATTTCTTCAAATTTCAATTATTTTCTTTATCTTTTTTATTATTCTCAAGAATTTATTAATTTTTTACAACTCTTTCAATTATTTTTTCAATTATTTCTACAAATTACAATTACTTTCCTTACATTTAAATTTTATGACATTTTTGAATTATTGTCTTCAAATTTCAATTTTTTTCTTCAGACTTCAATTAATTTCTTAAACTTTCAATTATTTTCCTCAAAGTTCCAATATTTTTTTCAATTGTTCAATTATTGTCTATAATTTTTTAATTTTCAAACTTGCTTTCAATTATTTATCTCCTTATTCAATTAGTTTCTTAATATTTCAATTGTTTCGTCAATTTTTCAAGTATTGTCTTCAAATTTATATTTTTTCACACTTTTTTCAATTATTTTCTACAAATTTCAATTCCTTGCCTCATATTTAATATTTTTGACATTTTTGAATTATTCTCTTTAAATTTTAATTATTTTCTTCAAACGTCAATTAATATCTTCAACTTTTAATTATAATATTATAATACATAATTATTATAATATAATTTTAAAATTATATTTAATTATAAACTTTTAATATTTTTTTTCATTTCTCAATAACTATTGTCTATAAATTTTGAATTCTTTACGTCAGTTATTAATTATTATTGTCATTTCTCAATTATTTTTGTCAAACTACAATTATTTTTGTCATTATTCAAATATTTTTGACATTTTTGAATTATTTTCTTTAATATTTTTATTATTGTTGTCCATAAGTTTTTAATTTTAATACTAGCTTTCAATTATTTATGACATTATTCAATTAGTTTCTTCACGTTTCAATTATGTCCTTAATTTTTCAATTAATGTAATACACTTTTTATTTTTTACTTCATTTTTTGAATTATATTTCTCATCAATTTTTTCCAAATTATAGTTTTTTTTGGTAATTTTTCAACTGTTTTCTACATGTTATCTACATATATAAATTTATTTTATCTTTATTTAAATTATTTTCTTTTAAGTTTGAATCATTATTTTTCGTCAAATTTTACTTATTTTTGTCATTTTTCAATTATTTTCTTGTAATTACAAGTGTTCTTTAAATTTTTCAAATATTTTCTTTAAATTTCAATTATTTTGTTTTAAAATTTTGTCTTCATTTCTTGATTTTTAATTAACTTTCCAATTAGTTTTCTCATTTAACAAATTTTTGTTTTGAATTTGATATTGTTCTTTAAATTTTTCAAATATTTTCTTTAAATTTCAATTATTTTGTTTTAAAATTTTGTCTTCATTTCTTGATTTTTAATTAACTTTCCAATTAGTTTTCACATTTAACAAATTTTTGTTTTAAATTTGATATTGGGAGCACTGATTAATTATTGCGGGCCCCAAATTAATATCAGTAATATTTTGTTTTTTGTTGCAAATTATTGTTTATTCACTTTTTTCACTTAAAAACTCCCTATTTATTCACCTTTTTAAATTAAAAAGTCACTTTTTTGTACTATTTTCAATCCACAAGTCCACTGGCAGCCCTGTATAATGTTTCCATATTTAAAATTTGTAAATAAAAAAGTCCTAAAAAATCTTCAAGTACATAAGTTAAAGCAAATTTTCTATCCCCTTTTTGTCCCCTATTTTTAAAAAAATTCGCACCTATTCACCTTTTTCAATAGCAATAGGTCCTGTGATCCCTGTAATAGGTTAGGAAAGTCCTGATGGCTGTGTCTATAATTTTTCTTTATTCTATAGTTATAGATAATCAACTATTTTTTTGTTTTTGGTTTATAAAAATACGTCACTTCTGTTAAAATTTCTACGATTTTATTTACAATAAAGATAACTTTAACTTAAATGATCCCACTCTTTTTTTTAAACTTTAAATCATATAAGAAAAGGAAATTCGAAACAAAAAGGAAAAGAGTCTCTTAATTTAAAGAATGATTAATAATAATAAAAACCTTGAAGGCATCGAGAGCCTGTTGATTATGAAGAGGTCCATACAGAATCGAATCTTCCATTGGATCTCCTATTCTTCCCAAAATACTTTTAAAAGCCGGCTTGAGCTTATCTATAAATTCTTTTTTAATTGATTTGTGCAGAATTAATCGTCGGGTTGTGGTGCATCTTTGACCGGCTGTTCCCACGCAGGAGAAAACTGCAGCTCTTATCGCCATTTCGAGATTCGCGTCTGGTGCAACTAAAATTATTAAATTAAAAAAAAAATTCTTAGATAAATTCCATAAAACGAAGCAGTTTATTCTTTCTTAGAAATATTAATGTTTAGGAATTATTATTTTTACCAATGAAGGCATTGTTGCCTCCCAATTCGAGCAGACATTTTCCAAATCTGCTCTGGACCTTGAGGGCAACTTCTTTTCCAACTTTGGAGCTTCCAGTAAACGATACAAGTGGTACTCTGAAAATATATTTCGTATCTTTGAAAAAAAAAAAAAATTCCGCCGAACACTTTTTTTTTTTTATAAAATTAGGTTTCTTCTGATAATGATTAAAAATACATTTTAAATTCTAAGTTAAAACATTTTTAAATTTTTTCTTAAATTGTTTTTCTGACGTTACTGATCTTGTTTATTTGTAGTTTTTCACCGTTTATCGTTGACTAAAGCCTCTCCAATATCAGATCCTCCAGTTATTAGAGAAGCGACAGATCCAGGAATTCCATTTCGTTCTAAAACTCCGCTGATTATTTTTGTCGTTGCAATTGAAACTAGAGGAGTAGAAGGTGCTCCCTTCCAGACAATGGTGTTTCCACAAATCATAGCTATTGCACTATTCCAACCATAAACCTGGAATAATCAAAAGAAATTAATAATAAACAAAAGCTTCATTTATTTTAACTTGATTCACGCAAATTCATGAGAAAAGTCGCACTTATTTTAACTTCTACGTAGTAATAGAGAACTTCTCCGATTGGCTGGTCCAATTCGCAGCAACCAATGAAAATGTTAATTAGTTTTGATTGGTCGCCAAGTTAAAATAAATGCGACTTCAAATAAGCGAGACTTTAAATTAGTGAAGTTTCAGTGTATTAAATTTATGATATGTGAAGCGATGAGAAAAAGGGACCTACGAAGTGAAAAATTTTAGGTTATGTTCAGTGACAATAGTTTTACCTTCTTTATAACTTTCTTTCTAATATTGCATAATCAAAATCAGTTTCTATTAAATATTTTGGATGCAATGAACACTTAAACAACAATAGTTTGCATTTAATGTTATCCTCTTTGTTTAATTTCATTCCAAAAATCACAAATATAACCTACAATTTTTTCCTTCTTAGGTCCCTTTCTTTATAACCTGTCAAATTTATCAGATTTATAATTTATCCGAATATTTACTTTACCCAAACTCTATTTAGCACAAAAATTTACTTTCCGAATTAGCGTTCGTCAGAAATTGTATTTATCAAATATAAAATTAGTCCTAGTAAATATACAGATTCTGCCAAATGCAGAGTTCGGAAAATGAATTATTTTGACAAAAGGAATTTCGCTTAATGTTAAAATTCCGACAAATGGTAAATCTGATAAAAATATGAATTTTCTATGATTTGTTAAACTCTCGAAAATTTAACTAACAGCAACGGGAAAATTAAATGCAGATATAACGCCAACAACTCCTAAGGGATTCCATTTTTCAAGCAAAGCGTGATCTTTTCTTTCCGATGGAAAAACACTTCCTGCAAACATTCTCGATAATCCCACAGCGTAGTCGCAAATGTCTATATATTCTTGCACCTCACCAATACTTTCTGGTAAAATTTTTCCTAAAAAATACAATTATTTGTTTATAATATAAATTATTATTATGTAAATAAATAAATATTTTCTGTTAGTTTCCAATTTTTTAATTAAATTATAGAATTTTTGGTAAATTTGTTTAAGGAAGTTCTCTTTATTTATACATAACCTCAAACTAGAAAGTCGTTTTTTACCCCAAATAAAACTATATTATTAAAATTATTTCACCAAATTTTGAAAGATCCAGTTCTACATTTTCCGGAAAAAATTTGGTCAAGCTAAAATTTTTTGTTAAATAATAATTATTATAAACATTTTGTTTTTTTTTTTAAATTCAATGAATAACTGCAAATTTTCAACCAATTCTGACAAATAATAGATAATTTTTCTCATTGAAACGTTCTCTACAGTTTTATTTGTTGGGTTTTGTTAAATAATATGTTATTTAAAATTTATTAAACAAATAAAATTTGTTCTTTACGTATTTTTTTTTTAAAGAAAAGGTTATTTATCAAAATCTAACTAACAAAATTGTAGAGAATGTTTTAACGAGAAAAATGAGCTATTATTTGTCAAAATTGGATGAAAATTGATGTTGTTCATTGAATTTAAAGAAAAAACATAACATTTGAAATAATTATTATTTGACAACAAATTTTAACTCAACCAAATTTTTTTTAAAAAATGTACAACTGGATCTTTCAAAATTTGATGAAATTAATTTTAATAATATTTTTGTTTGGGGTGAAGAAAGATTTTTTAGTTTGAGGTTATGTAAATGGAGAGAACCTCCTTAATATTTACTTCAACATTTCATAATTAACATAATAAATTGCAATAATAAAACAATAATTTAAATTAATAATAAATTTAATAACAGTTTTTTAAATCAGTGTTTTCATTATTATATAATAAACATTATTCTAACTTACCCATTTCCAACGAAACCAATTGCCCCAGTGGTTTCAAATTTTTTCTGAGCTCATCTCCAATTTGACGAACGATTTCTCCTCGAGCTGGAGCCGGAAGAGAGGCCCATTGTGGCCAAGCTTTCCTAGCTTCTGAGATTGCATTTGCAGCTTCTTCTCGAGTAGATTCTCTCACTTTTGCTATAACTTGTCCACTAGCCGGTGAAATTGACTCTATAACCTAAAAATTTTTCGATTTTTGTAAAACAAAAAATTCAATTTCCTATATACTTTAATTTTTTTTTCTCTAAATTTTATGCACCGTCAATCGGGGTAAGTTACCAATATATTTAAAATCAGCTAATTTCTGAAAATTCGTCTCTTAGTAGTACCATTTTATTTCAGGGGTCGCGGATCACTTTTAAAAAAAAATTGATACTTTCAGAAATGATTTGGTTAAATTTTTTAAGTTTAAAATAGAAGGAATTATTTCAAAATAATTAGTTTTTTAATTTTTAATACTTAGGTACTAATTTTTGGAGTATAGTGTAAACAAAAAAACATGATTTCTAAACATTTTTTTCATAATATTTTTTATAACAAAAATCAAAAGTAAACAAAGATATTATTCAGGATTGAGGTTTAAATGGAGCGTATTTATATAACATTATAATTTTGTTATATAAAATATTAAATAATCATTTCAGAATGATTTATTAAAAACTTTTTAAGCTTAAAAATTCTAAGGTCAGTTTTTAGAAATTCAAAATGGCGGATTCAATATGGCTGACGACCTTTTGAGAAATGTTTATGAATTGGCTTGAAACTTAATTCTTTATAACTTTAAAACCGCTAAGAATTTTCGTTTGAAATTTTCTAGAGTATATTTTTCAATAGTTTTACAAGCAATTTATGAAAAAAAAACATTGAATTTGTTGAAGAGTTACACCTATTTCTCCCCTTAAAGTACTTTTGTCAACTTAAAAAGCTGTTTTTTGCATTTCAAATCATTACGGTCGAATATTTTCAAAATTCAAAATCATGTTTAACATGATTTTTATTATTTTTTATGACAAATGCAGAGACATGTATTTTTTTGTTTTGCGAAAAAAAAAATTATTGGAGTTTTAGGACAAAGAGTAATTTTTGAACGAAAACGCTAACAAATTTTTTTAATATCTCGTTTTTTCAAAAATTGATATTTTTCAATTTTGTTTTCTAATTTTACTAATGTTGTAGATGCTCTTTCTTAGCAATTTTGGAAATTTTAAAACTTTTAAAAATTAACAAAATGGCGGCCATTTTTTGATAATAAAAAATTCGAATTTCTCAAGAACATCATTTTTATTTTTTTGACATTTTTTTTTTTGTAGTTTTACTAAATAACAAAAAGAATTTTTTCCAATAGGTTGAATTTGTTGTTGAAAATACTAAAAGACATTACTTTGTTTAAAACGGCGTTATAAATAATTCCGTTTTTTTTTAATTGCTTTCGGAATAAATATTCTTTATTAAGAGAAATGTAATTTTTAATTCCTTTTTTAATCTAGTAAATACAAAAAAATTTCAAAGAAATAGAAAATACTTTTTTAAGAATATTGAACTTTTTTATTTTTCAAAAAATGGCCATTTTACAAAAATCGAGAATTCCATTGTATATTCACAAAATAAATAATTCTCACTATTATAAAATTATAATTCACTTTCACAAACACTTTAAAATTTTGTTTTTAAAATAAATATCGAATTTTTATGTACTAAATACGTCAATTTTCTCTCTGTCGGCCGCCATATTGGATAGTTCCTAAAGTAACCGATAGGGGCGTTTTGTAAATTTAAACTACCAATACCTATCACTGTAAAAAGAGAATCTGAATTTAAGAACACTTGTAATTACAAGAAAATAATTGAAAAATGACAAAAATAAGTAAAATTTGACGAAAAATAATTATTCAAACATAAAAGAAAATAATTAAAAAAAAGATAAAATAAATTTACATATGTAGAAAATATGTGGAAAACAGTTGAAAAATTACCAAAAAAAAATATAATTTGGAAAAAATTAATGAGAAATATAATTCAAAAAATGAAGTAAAAAATAAAAAGTGTATTATATTAATTGAAAAATTAAGGACATAATTGAAACGTAAAGAAACTAATTGAATGTCATAAATAATTGAAAGCTAGTGATAAAATTAAAATTTTATAGACAACAATAATAAAAATATTAAAGAAAATGATATTTAAAGAAAATAATTCCAAAATGTCAAAAATATTTGAATAATGACAAAAATAATTGTAGTTTGAAAAAAATAATTGAGAAATGATAATAATAATTGATAACTGATGTAAAGAATTCCAAATTTATAGACAATAATTATTGAAAAATTAAAAAAAATATTAAAAGTTTATAATTAAATATAATATTTATATATATTAATTACCTATTAAATTAATATTATAATTAAAAGTTGAAGATATTATTTGACGTTTGAAGAAAATAATTAAAATTTAAAGAGAATAATTCAAAAATGTCAAAAAAAATTAAATATGAGGAAAGGAATTGAAATTTGTAGAAAATAATTGAAAAAAGTGTGAAAAAATATTAATTTGAAGACAATGCTTGAAAAATTGACGAAAAAATTGAAATATTAAGAAACTAATTGAATAAGGAGATAAATAATTGAAAGCTGGTTTGAAAATTAAAAAATTATAGACAATAATTGAACAATTGAAAAAAATATTGGAACTTTGAGGAAAATAATTGAAAGTTTAAGAAATTAATTGAAGTCTGAAGAAAAAAATTAAAATTTGAAGACTTTAATTACTTAGTTCACTTAGTTTTATAGTTCAAAAATGTCATAAAATTTAAATATAAGGAAAGTAATTGTAATTTGTAGAAATAATTGAAAAAAATATTGGAAGAGTTGTAAAAAATTAATACATTCATGAGAATAATAAAAAGGATAAAGAAAATGATTGAAATTTGAAGGAATTTATTTAAAACTGGTGTAAATTTTTTTTAATTTCTTGACAATAATCAAAAATAATAAAAATATGAAGAAAATATTTGGAAAATGACAAAAATAATTGAATAAAAACAAAAGTAATTAAAATTTGAAGAAAATAGTTAAAAAATAACAAAACTAAATTGAAATTTGTGTAGAAAATTTAACTATTTCTGCCAATAAAAAAAAGATTAAAAACGTAATTGAAATCTTAAGAAAAATTTGAAATATTACAAAAATAATTGAAAATTGGTGTAATAAATTAAAAAATTTATGTCAATTATTTAAAGTTTAAAGAAAATAATTGTAATAGACTAATTAAAAAATATCAAAAAATTTAAATACGAAGAAAGTAATTAAAGTTTCTAGAAAATGATTGAAATGTGTAGAAAATAACTGAAAAAGTTGTAAAAAATTAATAAATTCGTGACAATAATAAAAAAAATGAAGACAATTTTTAAAATTTGAAGAAAATAAATTAAAACTGGTGTAAAATTTAAAAATTCATAACAAAAAAATTAAATATAACAATTGAAATTTTTATAAAATAATTCTAAAATGACAAAAGTAATAGAAATATGAAGAAAATAATTTGAAATTAACGAAAATACTAAGAAATATGCCAAAAGTAATTAAAATTTTTTAAACAAATATTTAAAAAATGATAAAAGTAAATTGAAACTTGTGTAGAAAATTTAAATATTCTTGGCAATAATTTATAGATTTTAGAATGTAATTGAAATGTTAAGAAAAAAATTTAAATATGACGAAAATAAATGAAAACTTGTGTAATAAATTTAACTATTCCTGACAAGAGTTTAAGGACTGAAAAAAATAATTGAAAAAAGTGTGAAAAAATATAAATTTGAAGACAATATTTAAAAAATTGACGAAACAACTGAAATATTAAGAAACTAATTGAATAATGAGATAAATAATTAAAAGCTGGTTTAATAATTAAAAATGTATAGACAATAATTGAACAATTAAAAAAAATATTGGAAGTTTGAGGAAAATAATTGAAATTTTAAGAAATTAATTGAAGTCTGAAGAAAAAAATTGAAATTTGAAGACAATAATTCAAAAATGTCATAAAATTTAAATATAAGGAAGGTAATTGAAACTTGTAGAAATAATTGAAAAAATAATTGAAAGAGTTGTAAAAAATTAATAAATTCATGAAAATAATAAAAAAGATAAAGAAAATGATTGAAATTTGAAGAAATTTATTTAAAACTGGTGTAAATTTTTTTTAAGTTCTTGACAATAAACAAAATTGAATAAAATAATTTAATTTTTTTAAAAATAATTTTAAAACGTCAAAAGTAATAAAAATATGAAGAAAATATTTAAAAAATGACAAAAATAATTGAATAATAACAAAAGTAATTGAAATCTGAAGAAAATAATTAAAAAATAACAAAACTAAATTGAAATTTGTGTAGAAAATTTAAATATTTCTGTCAATAATTTCAAGTTTAAAGAAAATAATTGTAATTTAATAGACTAATTAAAAAACGTCAAAAAATTTAAATAAGAAGAAAGTAATTAAAGTCTCGAGAAAATGATTGAAATGTGTAGAAAATAATTGAAAAAGTTGTAAAAAATTAATAAATTCGTGACAATAATAAAAAGAATGAAGACAATTTTTAAAATTTGAAGAAAATAAATTAAAACTGGTGTAAAATTTAAAAATTCATGACAAAAAAAATTGAATATAACAATTGAAATTTTTATAAAATAATTCTAAAATGACAAAAGTAATAGAAATATGAAGAAAATAATTTGAAATTAACGAAAATACTAAGAAATATGCCAAAAGTAATTGAAATTTTTAAACAAATAATTAAAAATTGACAAAAGTAAATTGAAACTTGTGTAGAAAATTTAAATATTCTTGGCAATAATTTATAGATTTTACAATGTAATTGAAATTTAAAGAAAATAATTTAAATATGACAAAAATAAATGAAAACTTGTGTAATAAATTTAACTATTCCTGACAAGAATTTAAAGACTGAAGAAAATAATTGATATTCGAAAAAATGAAATTCAAAATCTTAGAAATACTTGAAAATTGACAAAAGTACTTTAAAAATGAAAAAGATAATTGAAAAGAGATGCAGAAATTAAATACTTGTATAGACTGTATATTTAAAAAATTGATGATGTAATGTAATTTTTTTGAAAACTGAATTTTTTACACGTGATTTGTCATTTGGGAGGCCTCAAAAATCATCGGCAATAGTGATTCAAGATGATTAATTCGAAAATATGGAAAGTCACAATTTTGAAAGTATATCCAAAATTTTGAAATTTTGTTGAATTTCCTGTATTATTTCTACATATTTTTTGTAACATACGACATTTTGAAAATTTAATTTCTTTAAACATCATATCTTAAAATATGGCTAAAAATGAAGAAATTTATGACATAAAATATTTTTAGCTTATAAATTAAAAAAGTTGGGAATTTTTTTTTTAAAAGCTTATTTTTCATTATGTATTTTTAATGGGGATTTTCTATCGATTTTGGCTATAACTATATAAACTTTAATACTGAAAATTAGAAAAAGGGGAAATAGGGTACAAATCTTTAAAATAGGGAAAATAGGTGCAAAATTTTAAAATAGGGGAAAAAAGGTGAATAGGGGACAACCTGTGATCCCTGTATATATTTACAAAAGTTAAATGTTTATATTGTTGCAGTTATTCTTCAAGTTTGCTTTTGACACTGACACTCTGCGTACTCGATAATTCAATTTATTAACATAAAAATGTCTCAAGATTTAGAAATGAAAAAAAAGTTTAATGAATATTCAGCCGACATTATTCAGAATAAAAATAAAAATTGTGTTTATTTATCCGATGAAGAATATTTGAAAATAATAGACGAAGTGTGCATCGCCAAGGTGAAAAAGAAAAATAAAACCTGCCTGGAATATCGTCGTCTCCAGCGGTATGATGTCATTACCATCGGAAAAGTGAAGAAATTAATTTCACCTCTCAAGAAAAATGATGAGAGTGTCAAATATTTTGTATCGAATGGAGAATTATTTGACGTTATTCATGGCGCACATTTGAATGTCGGTCATGGTGGACGCAATAAAGTAGCTAAAGAAATAAATCAGAAGTATGTCAATGTAACAACCGAAATGATTATGCTTTATTTAAGTTTATGTGAATCTTGTCAGAAAAAATCTAAAAGAAAAGGTTTGGTAGTAAAATCTTCACTCGCTTCGGAGTTTAATAATTCTAGATGCCAGATTGATTTAATAGATCTGCAAATACAGGCAGATGGGGACTATAAATTCATCTTAAATTATCAAGACCTTCAAACAAAATTTGTCGTATTACGTCCTCTGAAGACCAAAACAGCTGTTGAAGTTGCAAGCAATGTTATGGACATATTCACAACTTTTGGAGCACCATCCATACTTCATAGTGATAACGGAATAGAGTTCGTGAATACTGTGATTACAGAATTGTCTAATCTTTGGGATGGTATTAAAATAGTGCCAGGATGTGAACAGCGACACTCACAAAATCAGGATTTTGTCGAAAGAGCAAATCAAGACATTGAAAATATTCTGGTTACTTTGATGAACACTAAGAGCACAAAAAAATGGTCTGATGAATTAAAATTCGTTCAAATGTTGAAAAATCGTTCATATTATGAAGGAATTAAACAGAGTCCATTTGAGGCTTTATTTGGGACTAAAATGAAATTGGGCTTGAAAACATGGAATTTTTCTGACGAGGTGTTAAATGAAATCGAATCCGAAGATCAGTTGGAAGATTTAATTAATAAGGCTACATTAGACGGGAATTTGCAGAAAGTAACTAAGAACCAGGAAGCAGAAACTTTGGACCAGGATGAAAAAAATGATAATTTAAATAGTTCTTCGGAAGGAACTGCTGCTGAAACTGAAAATTTAAATTTCGTTGAACCAAAACTGGAACATGATGATCTTGAAGAATTGGCTTTGGACCAGGATCAAGAAAATGATCATTCAAATCCACTTTTGGTAATTGTTAGGATTATCAACATTATAAAATTTTTAACTATTAGTGACTAATTTACTTTATAGTAAATTTGATAAGTTTTTTGAAAACACAAAATAATTATTATAGTAGATCAATAATAATAAATTTAATGTAATTTTAATAGTGTCTAATAGTAAGCATTTTTTCAGGTAACAGAACATTTACCAACTACAAGTAATCATGATTTACTTCATTCTATGAAGGTTCAAATATCTGCAAAAAGGAAAGAAGCACAGAGTGAATTGCAAGCTAAAAAAATGCTTAAATTATCTAATCAAAGAAAAACTCCTTAGGCAAAACTACAGTAGAAATCAATTAACTGTAAAAATTTATGTCCTCTGCAGATGTTGCGAATATCGAAAAATCTTTGCGAGAAATAATAAAGTTGCAAAGCTTGACTGGTGATCAAGGTTTCAAAAAATGTTTCTGCAATGATTAATATGACACGAAGAGATGCAGCTGCTGAAAGAAAATTTTTTATGTAACTCGAAATGCCATGGAAGTGTAACCTGCAATAATAAATTAATATATTTTCCGTACGTAGTGAAACCATAATGTTGATTTTTTACTTTAACCAAAACTATTAGGTACCTATTCTATATAGGAGACATAGAAACCATGTAAACTTAGTGCGCATCAAGTAAAATTTTCCATGAATTTAAGAGCCTATATTCCCACATAGAAACCTATCAAGAACCTACTGTAACAAATTTTAAGCGAATTTAAGCAATTTATAAAAAATTACCGCCTTATTGGTTTAATTATTATGAATTTTGAAAATTTAACTTCAGATTCGTAATCAGCGACCCAGAAAACCTCCGAGTAACAAGTTTCAAGTGAATTTTAGTAATTTTTGAAAGAAATGTTCGCCATATTAGATCAGCCATATTGAATTTCGAAAATCTGACTTCAGATTCGTAATCAGCAACCCTGAAAACCCCCGAGTAACAAGTTTCAAGCGAATTTAAGCAATATTAAAAAAAATGTCCGCCATATTATATCCGACATTTAGCATTTTAAAGATGTGACTTCAAATTCGTAATCAGCGACCCCTAAAACCCCCGAGTAACAAACTTTAAGCGAGTTTGAGCGATTTGAAAAAATGTCCGTCATACTGAATCAGCCATTTTGAATTTCGAAAATTTGACATTAAATTCGTAATCAGCAACCCTGAAAACCCCCGAGTAACAAATTTCAAGCTAATTTAAGCAATTTAAAAAAATGTCCGCCATATTGGATCTGACATACATTGAATTTTGAAAATCTGACTTCAGTTTCGTAATCAGCAACCCCAAAAACCCTCTGTTTAACAAGTTTCAAGCGAATTTAAGCAATTTTTAAAAAAAATTCCCGCCATATTATATCCGCCATTTTGCATTTTAAAGATTTGACTTTAGATTCCTAATCAGCGACTCCGGAAACCACCAAATAACATATTTTAAGTGAATTTTAACAAATTTAAAAAAATGTCCGCCATATTGTTTTAGACATTTTGAATATCGAAAATTTTGAAATTCTGTCTTCAGATTCGTAATCAGCATTCCCAAAAACGCCCGAGTAACAAGTTTGCAGCAAATTTGAGCATTTTTAAAAAAAAATGTCCGTCATATCGGAACAGCCATTTTGAATTTCGAAAACATTGAAAATCTAACTTCAGATTCGTAATCAGTAACACTTAAAACCTCCAAGGAACAAGTTTCAAGGGGATTTAAGCAATCTTACAAAAATGTCCGCCATGTTGGATCCGCCATATTGAATTTTGAAAATGTGACTTCAGTTTCGTAATCAGCAAACCCCGAAAACCTCCGAGTAACAAATTTCAAGCGAATTTGAGCACTTTTTAAAAAAATGTCAGACATTTTTGACCAGTCATTTTGAATATTTCAGAACCTTTCTGTAAATAACTTCTGAAAAATCTTAAATTAGGTTATTTTTTAGGTGAACTTTGAATTCATATTCCATCTATTATTATATAAATTGAGTGCTTTAATCATTCAAAAATAATAAATTAAATTATTCTCGACAAATACAAATTATTCTTTTCACATTTCTAAGGATAATTCTAAGTTTTTTTCGCAATTTCTTTACTAGTTAAAAAATATCATCGAATCATTTCTGATAATATCAAATGTTTTAAAAACTGGTCCGCTACCGCACTTTGGTTGAAATAAAATATGTTTTGATCCAATAAATAAAAAAGCGCCACATTATACATTTTTTTCTTAATTTGAAAGAATTAGACACATCATACTCAATAAGAGGTTATGTTCAAAGTCATTAAACTTTTCGAAATAGAAAAATAAATAAAAATTTAGACAAAATCTCGGGAACTTAACTTTGAAACGAAATAAACCATTAAAACTCATAATGGATAAAAACTAAAGATTTTTGATATTCAAGAACAAGTTTTTAGTTTTTCTCGTTTCTTTAAAATATTCCTGAATGTCAAAAATCTATAATTTTTATCCAATTATGAGTGTTAACCGTGTTAACGGTTCATTTTGTTTTAAATTAAATTTTCCACATTTGGTCTAAATAAAATGACCTTAAAAGTTAGTTTTTCTAGTTCAAAAAGCGTAATAATGACTTCAAACATAACCTCTTCTCAAGTATGTGTCCAATTCTTTCTTGAAAACAAAAAATAAATTTTTTTAACTTTATATGAGTGCAACATAACCTCAAGAAACTGGCATTAATATTTACATGTTATTCAAGTTAATTTTTAAACAGGGTGTCTACCGAAACATGATTTTCAAATTCCCGGCAAATTCCCGGATCTAAAATCACATTTTTCCCGGATTTCTTTTATGTATGATTAATAGCTATAATATTAAAATAGTGAAAAAATTAAGTGCGTAATATATAAGTTTTTAAGGTAAAATTGATCTTTGAAGAAAATAATTCCAAAATGGCAAAAATAATAGAAATTTGAAAAAAATAATTGAAATTTGAAGAAACAAAATGAAAGATGACAAAACTAATTAAAAATTAAGTAAATAATTAAAATTTTGAAGAAAAGACTTGGAAAATGACAAAAATAATTGAAAAATCGAAAAACAAAATAAAAATTTGATGTCAATACATAATTAAAAAATTGGAGAAAAATATTGACCATGAAAGAAAATAATTAAATAATTGAAAAATTATAAAATTGATAGAAATTTGAAAAAAAATTTTTTGAAAAATTATAAAAATAATTAAAATTTAAAAAAATAATTGAGAAATGACAAAAATAATTTAAAATTACAAAAATAATCAAAAAATGGAACAAATAATCGAAAAATGACAAAAATAATTGAACCTTGAAAAAAATGAAAGATGATAAAACTAATTTAAAATTATGTAAAAAATTTATGATTAGAAAAAAAGCACGTAAAAAATGACATAAATAATTGAAAAGTGGAGAAACAAAATAAAAATTAGCAATCAATAATTGAAAAATTGATGTTTAAAGAAAATAATTAAATAATAACAAAATAATTGCAAAATCCCAAAAAATTCTGAAATTTGAAGAAAATACTTGAAAAATAATTAAAATTAAAAATAAAAAGCAATTGACAAATGACAAAGATAATTGAAAAATGAAAAATTTAATGTAAATTAAAGTAAGAAATTAAAGAATCCATGACAATAATTTAAAGATATAAGAAAATAAGTAAAATTTGGAGAAAGTAATAAAAAAAATGTCGAAAATATAGACAATACTTGAGAAATGACTAAATTATTTGAAAATTTTAAAAGCAATTAAAAAATGAGAAAATAATTATAATAGAAAAAAATAATCGAGAAATAACAAAAAGAACAGAAATTTGAAGAAAATAATAATTGAGAAATCACAAAAAACTTAAATTATGTGGAAAATAACAAACGTAATAAAAATTTGAAACAAATAATTGAAAAGTGAAAAAACTAATTAAAAATTAAGTAAAAAATAAAAAATTTGAAGAAAAGATTTGAAAAATGATAAAAATAATTAAAATTTGAAAAGGAATTGAGAATTGACAAAAATAAATGAAAATTGAAGTAAAAAATTAAAAAATTCATTACAATAATTTAAAGATATAAGAAAATAAATACAAAATTTGGAGAAAGTAATAAAACAACGTCGAAAATATTGACAATAATTGACAAATTACTAAATTAATTGAAAATTTTTAAAAAACAATTAAAAAATGACAAAAATAATTGAAAATAGGAAAAAATAGTCGAGAAATGACAAAAATAATTAAAATTTGAAGAAAAAAATTGAGAAATTACAAAAAATTTAAATTTGAAGATATTACATGAAAAATAACAAAAATGATAAAAATTTGAGATAAATAATTGAATAATGATATGAATGATTGATAACTGGTGTAAATAATTAAAAGATTGTAAAATTGAAAAAAAAATTGAAATTTGAAAAAAAAATAATTGTCAATTGGTGTAAAGTATTTAAAAATTATTTATACATAATAATAAAATCATTGAAGAAAATTGCTGAAATTTGAAGAAAAAAATTGAAAACTGTGTAATAAATTGAGAAATTGATGACCATAAAAAAAAGATTGAAAATAATTATTGAAATTTAATAAAAATAATTTTTAATTGTTAAAACTAATAGAAATATGCAGAAAATAATTAAAAAAATAATAAAAATAATTTAAATTTGATGGAAAAATGGAAAGACGACGAAAGTAATTGACAATTCTGGTTTAAAAATTAAAAATTTGTAGACATTAATTAAAAAATTGAAAAAGTAATTAAAATTAGAGAAAACTAATTAAACAAAGTCAAAATTTATTGAAATTTGAAGAACATAATTATATATAATAATAATAATAGATAATTATTATTTTACTAAGAAAGTGAGAAAAGTGATTTTTTTTAAAGTGAGTAATAGTGAATGATTTTAAAAAAATTGATTAAAAATGATAAAAGTAAGTCACTGGCAGCCCTGAAAATGCTCAAATTCCCTTGAAACGTGTAACACTTTTACTATTTTGAAAATCTAACTTCAGATTAGTAACCAGGAACATGGATTACCACCGAGTAACAAGTTTGAAGTGAATTTGAGCAATTTTGCAAAATATGTCTCCCATATTGGATCTGCCATTTTGAATTTTGAAAATTTGGTAAATCTGATATCGTTTTCACAATCAGAGACTTCGAAAAGAGAGTAATAAGTTTCAAGCGAATTTGAAGAATTATGAAAACGAATTAGCTGCAATTTTTAGAAATTCCCGGATATAATTTTTTTCCCGGCAATTTCCCGGGTTTCCCGGAATTCCCGGTGAGTAGACACCCTGTTTAAACTTTATCATTTAAAATAGCTTTAAAAACTTTTTTTTTAAATTAAAAAAAAAAGAAATTTACCTTTACGTAATCTTGTCATTTGTTTTTTCAATTGTTTCATTTTTAGCAGATTTTCCCCATGAATTTCTTATTTTCGCATTCAATCGTAATATTATTAAATATTTTTATTTTTTTTCATAATAAAATGTTTTCATATTATTTCTAAAATTGTCTTAAAAAACTTCCCTTGTTTTTTTCCATCTCATCTCCCTTATTTTCTTATTTTTTTTTACATACAATATTTTTGTATTATTTTTACATGATTTGTTTTAAATTTTCAGTAGTTTTTCAAAATTTTGTAGAATGAATTTTTTAAAAATAGTTCTCCCCAATTCATTTCTAATTTAACATTCTTCAATCTACAATCTATTGAAATTTTCACCAAAAAAAATTCAGCTCCTTAAAAACTAAAATTGATTAAAATTAGAATAAATTAAAAATTGAGTACATTAAAGTTTGGAACGAATTTATTTATTTATTTAGATTATAAATTCATGCCATTTAAAATTAGTATTTAAAATTGAATATTAAATGAAGCCGAATTCGAAATTAATTATAAAAATAGAATAATCAATTAAAATTGTGATTAAGATTTGGTCGATTAAATTTCAGATTATTAAAATATAGATTCGATGAAAATTTGAATCAATAATTGTTTTGTTTATTCAAAACTTAAGAGATCTTGAAACTACTTAACAGTTTATCTTATTTTTATATCTTTTTGATTTTCTACGACTTTTCAATTCCTCCTGCTTTAAAATTTTTATTTTTTTACCAATTTCTGTCAAGTGTTTTCTTAATTTTAGTTTGTTCGTAAATTTTTATTGATTCCAGAATTTTGCTTTCCTTTTTCTTTTCTCTATTCTATTTATTTTTTATTTGCTCTCCACTTTATTTTCCTACAGTTCAAATCCTGTTAATTTTTATTTTTTTTATTTTAACAGTTTAAAAACTCACTTTTCCCGAACCTCCCCATCGACCATCATACAATCCTGGATTTTCCGATGAAATACCAAGTTGTTTCAAAAATCCAAATTTCGGATCAGTCACTAAACTTCGCGTAAATGACATATTACCGGACAGATTGACTTTTTTCAATAAAAAATTGGACATTCTTTTTTAATAAACGCCAGGCGTCAACTGTTGGACAATTCTCGTCTTTGTATTCACAATACCATCAAGGGTTATCTCTGACCTCGTTTTATCAGTCAAGAAATTTTAGATTGTACCAAATAAGAGTAAACACAAAGTAATTATTTCCGATAAGAGTAACATCTTGTGAGAAAAATATTTCTCTTGAAAAAAAAAAGTCTTAAAAATTGTCTTTCCAATTAAAAACAATCCAGAAATCGTATAAAACATCTTTTATTTAAAACAGTTAATACTTAAATATAATTTTAATAATATCGCGGCAGTGATTCTCACAAAAAATCGTTTGCAAATTCCTTTCTTTGCATTGTATAAAAAAGAAAATTCACTGTTGGTCACTTTACACGAAATGCAAATTTCGTGAGTTTTACTTTCATCACAAAGCACATATAATATATATATATATACCTATATATTTTTTTTTCTTCTTAAATTCCAATAGTTAATAAATTTTTCAGGAATATTATCTTCGTGATCACACTGGTTAATATCACATTTTTAGAGACTATAAATTCCTAAATTCTTGAGTTTTCAGTATATCATACGGTTGATTTTAATACTTAACTTTAATACGATTAATTAAATTAAAAAGTGATTAAATATTTTTCTCAAGTGTCAGGAATTTAATTAGTTGATAATTCAATTCTATCCCCCGTGTCTTTTATAAGAAGTGTCAATATCAATCGAGAAGATAATATTCCTTGACGGCTGATTTTTCTAAATAGAAGAGACTATCTAAATACTCTTGATTGCAATCGTAGACGATTTTTCATCCGGGCCTGCACAACTGGTAACACCTTAAATCAGAAACCAGTCGAATAACCGATCTCGTCAATGTCGGTTGATCCTGAAATTGAAAATTAAATATTATTTATTAATTTCATTAATTGAAAATATTAATACAAGGTGTCAGATTAATTAAGTGCCAGCATTTACGGTTAAACTTATATATAAAAACTCAATTAATTTAATAAAAATGTATAAAAATTAAAATAAATTAGTAAAATAATAAATTATAATTAAAATAATAATTAAAATTATTTTAAAAGATTTAATAATTAAATTAGTATTAGATGCCCTATTAATTACATTTAAATTTTATTATTAATAAATTGAATTTAAATAATTAAATTAATTAATTTGACGATATTTGTACAGTTACTTGTAAAAGAAAATTCAAGGTCGAAAATAAATTACATCAAAGTCCAATTTTTAATAATTTAAAAAATAGTTGCATTTATTTTTGAACTTGAGAAAATAAGCAGAAACTTGGAAAAAAATGATTGAATTTGAAAACAAAATGTTAAAAAAATAGCAAGACAAAAGAATTGACAAATGGAAAGAAATTGATAATTTTGTATCATATAATTAAAAATTGAAAAACAAAATGGTTGTAGAATATAACGGAAATTTGAGAAATCAATTTTAAATTGAAGAATACAATGAAACATTGATAAAAATAATTAAGAATTGAAGAAAATAAAAAAATACTTTTTTAATAAGGTAATAGAAACAAAAGAAGAACAAATTTGAAGAACGGAAACAAAATAATGATGACAATAATTAAAAATATTGAAAAATATCATTCAAATTTATAGAAAAATATCTAAAACTTAAATAAATTAATGAAAAAAATTGAATATATAAATATAAATTGACAAAACTAAAAAAATAAAACTAATTTAACATTGAAGAAATTAATTGAGAAAAGGAAGAAACCAAGAAGTTAAATTAAACATAATAAAAACTATTAAGTATTGAAGAAATTAATTGAAAAATCGAAGAAATTTTTGTCATTCGAAGAAAATAATTTAGAATATATGAAAATATCAATTTTAAAAATTTACAAATTTCATTAAAATTTGAGGAAAGTAATTTAAAATTCAGAAAATTAATTGAAAAATAATTAAAATAATGACAAATTAAAGAAAATAATTGAAAATTTCAGAATTAAATTAGAATTTGAAAATATAATTGATAAAATTAAAAAAAAAATTTTAAATGACGAAAATAATTGAAAACAAAATTTAAAAAAAATGGCTAGATTAATACACAACCGAAAAAAATAATTTAAAAAATCAAACAATAATTGAAAATGAAAAAATTGTGGGAAATAATTGAAATTTGCGGAAAATAATTAATAATTGAAGGAAATAGTTGAAAAATTAAAGAAGATATGTGAAAAATTACGAAAATAATTGTGAATTGAAAAAAAAATTCAAAAAATGACTAGATTAATAGACAGTTGAAAAAAAAGTAACTGTAAAAATTGAACAAGAAATATTAAGACATAAAACTGAAGAATGGAAATAAAAGTTAAAGAATAGAATTAAAAATTAAAGAAAATAATGAGCAACTGTATTTAAAATTAAAGAAACTTATTATTAATCGAAAAAAATAATAGAATAAGGGCGATAATTTTTTAATATTAAAGAAAATAATTAAAAAACATTTTTATGAATGAAAAAAATAATTGAAAAAATGACAGAATTAATGAATATTAGGGATTAATTGTAAATCGACAAAAAAATAATTGAAAATTAAAGAAAATATTTTAGAACTGAAAAAATAATTAAAAATTGAAGAAATAAATTGGAAATTAAAGATTTAAATGGAAATTTCAAGAAAATAATTGATAATCAAAAGAGAAATTACAATATGACGAAAATAATTATTTAGTAAAAAAATAATTAACAATTGAAGAAGAAAATTTTTAAATGATGAGAATAATTGGCATTTGAACAAATTTTTTGTTTTAAATTAATGAATATTTACAAAATTAAAGGAGAATAATAAATTGCCAATTGAATATTGATGAAAATTGTAGAAAAATTGTTGAAAATAATTAAAAATTTGAGAAATAAATTTTAAATTAAAGAATTAAATGGAAATTTCAAGAAAATAATTGATAATTAAAAGAAAAATTACAATATGACGAAAATAATTAGATATTGACGAAATTCATTAACTATTAAAAAAAATAATTAAAAATTCATAAAAAAACAGATTTGAAAAATGGTGAGAATAATCGGCATTTGAACAAGAAATTTTGTAAATAAATCATAAAATTAAAAATCGTAAAATTGAAGGAGAATAATAATTGAAAATTGATTAAAATTATAGAAAAAATTGTAGAAAATAAATGAAAATTAAAGAAATCAATTGGAAATTAAAGAATTGTATTGAGATTTCAAGAAAATATTTGATAATTGGGAAAATGCGAGAATTATTGAATTTTGAATAAAATAATTGAAAAAGGAAGAATGCAATTGAAAAATGAAGAAAATAATTAAAAACTACAGAAATAAATTGAAGATTAAAGAATTAAATCGAAAATTAAACATTTAAATTAAAATTTTTAAAAAATAGTTGATAATTGAGAGAAAAATTACAAAATGACTAAAATAATTAAATAATTAAGAAAATAATTGACAATTGAAAGAAAAATTCGAAAAGTGTCGAGAATAATCAACATCAGAAATAATTTTAAAAAATTAAAGAATAATTATAAAATTTAAAGAGAATAATTGTAGGTATATTGAAAACTGTTGAAAATTATAGAAAAAATTATAGATTTATTTATTAATCAAATTAAAATTATGGGAAATTATATTTATCAATTTAAATTTTAATCAATTTAAATGCATTTTATAAAAATTATCTGATTTAAAACAAAAAATGAAAATGAATGAAAGAATGAATGTGGATTATTATTATAGATTCCAGAAATATTTAAATTAATTCAAATTTGGTATATTTGAAATTTGGAATATTTGACTTTTTAATCAGTTCAAATTAAAATCGATTGAAGGATTTCAAGGTGACAAAAAAAGTTCAAGAAAAATTCAAGATTTTTAAAATCTCTGGACAGTAGTAATAATTAATTAATTATTAATTATAACAAACAAAAATAAAAATAATAAACCTAAATTTTATAAAAAGACAACTTACGGTTGATTTATCGAAATTTTCCATCAACGTTAACCGTTGGACATTATCTAAACCTTCACAGCTTGTCAAAAATGTTGGTATAAAATTACCAAAAAACCAGTTAATGTCCACAGTTGCGAGACTATGAATTGCATTTGCTATTTCGTCAGCTAACAAATTATGAGATCTGTAAAGCAAAAATAAGAAATTGTCTTAATCCAAACAAATATTGCTTAGTATTTTACATAATTTTAACAAATTTTTTATCTTTTTTTCATGTTACATTATTATTTAACAAACAGAATATTTTATATTTTTCTAATTTTAATAAATCAACAGTTTTATAAACTATCCAAATTTCAATAAAATTAAATCTCCGTTTAATTGAGAAAAAAAATGTCACTTTAATTTTTAGTAATTTGTGATACAAACCGATGAAAAAGTACTGTGAAAAGAGCCATGAGAAATCTTTCAAGAAGATGATTTTTGAAAACAGAACGTTGATAAAGCCGCCACCTTCCGTTCAATTGTTCTAAACTTTGAAGACTTTGGCGGAAAATATTAACGTCAGATTGAAGTAAAGCTTGGCCAAAAGCTTCTAAAATCGCGACGAGTTCCTCTTTATGTTCAATTGACTCGTCGACTTCCGGTTGGCCAAATGTTCGAAGAATCGACGAGTTGTAAAAGTATTGCCATCGATGAATTAAAATACTGAAAATAATAAAAATGAGGGTACATTTTAAATTTTAATTTCAGTAAAAAGTTACATTATTAAATTTTATAATTTTCAATCTTTATCACAAGAAACTTTTAAGAATTCTAAATAAATAAAATAAATGTAATAACATAAAAAATGTGCAAAAAATACCCCGAATTTATAATTATTACAAATATCTGGGAGTAAATATTTCAGAAAATTACAAAAATTAATTCTTATAAACTTGGAAAATTGTATTTAATATCTATATTATTATTATTATGTTTTTTAAAAAAAGTTACCTGTGAAATAATCGTAATAAGACGAGAGTTGTATCTGGATGTGAGCTAAGATCATTGCTCACCGCGGGCCAAACGTGTCCAAGACATAAACTAGTCACAGAAGGAACAAATGCTTTAAATGCACTACTGGGAGCAGAAACGACCAAAATTAAAATATCTAAAAATTGATCCAACGCTGGTCCAGATGAGATATTTTCCCTAAAAAATATTTAAAAAAATTATAATATCATATTTATAATTATAGTATCAACTAGATTATATAATGCGCTATTAGTTTCTGAGACTTGTGTTATCGTCAATTATAAATATTTTTAATATAATATTTAAATATATAAAATTTTTAAATGATAAAAAATTGAAAAAATATAATTGAAATTTAAAAAAATAATCGTAAATTTTGCAAATTTAATTAATTGAAAAATAATTAAAGCAATTAAAAACTGGGGAAAATAATTTAAAAATCACAGAAATATTTTTAAATTAAAGGAACTAATTGAAAGTTGAGAAAAAAACTTGAATGTATTTAAAGTGTTTGAAAAAATGATAATAATTAAAATTTGGGGGATTATAATTGAAAAAAAAAAATAATTAAAATTTTGGGAATTTAATTGAAGAAAGATAATAATAATAGAAAATTAAAAGGAAATTTGAAAAAATAATTTAAAGAATTACAGAATATCTGTGAAATAACAGAAATGATAAAGAATGAAAATAATTAAAAATTAAAAAGATTCGAGAAGAAAATGTTATCACTACTGAAAAAAGAGGGAAAATAATTGAAAATGAATAAATATAATTAAAAATTGAAGAAAATACTAATATTGCGTAAGAAGAAAATTAATGAAAAATCATTAAAAGCTAATTAAAGTTTGAGAGGAATAATTGAAAAAATTAGAAAATATATTTAAAAATCAAAAAATTATTTTAAAAATTTAAATTTGAAGACAAAATTTAGATTTGAGATAATAAAGGTCTTTGAGCTGGTAATTTTTCTACTGCAAAAATAAGTAAAAAATAAATAATTGAATATTTAAAAAAACTATAATTAAAAAATAATTAAAATAATTAAAGAGTAGAGAATATAATAATAAAAATAAATGAAAATTAAAAAAAAAATAGTTCAAAATTAGGATAAATAATTCAAAATTTAGGAAATTAATTGAAAAATAATTAAAATATTACAAAATTGGGGAAATTACTTAAAAAATGAAATACTTGCAAAATACTAATTAAAAATTGAAGAAAACAATTTAAAAGTTGAGATAATTAATTAAAAATTGAGAACAACATAATCGAAATTGGGGAAAATAATTCTAAGATGATATAAACAATTTGCAAATTAAAGAAAATAATTTTAATTTGATAAAAATAATTGAATAAATTACAAAATATATTGAAAGTAGAAGAAAATAATTGCATTATGATAAAAAAAAATCTTAAAATCAGAAAAATAATTGAAATTTGTTTGAAAGTAAATTTAAAACTTAACGATGAAATTGAAAAATAATTAAAATTGAAGAAAATTGAAGAAAATAATTTAAAAATGATGAAAATTGTTGAAAATAGTAGTTGAAATCATAATAGAAAAGAATTATTAAAAATTGAAGAAATTTTAAAATCATTTCAAATTTAGTATTTTTGAAGCGTGCAATTGATTGAATTTTTAATTAAATCAAGTTCAATTTAATTAAAGTTTAATGGATTTAATATTGCTATAAATGTGAAAATTGACAGAATTTTAAACAGGAGGAAAATAATATAAAAAAGAAAATCTAGTGACAAACTTTAGGTGTGGATAGAATAAATGAATGAAGGAAAGAATCTTGTAACTTATTATATGTAACAATAATAATAATAATTCCTAATAGTTAAAAAAATATTTTGAAGAGAACAATTTTATTTTTAAATTAAATTAAAAAAAAAAAAAATTTTTTTTCTTTTTTCACGATAATGGGTTAAAATTCTTACCTAGTGTAAACATGCAACATTTCTTGCACCGCATTTTGGATGAATTCAGGTCCAAGTTGTTGCTGAAGAACTAGAAACGCTGTGTGTAAAAAACTGAGAAGAGTTTCGCTCGTTCCCTGATTTCTAATAAGATGTGGCAAAAGTTCCAATATCCTCTTAACAGTTTGCTCCAAGCTTGAATGAACTAATTTCTTGGTTATTGTCGAAGAAGAGGAGCAATCTTCAAGAAGCTGTTTCAACGAAACTACTGATGAAGAAACTACGGAATCTAGAGGCACCGGTTGACCCTCGACTCCTAAAGGTTCTGCGAGCGCGGCTACGAGGATATCTAAAAGAAAATTAGATGATTTGTTAAATAGATAAATTATAAATTATAGATAATCCTATGAATAAAAAAGAAGCAATAATTCTAAAAAAAACACTGGCAATCACTGTGATAGCGCTTTAAAATACCTGGGAGACCCTAGAAAATTCATAGGAAACTCGTGGGAGTTACTGAGAAACCCCTGGAGATTCCTAGAAAATCACTTAGATTTACCTGGGAAATCACAAAAAGTTTTTGGAAATTCCTGGCAAATATCTGAGAAATTTCTAGAAATTCTTGAGATATTGCTGAAAAGTACCCGGAAAATCCAGGAGAAATACATGACAGTCCCTAGAATATTTCTGAGATATCTGGAAAAAATTCTGGGAAATATAAAACTCTCAAGAGGTTTTTCAGAGGTAAGGTAAATCCAAGGGAACATCCTAGAAATCCCTAAGAAATATCCAGGAACCAGGGTTGTGCACGTAAAATACATCAGGTAAATTACATGGGTTTTCTACGTATATTACATATGTAATTTACATGTTTAGTTTTCTACATAATGTAATATACATCAGTACACACAGATTTAATCACGTGGCAGCGCGCGAAAATTTAAAATTTATATATATATAGATATACCTTATAGATTTGGGATGTAAATTACATAGTTTTCTACATTTTCTACGTATATTACGTCGAAAATGTATTATACGTCGAAAACCTCGAGTGACGCGTCACTGCACAACCCTGGCAGGAACCCTTACGAAATTCCTGAAATTTCTTAGGGTCCCTGGGGAATCTCTGGGAGTCTTTTAGAAAACCCTGTGAATTTACTTCTTGGAATTTTCTCTTGAATTTCTCAGGTGAATTCAAGAGAAATTTCTGGGAATCCCTGTGAACCCTTGAAAAATTCCTAAAATTTCTACGGAATTCCTAGGAACAGGGATCACAGGTTGTCCCCTATTCACCTTTTTCCCCCTATTTTAAAATTTTGCACCTATTTCCCCTATTTTAAAGAATTGTCCCCTATTTCACATTTTTCTATTTTTCAGTATTAAAGTTTCTAGTTATAGTCAAAATCGATAGATAATCCCCATTAAAAATACATAATGAAAAATAACCTTTTAAAAAAATTTCCCAACTTTTTTTAATTATAAGCTCAAAATATTTTATGTCATAAATTTCTTCATTTTTAGCCATATTTTAAGATATGATGTTTAAAGAAATTAGATTTTCAAAATTTCGTATGTTACAAACCATATGTAGAAATAATACAGGAAATTCAACAAAATTTTAAAATTTTGGATATACATTCAAAATTGTGACTTTCCATATTTTCGAATTAATCATCTTGAATCACGATTGCCGAGGATTTTCGAGGCCTCCCAAATGACAAATCTCGTGTAAAAAATTCAGTTTTTAAAAAAATTACATTATATCATCAATTTTTTAAATATACAGTCTACAAGTATTTATTTTTATTATTTTTGACGTTTTAAAATTATTTTTAATAAATTTAAATTATTTTATTCAATTTTGTTTATTGTCAAGAGATTAAAAGAAATTTACACCAGTTTTAAATAAATTTCTTTAAATTTCAATCATTATCTTTATCTTTTTTATTATTTTCATGAATTTATTAATTTTTTACAACTCTTTCAATTATTTTTTTAATTATTTCTACAAATTATAATTACTTTCCTTATATTAAAATTTTATGATATTTTTGAATTATTGTCTTCAAATTTCAATTCTTTTCTTCAGAATTCAATTAATTTCTTAAACTTTCAATTATTTTCCTCAAACTTCCAATATTTTTTTCAATTGTTCAATTATTGTCTATAATTTTTTAATTTTCAAACCAGCTTTCAATTGTCTTCATTCTTTTTATTATTGTCACGAATTTATTAATTTTTTACAACTTTTTCAATTATTTTCTACACATTTCAATCATTTTCTAGAAACTTTAATTACTTTCCTCGTATTTAAATTTTTTGACATTTTTTAATTAGTCTATTAAATTACAATTATTTTCTTTAAACTTCAATTACTTTCTTCAAATTTAAATTATTTTCTTAAACTTTAAATTATTGACATAAATTTTTTAATTTATTACACCAATTTTCACTTATTTTTGTAATATTTCAAATATTTTCTTAAAATTTCAATTACGTTTTTAATCTTTATTTTATTGGCAGAAATATTTAAATTTTCTACACAAATTTCAATTTAGTTTTGTTATTTTTTAATTATTTGCATCAAATTTCAATTACTTTTGTTATTATTCAATTATTTTTTTCATTTTCCAAATATTTTCTTCATTTTTTTTATTATTTTTGAAGTTTTAAAATTATTTTTTCTGCATCTCTTTTCAATTATCTTTTTCATTTTTAAAGTACTTTTGTCAATTTTCAAGTATTTCTAAGATTTTGAATTTCATTTTTTCGAATATCAATTATTCTCTTCAGTCTTTAAATTCTTGTCAGGAATATTTAAATTTATTACACAAGTTTTCATTTATTTTTGTCGTTTTTAAATTATTATCTTAAAATTTCAATTATATTCTAAAATCTATAAATTATTGCCAAGAATATTTAAATTTTCTACACAAGTTTCAATTTACTTTTGTCAATTTTTAATTATTTGTTTAAAAATTTTAATTACTTTTGGCATATTTCTTAGTATTTTCGTTAATTTCAAATTATTTTATTCATATTTCTATTATTTTTGTCATTTTAGAATTATTTCATAAAAATTTCAATTGTTATATTCAATTTTTTTTGTCATGAATTTTTAAATTTTATACCAGTTTTAATTTATTCTCTTCAAATTTTAAAAATTGTCTTCATTCTTTTTATTATTGTCACGAATTTATTAATTTTTTACAACTTTTTCAGTTATTTTTGTAATAATTCAAATATTTTCTTAAGATTTCAATTACGTTTTTAATCTTTATTTTATTGGCAGAAATATTTAAATTTTCTACACAAAATTCAATTTAAACTTTCAATTATTTTCCTCAAACTTCCAATATTTTTTTCAATTGTTCAATTATTGTCTATAATTTTTTAATTTTTAAACCAACTTTCAATTACTTATCTCCTTATTCAATTAGTTTCTTAATATTTTAATTGTTTCGTCAATTTTTTAAGTATTGTATTCAAATTTATATTTTTTCACACTTTTTTCAATTATTTTCTACAAATTTCAATTCCTTTCCTCATATTTAATTTTTTTTTTGACATTTTTGAATTATTCTTTTTAAATTTTAATTATTTTCTTCAAACGTCAAATAATATCTTCAACATTTAATTATGATATTAATTATAATATTATAATATATAATTATTATAATATAATTATAATATTAATTTAATAATTAATATATATAAATATTATATTTAATTATAAACTTTTAATATTTTTTTCAATTTTTGAATAATTATTGTCTATAAATTTTGAATTCTTTACATCAGTTATCAATTATTATTATCATTTCTCAATTATTTTTTTCAAACTACAATTATTTTTGTCATTATTCAAATATTTTTGAAATCTTGGAATTATTTTCTTTAAATGTCATTTTCTTTAATATTTTTATTATTGATGTCTATAAATTTTTAATTTTAACGCTAGTTTTCAATTATTTATGACATTATTCAATTAGTTTCTTCACGTTTCAATTATGTCCCTTATTTTTCAATTAATGTAATACACTTTTTATTTTTTACTTCATTTTTTGAATTATATTTCTCATTAATTTTTTCCAAATTATAGTTTTTTTTGGTAATTTTTCAACTGTTTTCTACATATGTAAATTTATTTTATCTTTTTTTTAATTATTTTCTTTTAAGTTTTAATCATTATTTTTCGTCAAATTTTACTTTTTTTTGTCATTTTTCAATTATTTTCTTGTAATTACAAGTATTCTTTAAATTTTTCAAATATTTTCTTTAAATTTCAATTATTTTGTTTTAAATTTAAAATTTTTGTCTTCATTTCTTGATTTTTAATTAACTTTCCAATTAGTTTTCTCATTTAACAAATTTTTGTTTCAAATTTGATATTGGGAGCACTGCTTAATTATTGCGGGCCCCAAATTAATATCAGTAATATTTTGTTTTTTATTGCAAATTATTGTTTATTCACTTTTTTCACTTAAAAACTCCCTATTTATTCACCATTTTAAATTAAAAAGTCACTTTTTTGTACTATTTTCAATCCACAAGTCCACTGGCAGCCCTGTATAATGTTTCCATATTTAAAATTTGTAAATAAAAAAGTCCTAAAAAATCTTCAAGTATACATAAGTTAAAGCAAATTTTCTATCCCCTTTTTGTCCCCTATTTTTGAAAAAATTCGCACCTATTCACCTTTTTCAATAGCAATAGATCTTGTGATCCCTGTAGGAATCTTCCAGAGAATATATAATTTTCTGGAAATCCCTTAGACGTCCCTTGGAATCCACTTTTTGGAATGTTTCCTTGGATTTCACAGCTAAATTCAAGAGAAATTTCTGGAAATCCCTGGAAGATCCCTAGGAACTCCTGAGAAATTCCTAGAAAGTTCCAGGGAAATTCCTGAAAACCCCTGGGGAATCTCTGGGAGTCTCTTATAAATCACTGTGAAGTCTTAGAATTCACTTTTTGGAATTTTCTCTTGGATTTCTCAGGTAAATCCAAGATGAATTCCTGGAAATCCCTAGGAACCCCTGATAAATTCCTGAAATTTCTATGGAATATCTATGGAATTCTTGGAATTCACTTCTTAGAATTTTCTTTTGGATTGTTGAAAACAAGAGAAAATCCTGGAATTTCTGTGGAATTCCTGAAAAATTCCTGGGAAACTCCCCAAGGGTTCCTCGGAAATCTTTGGGAATCCCTTAGAAATCCCTGTGAATTCTTGGAATTCACTTCTTAGAATTGTCTCTTGGATTTCCTAGGTAAATCTAAGAGAAATTCCTTGGAATCCCTGGGAAATCTCTAAGAACCCCTGAGAAATTTCTGAGAAATTCCTAGAAAATCACTTCAAAATTGCTGGAAAATCCTTGGAAAATACCTGAAGCAATATTTCTTAAATTTGTATCAACTTACTCATTAGTCTTTGACGAATAGAATTATCCCCAGGTGGGAGGATAATTCCATTTGTTAATGCTCTTCGCAATACTTTGACAGTGTCGGGTTTCAGATGAGGATAAACTTGACTGCAGAGCAAATCGGTGAATGAAGATTGATCCCATAAATTTGGTTTGAGAATGGCGGTGATACTTTGGAGTAAATGAGCCGCGGAATGAATTAAATTCGCTGGCGGAGCATCACAATGTGAAGTGTAAGTTAATGCCCAAAGACAAGATTGTGTACAGCGTTCACTAAGTGCTTCCTTGATTTTTTCTGGACGTCTACAAATCCAATGGCACCAGGCTTGCAGGGACGCCAACAACTGTGAGTGTCTGAAATTGTTTTCAAGAAATTAGAAATATAAAGAAAATAGCTGCAATTATTTTTAAATTTTCAAACATCATACTTAAATTCTAGAAAAGAAAGAAAAAGAAAATCAAAGGAAAAATACATAAATTAAGGAAAAAGTCAAAAGGTCTAGAGAAATTAAAAAAAAAATATATTAAAAAAATGTTGAGCAATGAAAAATAATCTTCAAGAAAATTAAACAGAAAAGAGAAAGGAAGAAAGAAATTAAAGAACGCTTTTAATTACAAAAATATTTAAAAGATATATAAATAATCAGAATTAGGTTTAGTTTACAAAACTCACACTTCAACGAGATCAAGTACGATTTCCGCGGGTTGAAGTGCAGCCCTGAATAATTGATTGTCTCTAGCGAATGCACAGGCTTCTAAAGTCTGTACAATTAGTTCTTCAGTCAAGACGTGATCAGAACTAGATTGATCACCTGCAAAAAAAATAAAAATATATTAGTTTTTATGTAAAAATTAGTGTTTTATTTCAATTTTTAAAAATTGTTAAACTTTAAATTACCGATAAAAAGTGTATAAAGTCTAGCTAAAGCTTGAGTCATAGACGCCAAGTCTCGTAAATGTGCATGGACACTTGAAGCCTCGTTTTCATTCAGTAAAAGTACCTGTCCATTGGCCACTGCGGATCCTAATTCGCCAAAAACTGTCAAGGCTTCCCTCCACGATCGATACTAGAAAATTAAAAAAAAAGAATTTTTTTTTTAAAACAAAGAAAACTAAATTATTATACTCATTCGTAAATATTAAAAATCACAAACCAATAACGAAAAGATTGGAATGGGAGATATGTCTGCGATTTTTGCCAAACACTCGATGTTGCATCTCAAAAAATGCTGCCACTCAGTCTCTTCCTGTTGAAGAAAAAGAAAATCAACAATGAGAAAAAAATGTACAGAGAATAAATTCAGGGCTGCCAGTAGGGAAATAATTAATTAGGGATCACCAAATTTTTTATTTAAAAAAACAAAACGTAAAAATAATATAAAGATTCAGGAAAGCCACTCAAATTAAAAAAAAATCGAAAATGGCAAAAATAAATGAAAAATGACAAAAATAATTCAAATTTAAAAAAAAATTGTAAACTGACAAAACTAATTAAAAAATTGATTAAAAATCAAAAATTGAAGACAATAGTTGCAAAATTGGAAGAAAATAATACAAGTTTGAAGAAAATACTTTAAAAATGTAAAAAAAATTTATATGTGTAAAAAACTGTTAAAAAATGACAAAAATAATAAAAAGATTGAAGAAAATGACATTTAAAGAAAATAGTAATTCTAAAATGTCAAAAATATTTTCATAATGAAAAAAATAGTTGAGAAATAACAAAAAATAATTTATAACTGGTGTCAAAAATTAAAAATTTGAAGACAGTACTTGAAAAATTGACGAAATAATTAAAATGTTAAGAAAATAATGGAATAATGAGATAAAAAATTAAAAGCTGATGTAAAAAATTAATAAATTCATGACAATGAAAACAAATTGAATAAAATAATTGAAATTTATAAATTTAAAAATAAATAAATAGGAATTTGTAGAAATAATTTTAAAATAACGACAATAATAGAAATATGAAAAAAATAATTGGAAAATGACAAAAATAATTGAATAATGACAAAAGTAATTGAAATTTGAAGAGAATAATTGAAAAGTTTTAAAAATAATTGAATTTACAAGAAAATGATTAGAGAATGTTATAAATAATTAAAATTTGAAGAAAATAATTTGAGACTGGTGTAAAAATTAAAATTTTGAGTACAATAATTGAGATACTGGATAAATAATTAATATCTGAAAAAAGTAATTGAATAATGACATAAATAATTGAAAGCAAGTGTAAAAATTAAACTTTTTAGACAATAGTTGAAAAACTGGAAAAAATAATAGAAGTTTCAAGAAAATAATTAAAACTTGAAGAAAATAATTTAAAAAATGTCCAAAAAATTTATGTGTTTAAAAAACTGTTGAAAAATGACAAAAACAACTGAAATTTGGAAAAAAAATGTATGCGAAATGAGCAATATAATTAAAAAATGGAGTAAAAAATTAAAATTTAATACATTAATTGAAAAATTGTATATAATAATTGAAAAATTGACTGAACAATTGAAATGTTAAAAAGCTAATTGAATAATAAAATAAATAATTAAAAAAAAATTAATAATTAAATTAATTAAATTATAAAAAATAAATAATTAAAACATTAATAAATTCATGATAATAAAAACAGATTGAATAAAATAATTGAAAAGTATAAATAAAAAAATTATTTAAAATTATTTCTACAATTTTAAAGTAACGAAAATAATAGAAATATGAAAAAAATAATTGAAAAATGACAAAAATAATTGAATAACGACAAAAGTCTTTCTTTGTACCCGATTTGGGAAATAAATAAAAGTAATTGAAATTTGAAAAAATAATTAAAGTTTTTAAAAAATAATTTGAGACTGGTATAAACAATTAAAATTTTGTGTACGATATTTGAGATATTGACGAAATAATTAAAATGTGAAGTTACTAATTGAATAATGACAAAAATAATTAAAAGCTGTTGTAAAAAATTAATAAATTCATGATGATATAAACAAATTGAATAACATAATTGGAATTTATAAATAAAGAAATAAATAAATAGAAATTTGTAGAAAATAATTCTAAAATAAAGAAAATAATAGGAATTTGAAGTAAATAGTTGGAAAATGACAAAAAGAATTTAATAATGACAACAGTAATTGAATTTTGACAAAAGAAATTGAAAAATGACAAAAATAATTGAATTTACAAGAAAATAATAATTGTAATATTGTAGTAATTGTAATAAAAAGAATGAAGAAAATGATTAAAATTTGTAGACAATAATTGAAAACTGGTGTAAGAAATTTAAAAATACGTGTCAATGAAAACAAATTGAATGAAATAATTGAAACTTGTAGAAAATAATTTAAAAACGTCAAAAATAATAGAAATATGAAGAAAATAATTGGAAAATAACAAAAATAATTGATAAATGAGAAAAAAAATTGAATATGAAAAAAATAATGAAAAATGAGGAATATAATTCAAAAAAGGAGTAAAAAAAAAAACAAATTTAATACATTAATTGAAAAACTGTATAAAATAATTTAAAAATTTACGATATAATTGAAATGTAAAGAAACTAATTGAATAATGACATAAATAATTGAAAACTGTTGTAAAACATAATAAATTTATGACAATAATAAAAAGATTGAAAAAAATTACATTTAAAAAAAATAATACCAAAATGGCAAAAATATTTTAATAATGAAAGACATAATTAAGAAAGGACAAAAATAATGGATAACTGGTGTCAAAAATTAAAAATTTGAAGACAAAAATTGAAAAAAATTAGTTGAAATTTTCAAGAAAATAAATGAATACTTAATGACATAAATAATTGAAAGCTGGTGTAAAAAATAAAAAGTTATAGACAATAATTGAAAAAATACTAGAAATTGGAGGAAAATAATCCAAAGTCGAAGAAATTTGATTTCGAAGAAAATAATTCAAGTTTGAAAAGAATAATTTAAAAATCACAAAGAAATTTAAATATGAAGAAAGTAATTAAAGTTTAAAGAAAATAATTGAAATCTGTAGAAAATAATTGAAAGAGGTGTAAAGAATTAATAAAAATGTATGACAATAATAAAAATAATGAAGAAAATGAATGAAATTAAAAGAAAAGAATTAAAAAATGGTGTAAGAAAGTTGAAAATTCATGATAATAAAAAAAATTGAATAAAATAATTGCAATTTTTAGAAATTAATTCAAAAGTCAAAAAATAATAGAAATATGAAGAAAATAATTCCAAAATGTCAAAGATATTTGAATAATGACAAAAATAATTGAAATTTGAAGAAACTAATTCAACAATGACATAAATAATAGAAAGCTGTTGTTAAAATTAAAAATTTATAGACAATAATTGAAATAATATTAGAAGTTTGAGGAAAATAATTGTAAGTTGAAGAGATTAATTGAAGTTTGAAGAAAATAATTAAAATTTGAAGAAAATAATTTAGAAATGGCAAAAATGATAGAAATATGAAGAAGGTAATTAAAGTCTGAAGAAAATAATTGAAATGTTTAGAAAATAATTCAAAAGTGCCAAGAGTAATAGAAATATGAAGAAAATATTTTCATAATGAAAAAAATAATTGAGAAATGACAAAAAAAATTGATAACTGACGTAAAAATTAAATATTTGAAAAAAATACTTGAAAAATTGATGAAGTAATTAAACTGTTAAGAAACTAATTGAATAATGACATAAATAATTAAAAGCTGGTGTAAAAATTAAACATTTATAGATAAAGATTGAAAAATTCACAAAAATATTATAAGTATGAGGAAAATATTTTAAAATTGAAGAAATGAATTGAAGTTTAAAGAAAATAATTGAAATTCGATGAGAATAATTCAAAAATTGCAAAATATCTTAGTTATTAAGAAATTAATTAAGTTTTGATAAAAATAATTGAAAAATGTGTAAAAAATTAATAAATTTTTGACAATAATAGAAAGAATGAAGAAAATGATTGTAATTAGAAGAAAATAATTAAAAACTGGTGTATAAAATAAAAAATTTATGATAATAAAAAAAATTTCATTAAAACAATTGGAATTTGTAGAAAACAATTCAAAAGTGTCAAAAATAATAGAAATATGTAGAAACTAATAAAAAAATGGCAAAAATACTTGAATAATGACAAAATTAATTGAAATTTGAAGAAAATAATTGAAAAATTACAAAAATGAACCCAGACTTGTGTAATAAATTTAAATATTTATAAAAATAATTTAAAGACTGAAGAAAATGAAATCGATATTTGAAAAAAGTAAATTCAAATTCTTAATAATACTTGAAAATTGACAAAAATACTTTAAAGTTGACAAAAGTATTCAAATTGGAATATGAACAGAATAATTTATTTATAAGGTAAATTATTAATCAAGTAGCCAATATCAGAAGATCCCGTCCCGCAACTGGAATAGACATTTTACTTAAAAAGTGAGAAAAATGAGTTTTTTTTTTTTAAAGAAATTGAGCAATAGTAAGCGATTTTAAAAAAAGTGACTAATAATGAGAAAAATAATAGCCGGCAGCCCTATAAAATTTATAATCTCACTCAAGGATACTTACATTCTCGTCGAGATTCTCAGTATCAAGATACTTTAAAGTTCGAGCCTCGATTTTAAAGCTGATTTTTTGCAAAACTCGTTCAGCTAGAGCGTGTGCAACAGTTGCGTATTGCGACTGAGTACTTTCTAAAAGAACAATCCAAACTTCCAAACAACGCAAATATCCATTTACGGAGGAACAATGTTGAAATGTGTGATGATACAAAACTTCTAATAACGTATTCACCGGGAATTTTGGACAAGATTCCACCCTTTTCAGATGATTGGTTACAAATAGTTGTAAAAATTCAGTCGTTTTCTCCATATAACTGAAAATTGAAAAAAACAAATAAAAATAACAAAATTTCTATATTTGAGGAACGATAAAGAATTAAAAGGCAAATTTTTTTTAAATACTATTATGTAGAAACATAAAAATTTATTGTTGACGTCTATAACTAATTTAAATAAAGTGTACCTTTCGTCAATTGAATCTAATCGCTCCATAGTTTGAAATATTTCAATGGCTTTATGAAAGATTTGTAGAAGCAGTCTATCGGTTACACTTGGCGAACAAGGTCTGTACAATAATTCATTTATCGTCGTCATTGCTTGAACAGACGTTTCTATCTGCTTTCCATTCTGCAAGAAAAAAAGCAGAATTAAACTTTAATGATTTAATTTTATTTAAAAAGCTAAACTATAAATAATTATGAAAAAGTTGGCGTGGCCCGATGTTACTCAGGGAAAAACAGTGTTTAAAGCACAAGATATTTATGGAAATAATGAAAGTTGAGGAACTAATAGGTCGTTGAAATATAAGGTTTTAGAGGGTAATTATTTATGAAAAAATAAGAAAATTTCTAAAAATATTGAAAACTTTAGGAATTAAGAACATCGGAGAGATTGAGAAAACCATTCTGCCTAAAACCATATAGCCTAAAATGCATTCGGCCTAAATCCCATTTAACCTAAATCTCATTAAACCTAAAATGAATTCAGCTTAAATCTCATTTTACCTAAAATGAATTCAGTTTAAAACCCATTTAACCTAAAATGCATTCAACCTAAAACCTATTTAACCTAAAATGAATTCAGCCTAAAACCCATTTAACCTAAAATGCATTCAGCCTAAATTCCATATAACCTAAATCCCATTCAACCTACAATGCATTCAGCCTAAATCCCATTTAACCTAAAATTCATTCAGGCTAAATCCCATTTAACCTAAAAAGCATTCAGCCTAAATCCCAACGCGCAGAAACCCTTTTTCTTCCCTGGGCCCAGTTTATTCTTTCCTTCTTTGGCTAGGTCCACCGCCTTTTGAATGTCGTCTACTGTTGACAGGCCCTTGTGGAAACCAAATTGGTTGTCAGATAGACTATTCTCACCGGTCAAGTGAGACTGCATTCTCTGCAGAACCATATCCTCTAGAAGTTTGCCCATTGTATCTAACAGGCATATAGGCCCGTAGGATGAGACTTTATCTAGAGGTTTGTCTTCTTTCCTTAGGAGGACCAGCCTCCGTCTTTTCCAGTCGCGGAAGAACTCTACTCTCTTAATTCAACTGTTGTAGCATTCCAAAAGAATCTGGGGAGAAGCAACGATCACTTGTTAAAGGATCTCATTGCTTATCCCATCGATTCCAGGCGCTATAGTTGCACAGAAGTAATATTACCTGGAGAACGGTAATGTGAACGAGAATATAACCGACCAAACTTCTAATCGAGAATTTATAAGAATTTAAGTTTTTTTATTTATTTATCAAATTAAGTCAAATTTTCTCAATCAATGTACGAAAATAGAATCTATAGTGTCATTCTTATTAGTAATGATTTGAATTTTAATGTTAATAGTAAGAATTATATATAATAACAATAGCAACATTAAAGACAAACTTTGCATTGTTGTTGGTCATTTTAAAATATAAATATATAATATAAATTAATTTATAATTAATTTATAATATAAAATATAAATTATCTGAAAAATGACGAAAATGATTGACAGTTGAAAAGAAAATTTAAAAATTGTCAACATAATTATATAATTGAAAAGAATAGATTATAAAATTAAACAATAAATATATTAAATTTAAACAAAAGAGTTGAAAAATTATAGGAAAAACAGTTGCAAATAATTGCAAATTAAACAGCTGAATTGAAATAAAAATAATAATAATAATAATAATAAATAATTGAAAATTGCGGAAAATAATTAATAATTGAAGGAAATAGTTGAAAAATTGAAGAAAATATTTTAAAAATTACGAAAATTATTGTCCATTAAAAGCAAAATTCAAAAAAATGACTAGATTAATAGACAACTGAAAAAAATAATTGTAAAAATTAACAAAAAATATTAGGTTTGAAGAAAATAATTGCTAATTTAAAAATTAAGAAAATTACAAGAATACTTGTTGGGAATAATTGCACTTTAACCAACTGGATTGAAAATCGAAAAAAGTAATTAAAATTGAACAAAATAATTGAAAATTGAATAAAAGCAATAAAAAATTGAAGAATTGAATTGAAATGTATGGAATATAGTTAAAAATTGAAAAAAATTACATAATTAAAAAAAGCCGAGAATTAATGAAAATATAAAAAAACAATTGAAAACTAAAGAATGAAATTAAAAATTGAAGAATAGATTTAAAAATTAAAGAAACTTAATGATAATCGAAAAAAATAATAGAGAAAAGGCGATAATATTTTAATATTAAAAAAAAATAATTGAAAATTTAAATATGAAAAAAAGAACTGAGAATTGAAGAGAATAGTTCTAGAATTGAAAAATTGAATTGAAAATTTAAAACCATTTTTATAAGTGGAAAAAATAATTGAAGAAATAAGAGAATTATTCAATATTGATATTAAGGAATTAATTAAAAATCGATAAAAAAAAATTGGAGATTAAAGAAAATATTTGAAAATTGAAGAAAATAATTAAAAATTAAAGAAATAAATTGGAAATTAACGAATTAAATGGAAATTTCAAGAAAATGATTGATATAATCGAAAGAAAAATTACAGTATGACGAAAATAATTAAATATTAAAAAATTTATAATATTAAAAAAATAATTAACAATTGAAAAAAATTAGACAAATGGTGAGAATAATCGTTATTCATACAAAAAAAATTTGGTAAATCATGAATATTCGTAAAATTGAAGGAGAATAATAAATTTCCAATTAAAAACTGATGAAAATTATGGAAAAAAATTGTAGATAATAAATGAAAATTAAAGAAATTAATTGGAAATTCAAGAATTGTATTGAAAGAGAATAATTGATATTTGAGAAAATGCGAGAATTAATTAATATTAAAGAATTAATTGAAAATCAATCAAAATAATTGAAATTTAAAAAAAAAAATTCTGAATTAAAGAAAAAAATTAAAAACTGAAGAAGAAAATTGGAAATTAAAGAATTAAACGGAAATTTCAAGAAAATAATTATAACTAAAAGAAAAATTACAATATGACGAAAATTAATTGATGAATTATCATAAAATTGAAGGAGAAAATAAATGGTCAGTTGAAAACTGATGAAAATAATGGAAACAATTGTAACAAATAAATGAAAATTATGTTGAAAGTTGAACAATTGTAGTGAAATTTTAAGAAAATATTTGATAATTAAGAAAATGCGAGAATTATTGAATTTTGAATAAAGTAATTGAAAAACTTAGAATGCAATTGAAAATTGAAGAAAATATTTGTAAGTTAAAGAATTAAGTGGAAGATTAAATAACTAAATTGAAGATTAAAGATTTAAACTAAAATATTCAAAAAATAGATGATAATTGAAAGAAAAATAACAAAATTTTTATTAACTTATCATTGTTTTCATCATATTTCAATTATTGTCTTCAAGTTTCAAATTCAAAAATCATTTTCCAATTATTTTCCACAAGTTTGAATTATTCTTATTTTTTAAAATTTTTTTTCAAAATTTTTAATTATTTTTGTCAAATTTCCTATTATTTTCTTTAATTTTTAATCATTTTTAATTATCTGAAATTTGTATTTTTCTATTGAATTTTCAATTATATCTACGAATTTCTTGCTTTTTATGTACCTATAATCTGTATGTTTTGCTATTATTTCTCTTAAATTAAAAATTGTTGCTCTGAATTTTAAATTATGTTTATCTTTTTTCATTTATTTTCTCTAATTTTTAATTTTTTTGCAATTAACTTCTAAAATTTTTAAGTATTTTTCTGAAATATTCTTTAAATTTCCTTTATTTAAAATATATTATGCAATTTTTTCAATTATTTTCTCAAATTTTAATTATTTTCTTCAATTTTAAATTATTTATATTATTTTTTCATAATTATCCTAAATTTTTAATCATTTTCATCATTTCCTGAATTAATTTTCTAAAATTGTAATTACTTATTTCAATTTGAATCATTTATCTCAATTTTCAATTATTTTCTCCAATTTTTCATTACTCTAATTTTTTTCAATTTATTTCTAAGATTTTGAAGTATTTTTTTCATATTTAAATTACTTTCTTTCATTTTAAAATTGTTCATAATTGTTATATTTAATAATAATTTGTACACTTCATTGACTTATAGTTGATTTGTAAAGATAATTATTTTGTTATTTATCCATTTTTTTTTTTTTTTAATAAATTGTTTGTGTTTCAAAATAGTGGGGCTCATTCAAACATAGAAAACTCTCATAAATTCTTCGGAAGGAGAATATTCTTGGTTATATTCTCGAGAATGTAACCGGATTTTAAATTACCGAGAATTTCGCAACTCTAAACCTAGTGCATGAATTCTGTTGTTCTGTAAGAGTGAAGAGTTCCTCCTCACCAACTTGACAGTCACTCCAGTCCATCCTAGGCTACCGTTCTGCCGAAGGAAACAAGGCCTTTATAATTTGCCGGACCCAATCGGAATTGTCCAGACCGGTGGTCTTTTGCCTTGTTAACAATTTCTTGTTAACGATTTTATAAACCAGACCACATTGATCATTTTCGACATCTCCGATTAGGTCCTTCCAGCACTTTCTTTTTGCTGTGCGTATCTCCTTCCTGAGAATTATCTTGGCCTCTGTATATGCTTCCTTCAGCAGAGGATCTCCGTTAGAACGGTCATTTCTCCTTCTTGCGTTGAGGCATGCCTTTTTTGAGACCAATTCCTCTGACCACAAGTATACGTTCCTTCTTCTTGGGGTTGTGCTTCTATGACGCATGATAGACGCGTCGCATGCAGTGATAATCATATTTTTCACCGTCCGCACCTCCCCTTCAAGAGTGTTCGGCCTCTTCGCCCATCCTAGCTCCTCCATGAGGCAGGACTTTTCGAGGGACCGGCCGAACTTCTCCTTGTTGAGCTTTTTAATGTTCCACTTTGGGCCATTCTTACTGAAGACACCGTGGTTCCTGGCCCGTAGTGTGCCTCCCTTTGAGACTGAAAACTCGATATACTGGTAGTCACTATGAGTATAATCCTCTAGAACGCGTCAATCTTTAATACTTGCTTTCAAAAGAGACGTTGTGATCGTTAGATCAATTATCAATCCCTGACCATTTTTCCGAAATGTTCAAGACCTCCCCTGGTTCGCAACCATCAGGTTGTTCCTGGAAATCATTTCTCCGACCAAGACTCCTCTTTTATCGACCCTTGTCTCTCCCTATTCTGGTAACTTAGCATTGAAGTCACCTGTAATGAGGATGTCCAACCTGAATTCTCTAAGGCTCGTTTCGAGGTCATATATCTGATCTTCGAAGGCTGACAGTTTATCGTTGGGTGAGAAATAACACCTATACATACGTATTCCTGACATTTCCACCCACTCGAATCCCCTGCTCATCTCCAGGAACTTATCTGCCCGTAACTCGGAATTGCAAATCTATATTGCTGCTCTCCCGATTTATCCTGATACCAGGAAGTAAAATCGTTCTTTCTGTTCTGTTCAGTACAGAACAATACATCAATCTTCTTCTCCCTGGCTGTCTGGATATTTTTATTTTACCATAATTTTAGAGCCTAAACTCTGTGAGAAAAAAAATTGACAACTCTGATCATTATTTTGAATTTTAATGGATTAAAATTACTACAGTTCGCCCTCTTAATGGAAGAAATAAATAATTGATAATTACCATTGAATCATGATACTTGGCACATGCGAATATGGCATCCAATAAATTGGGAGTGATGTGCTCAGAGAGAACAATCCAACTAAACAAGTGCGCTAAAACTTCTAGAGTCGCTATGCAAACTTCATTACTGCCTAATGATAATCCTTCAACGTCTAAAACAGCACGAGCGGGAGGAATACTGTTTCCTCCCGTAGGCGAAGGAGGCGGAGTTATTGTGCCAGAACGATTTTGAGATTTATTCGCTTCTTTCAGCAAACCTGTAACAATAATCAAATATTTAGTTAAACAAATTTACTTTTAATCACAGTTAAAGTTTCTTGAAATAATTTTCTACCAACTTTAATCGGTCCAGGGTTTTAATTAAGAACCGTACATTTTTAAAGGTTATTTGTGAATAAATAATAAATCAATAAAAATCCTCTATTATTATTTTTTTTACCAGTGAGGATATCTAAAGTTGTAGAAATTTGTGCTCCCAAAATTCTCAATAATTCGGCCTTTCGATGAATTGGCAGATCTTCTCGTGGAGTTGCCAATTCCTCGGATGCTGTTCGTAAATAAACTAATCCCAAAAGTCTTGTGTGTTTGTGGCCCAATAACTGTGAAAATGCCAATTTTGGATTAATTATAAATTCAAAGAATTATTCGAAGAAACAATAGTTGTTTGAATAATTTTGTAAATTAACAGTTAAAAAAATGGAAAAAAAATAATAAAAAAACAAACCTGCAAAATATTTGAAAAGAAATCTGGATAAAAATGTGGCCAATCGTGTCTCGCAATGTCCACGACCAGTTTAACGACCTTGTTTCTCACAAAAGGAGCAACACCACGTTCCAGAGAAAGTGTATATAAAGTTGATCTAATTAATGCTCTATCCTCCCAAAGCAAAATGGGCCAACGTCTTCCTATCGTGGTCTAAAAAACATAAATATTCATCATTATTTTTTTAATTGACATTTTTTATCTATATTTTGCAAACTATTCATAAAACTATCTTTTAAAAGAGTAGAAAAAATTTACAATATCCATAAATGTTATTTTTTTGTGGATTTATTTTATCTTTAACTTAATTTTTTTGTGGATTTTTTTCTTCTTGATTTGCAATGTCTATAATAAATTACGAAAATTCAAATAAAAAATCAAAAAGTGAGATAATAAAAAACATGTTTGAAAAAAGGAGATAATTTTTTACAAAAATCTGACGAAAATAGAAATTTATTTCATAAAATGAAAAAACTATTATAAACATACAAAAAAAAAATCTTAAAATATTATAAAAATTTGAGAGAAAATTTTAAATAATCAATTTTGTTTAATCAAAAAATGAGAAAAATTTTATGGAAAAGTAAATAAACTTACGAAAAAATGTACAAAAAAAATGTGAATCAGAGAAAATTAGAAAATAAAAAACATTAACTTCACTATTTATTAAAAAATAAATTAGAAAAATTAAAAAATCATGAGGCTATGAAAATGACTAGGAAGTAAACTAAAATAATTTGTGTAAAAATAGCAAATAAAAGAAACTTTAAAAAAAAAAATCAAAACTAAAAATACAAATAACTTTAAGAAAATGAGAAAAATTAAAAAAACTATTAAAAAAGAGCGGTAAATAAGAACATTTTGAAAGAATAAGAAATTAAAAGGAACTGCAAAAAATGTTGTTAAAGAAATTAGATATTTATTTATTTAATTCGTATACGGAATATCTAAATCTTGAATTCTGTAACTAAATAAATAAATAAATTCAAAATTAATACAAAAATTGAACAATTTTGAGCGAGGAAAAAAAATTAGAAAAAATTGTACTCATTGGAAAAAATTTCTAACCTAAAAAAAATAATAATACAAATAGGAAATTGATTAAAAGGCCACAAAACGACGTAAAAAATATGAGAAAAAACACGAAACTAGCTTAAAATATTTGTAAAACTTCAGAGAATGTCATAACAATTTGATTTTCTTTTTTAAATCAAAAAATAATAAAAGAAAAAAATTTAACTCTCCCTGACCCTAAAAAAAATAGAATCATTCAAAAAGTCGGGAGATAATCTACGAAAATGTATTTACTGAAAATCTTAGGAAATAAAGAATTAAAAAACGAATTAGTTAAAATGAAAAAAAAAAATATATAAATGAAAAAAGGGAGAAAAATAACAAAAAGAAAAACGAGTGAATTTTATTGAAAACAAAAAATAAAAATCTATATGAAATAAACGAAAATAATTCACTTGATTATGAGAAAATTAGAGAAACTCTAATAAAAAAGGACAAAGAGAAACAAATAAAAAATACAAAAAACAATTAATTATCTTTAAAAAACTGAGAAAAATTAAGAAATGTAGAAAACAAACTGAATAAATATTTTGAAAGATTAAGAAATTAAAAGAAATAAAAGTAAACAAATTTAGAAATTTTTCCGAATAAATGTACCGAGAAAGGAAGAAAAATTACAAAAATATGAGCAAATCTAAAAAAAATTTGAAAAAATTAATATTCTCCCCCCCCCCCTTCCCCCGCCCAAAAAGTAGACAAAAAACGAGAAAGATATAAAAACAACTGAATAAATATTTTGAAAAAATTAAAAGAAAACAATTTACAAATGTTGAAAATTTCGAAATAATGAAAAATAATAAAATTAGACGTGAAAAAGAAAAAATTCTGAGGACAACTTTAATAACTAAATAAATATTTTGAAAAAAATGAAAAGAAAAAGATTAAAAGACAAAAATTTAACAATATTGAGACATTGGAAAAAGTGGGTAAAAATTTTACAAATTTTACAAAAAAAGGAAAAAAAAATTATCCTCCCCCCTTCGCCACTTTTTTTAATCGACAAAAAAAGACAATATTTTTTAAAAATTTATAATTATCTACCAAAAAAAGTGATAGATTAACGAAGAAAGAAATAAAGAATTACAACTAAGCGAAAAGAAATCAGAAAATGAGAAAAAAACGCATGAAAAAAAATAGAAATTTGTTCAGCGTTGTAAAACGTAAAAGTATGAAATAAATTAAAATAATTTGCGTAAAAAGAAAAAAGTTTTTAAAAATTAATATTAAACCTAATAAAAAAAAATTATAAACTGGAATAGTTTTTTTTTAAAATAATAAGAAATTGTAGGGAAAAAACTGCTTCAAAAAACAGTTTAAAAGAAAAAACTTTATAATCTAATAAAATGATAAACAATATTAGAAAGTTTATTAAATAAAAGTAAACTTGGTAAGAATCTACCAAAAAATAAGAAATAGTAAAAATAAAATAAAAAATGTATAAAGATAAATAAAAAGTCCACAAAAGAAATGTAAAAATCTTTAAAAAAAAAAAAAAGAAGTTTAAGAAAATTAAACCGAGAATATTTTTTTGTAATATTAGACTTAAATCAAGTCCAACAATAATTTTAGAAATATAAAAAAAATCTAAAAATCATTTGAAAGAATAAGTAAGTTTGGAAAAAATAGACAATATGTAAAAATAAATTTACAATAAAGTGAGCGTATTTTTTTGTTAAATATAAAAAAAATTAAGAAAAAAAAGCGAAAAAAAATTTAGTGAATGTTGTAATAACAAAATTGTGTAAAATAATACTTAAATAATTTATATAAAAAGAAGAAAATTAAAGGAAATCCTAAAATAGAAAAATAATACCAAATATTGAAAAAAATCTCTTAATTTAAAAAAAAAAGGAATTATAATATAAAAATTGAACAATTGCGAAAAAATGAAATCTCTTAGAAATCTTTTTAATGGAATTAAAAAAGGATTATTGTGAATATGTAAAATAATTAATACTAATTAATGCGCATTTAAACTCGAATTAATTGAAATTCGAAAGTTTGAATAAATTGAAATACGAGTTAATTGACGTTTGGAATTTATTTAATTACTTAAGGATATAAAAATTTAATATTATTTCGTGCTATCTTCATTTCAAAAATGTTTAGATCATATTTTCACTTACAATTTTTCCAATTTTATAAACAATCAAATATTTAAATTGAAATTTTCAAGATTTATCCACGAATTTCTGGTTTTCTTTTTTTTTTAAATTCCTCTTTTTTACACGCGTAACATTTTTTCGTGTCTGTCCAACATGAAAAATACCTTTCCACGAATTCGTTTAAATAAAAAATTGGCTCAAGCTGTTTTCAGGAATGAAAATTAAGGACTAAATTGATGAAATTTACCTCCAAGGTGGATAAGGCGAACATACTGACGTAGTGATTATTCGTGGACGACAAGAAATGAAGGCAAGGCCTCCAGGAATTAATCTGAGCCGTAAATTCATGAAGGCTCTGCTCGATAGTTCTTTTTCGCTCATTATTTGTTTGCGGTGAAAAAAATTCAGTCATTAAATGCTCCAGTCTCTGAAGTGCCGCCACATCGTCATCCTGATGTAAAAAATCCAATTTTTAATCGGTTTTCACGAAATAAAACTGTTAAACGTCAAAGTGCTGACAAAACTCACATCGCAATTTAAGTGATAATTTTACGTTTAATAGACACTTAATGCATTTGAAAACAATTGAAATTGTCACTTACCATGTTAGTTTACTAAATTAATTAGTCTATAGTTATAAATGCAATTAAAATCTAGATTTAAATATTATATAAATAAAATTAAGAGAGGTTAGTTTGGCAGACGTCATCCGCATCTTTCTCTCTCACCCACTCCATTTTTATCTCGAAATCGAACTACATCGATACTTTATCGATGGCCATTTTTTAAAGTGGAAGGGTTTTAAAAAATTGTTATTGCTCAATTAATTAATAAGTGTTTGAATTAAACAGAACAAAAATTATATATAATTGTGGTTATTTTTTTTACTTTTGGGTAATTTTATAATTTTCTAGTGTTATTTCTTTACTTTTTAGTTATTATTTTATTATTTAGTTATTTTTACAGATTTCAAAAATTTTTCGAAATAATTTTTTCATTACGAAGTAATTTTTCTGAGAGGTTAGAAACTCGAGAAGTAACGTGTAAACTTGTGTTAAATTATTTTAAAGCATCTAGAATAATGTGAATTATCTTAAAATATCTGAAGTATCTTGAGTTATTTATAGTATTGTGAAGTACTACGAAATATGATAAATTACTTTGAAATATCTTCAATTACTGTGTATCTTAAATTATCTGAAGTATCTTGAATTATCTGAAATATCGTTAAATATACCCTGAAGTATTGTAAATTATCTGAAGTAAAATGGATTACCATAAAGTATCTTTAATTATATTATCATCAATTATCTCAAGTATCTAGAATTACTACGAAGTGACTTGAATTTTTTTGAAATATCTTGAGTTATCTGAAGTTACTTGAATCATTCAGATAATTATCTTGACTTCATTAAAGTTGCTTAAATCGCATTTGGATAACTATATTGAATTATCTGAAGTATGTGAGTTACTCTAAAGTATCTTAAATTATTTTAAAATATCTTACATAATCTGAAGTATTATAATTATCGGAAGTATCTTGAATTATCTAATGTATCTTGAATTATCAGAACTATAATGAATTATCCTAAAGTATCATGAATTGCTATGAATTCTCTTACATTATCTGAAGTATTGTGAATTATCTTAAATTATTTTGAAATATCTTACATTATCTGAAGTATCTTGAATTATCTAAACTATAATATTTTACTCTGAAGTACCGCAAATTACCTTAAAGTATCTTGACTTACTGTGAAGTATCTTAAATTATCTGAAATATCATAAATTATCTTAAATTATCTAAAGTATCTTGAATTATCAGAAGTATCGTAAATTATCCTGAAGTATCATGAATTGCTATGAAATATCTTGGATTATATATGAAGTATCTTGAATCTTGAATTATCTAAAGAATCGTGATTTATCTTGAATTATCTTAAGTATCTTGAGTTTTTGGAAGTATTTTAAATCATCTTGAATTAGCTGCAGTATCGTCAATCATCTTGTATTATCTGAAGTATGGTATATCATCTTGAATTATTTGAAGTATCGTGATTTATATTGAATTATCTAAACTATCGTGATTTATCTTTAATTATCTGAAATATCGCTCTTTATCTTGAACTATCTGAAGAATAGTGATTTATCTTAAATTATCTTGAGTTTTTGGAAGTATCTTGAATCATCTTGAATTATCTGAAGCATCCAAAGTATCGTGATTTATCTTAAATTATCTGAAATATCGCTCTTTATCTTGAACTATCTTAATAATCGTGATTTATCTTGAATTATCTGAAGTATCTTGAGTTTTTGGAAGTATCTTGAATCATCTTGAATTATCTGAAGTATCGTGATTTATCTTGAATTATCTAAAGTATCGTGATTTATCTTGAATTATCTAAAGTATCGTGATTTATCTTGACTTATCTTAAGAATCTTAAGTTTTTGAAATTATTTTAAAACATCTTGAATTAGCTGCAGTATCGTGAATCATCTTAAATTATGTATCTAAAGAATAATGAATTACTCTGAGGTATCTTTAATTATTTAGAATTATCATCTATTATCTGAAGTATCTAGAATTACTACGAAGTGACTTGAATTTTTTTTAAATATCCGGAGTTATCCGAAATTTCTTTAATAATTCAGATAACCATCTTGAATCATCTTGAATTACATTCAGTTATATGTAATATTTAAAATTACTCTGAAGTGAAATGGATTTTTTTGAAATATCTTGAGTTATCTGAAATTACTTGAATCATTCAGATAATTATCTGGAGTTAATTAAAGTTACTTTAATCATTTGGGTAACTATATTGAATTATCTGAAGTATGCGAATTATTCTAAAGTATCTTAAATTATTTTAAAATATCTTACATTATCTAAAGTATTGTTATTATCGGAAGTATCTCGAATTATCTGAAATATCTTGAATTATCTGAATTATAATAATTTACTCTGAAGTACCGCAAATTACCTCGAAGTATCTTGAATTACTGTGGAGTATCTTAAACTATCTGAAATATCGTAAATTTATCTTAAATTATCTAAAGTATCTTGAATTATCAGAAGTATCGTGAATTATCCTGAAGTATCATAAATTGCTATGAAATATCTTGGATTATATAAAGTATCTTGAATCTTGAATTATCTAAACTATCGTGATTTATCTTGAATTATCTGAAATATCGCTCTTTATCTTGAATTATATGAAGAATCGTGATTTATCTTGAATTATCTGAAGTATCTTGAGTTTTTGGAAGTATTTTGATTCATCTTGAATTAGCTGCAGTATCGTGAATCATCTTGTATTATCTGAAGTATGGTGAATCATCTTGAATTATCTGAAGTATCGTGTTTTATCTTGAATTATCTGAAGTATCGTGATTTATCTTGATTTATCTGAAGTATCGGGATTTATCTTGAATTATCTGAAATATCGCTCTTTATCTTGAATTATATGAAGAATCGTGATTTATCTTGAATTATCTGAAGTATCTTGAGTTTTTGGAAGTATTTTGATTCATTTTGAATTAGCTGCAGTATCGTGAATCATCTTGTATTATCTGAAGTATGGTGAATCATCTTGAATTATCTGAAGTATCGTGATTTATCTTGATTTATCTGAAGTATCGGGATTTATCTTGAATTATCTGAAGTATCTTGAATTACCCTGAAGTATAATAAATTACTGTGAAGTATGTGGAGTTATTTTTAAATATCTTGAATTATCTGAAGTTTCCGGAATTATCTTAAGTATCTTGATAACCCTGAAGTATTATGAATTTCTCTGAATTATCTTGAATTACTGTGAAGTATCTTGTATTACTCTGAAATATCTGGAATTATCTGAAGTACTTCGATATTATATATATCGATATAATTCTAATTTATTTTCTGGATCTTTTTTATTTCTAGAAGTTTTAAAAAAATTTATTTTCTTTCTTTTTAATTATCCTTTCTCAATAGAAATAATACATTTTCAATTTTTTATATTTTCTATAGGGACTTTTAACATTTACTTTTTAATTATTCCTGGTTATATTTAGTGTTTTTTCTTATTAAAGTTTTAATTATTCATACAATTTTTTTATTGTTTTCATTCGTTATATATTTTTGTCAATTTCAAGTTATTTTGTAAATAATCTAGTGAACACACTGTTTTACTTTATATATTACTTTATTTATTATTCACACTTTATTAATTTATCATTTTTATTTTATTTTCATAGTAATTTTTAAAAAATTTTAGTTAAATGTCTATTTAAATATATTTATATTTTACTTTCTAGTGATTTTTCTCCAATTTTTATATTGTTTTCTTTTTATTTTATTTTTATTACTTTAAACTTTTTCTCTTCTTTCTTTACTCAGTTTTATTTAACTTTTAGTTATCATTTTACTTTTCTAATAATTTTTATTTATATTTTCTAGTAATCTTTATTCTTAAGGATGTTTGACCTTTTGATATAACCTCAAACTAAAAAAGTAGTTTTAGCATGAAAACAAAATATAATAAAAATTAATTTTCATAAATGTTAAAAGATATAGGTACTTTAATACAATCTACAAATAACATTATTTTAGATGATTAAAATATTCTGTCATTAACGCATTATTTAACAATTGTGTTTTTTCTTTAAATCTAATGAACAAAATACACTTTTTTTCAAATTATGTCAAACAATTTATATTCTGTGAAAAATTCTCTACAATTCTATACTCATAGTTAATTATATTATTTCAATTATTTCAGTTCAAAAGTAATAAAAACAATTTTTCTAAAATCTAATACTCAGTTAATTTTGTATTTTAAAAAAGTATTTGTATTATTTCCAATTCTATTATGTTTCTTTGCAAGCTATTTTTTATTTTTAGTAATTCCTTTAAATTTATATTGCCTAATATTCAATTAATGGTAATTTTCTTCATTTTCCAGTTTTCATGCATTCCTAGTGATTTTTTGGACCATTTAGTTATTATTTCCATTTTCTAGTTATTTTTTAATTTTTCAGTTATCATTTTCATTTCCTAGTCATTTTTTTTAACTATATTAATTTAAAAATATTTTTTGCCATCTTCTCATGTATTTTTGTCTCTTTCCAACAAAAATCAAAAATGATTTCAAACTCAATCTGCAAATAACTTTTTATTCACTGTCTCATTCTTTAAATATACATTTAAAAAAATAGCAAGTTTAAAAAACAAATTTGATGGTAATTGGAGGAGCTTTTTTAGATTAATTTTGCCAAAGCCTTAAAGCTTTGTCTTTGCCTCCAGAAGCGACTCGATCACCACTTGGCGCCCAATCAACTGCATAAATTTCATCGGCATGACCAGGTAAGTCATGAACTAACTTTTTCATTTTTATATTCCAAACTGAAACAAAAATAATTTCCATAAACATAATAAATAGTACATTTTTTACAAACAAATTTCAACTGAAATATTTCTTTTTTTGGGACATAAAAATGTGAAATTCTTGAAAAAAATTTAAATTGTTAAAAAAAAAAAAGAATAATAACAGTTAAATATAAATAAATAAAACTACCTTTTAAAGTTGAGTCAGCGCTTCCACTAACTAATAATCGTGAATCTGCGCTCCAGGCAATCGTATAAACCCTTTGAACATGACCTCTTAAAACTCCAATGAATTTTCCAGTATTTCCATCCCAAAGTTTAATAGACTTGTCAAAAGACGCGCTAGCGATCAATCTTCCATCCGGTGAAAATTTAACATCGTTGATTAATTGCTGATGACCTGACATTCTTTCTGTAAAAAAAAAAAAAAAAATTAAATTCATCTCTACTTCTAATGATACTAAATTTCTATCTCAACTTTAAAATAACCAGAACTCATTTAAAATTATAAATTTTTGCAAATTCAAATAATGAAAATTACGAAATTGAAGAATAATATCTGAAAAATAACGAAAATAACTGACAATTGAAAACAAAATTAAAAAACGGCTACATAGTTACACAATTCAAAAGAATAGTTAAAAAAATTAAACAATAATTATTAAATTTAAACAAAATATTTGAAAAATTATAGGAATAACTGTTGGGAATAATTGCATATTGAACAGCTGGATTAAAAATCGAAAAAAATAATTGAAATTAAAGAAAATAGTAAAAAATTGAGGATTTAAATTAAAATTTGCAAAAAAATTATAAAATGACGGAAATAATTGACAATTGAAAAAAAATCAAAGAATAAATTTAAAATTTTGAGATTGATAATAATTCAAAATGGAGGAAAATAATTAATAATTGAAAGAAATTGTTAAAAAATGACGAGAATAATTGAAAAATAATGAAAATAATTGTCAATTAAAACCAAAGTTAGAAACATGACTAGATTAATAGACAACTGAAAAAAATAATTCAAAAAATTATAAAATTATAGAAATAATTGTTGAAAATAATTGTAAAGGGTTGATACAAAAACATGATTTGAAAATTCCATGACTTTTCCAGGTTTTCCAAACCATTTTCGCAAAAATTCCAGGTCCAAATATAAAATTATTTTATTAAATTTTTGGTAGTTACAGTGAAAAAAATATAAAATATTCAAATTAAATGAATAATATAATATCAATTAATGTATCGAGTGACTTTTGAAGACAATTAAAGACATTTAAAAAAGGTTTCAAGGTCAAAAAATAATTTTTTTTTAAGTTTACTTTTGATGTAATATTTTTAATTTTGAGATTAAAGTTGAACAATTTCGTACTAAAAACGCAAAAAGAAATAATATATAGGTACATATTATTTTTCATCAAATTCCATGAAAAAATACAAAATTTTAATAGAAACTTCATTGTTGTTAGTCTTTTAAAACTATAAAATTTTGCAAATGCAAAAAATAATTAAAATTACGAGAATAATTACAAAATTGAAGAAAATATCTGAAAATTACAACAAAAAAATTGACAATTAAAAACAAAATTCGAAAAATGATTAGATTAATAGGCAACTGAAAAAAATAATTGAAAAATTAAACAAGAAATATTAAATCAAGAAATTAAGAAACAAGAAAAATTAAGAAAATTATAGGAATAATTGTTGTAAATAATTATTAATTGAACAACTGGATTGAAAAACGAAAAAAATTGAAAATTTTAGAATGGAATTTAACTTTAAAAAATACAATTAAAAATTAAAAAAAGTAACTAAAAAAGCTGAGAATAATGAAATATAGAAGAAAATAATTGAAAACTGAAGAATGGAATTGAAATTTGAAGAAAATAATAAAAAAATTAAGAAAGAAATTTAAAATTTAAGAATTAAATTCAAAATTGAAAAAATAATTGATAATTAAAAAAAGGTGAGAATTCTTTAATATTGAATAAAATAATAGAAAATTTAAGACTGCAATTTCATATTAAAAATACGAACTGAGAAGTGAACAAAATAATTAAAACTTGAAGAATTAAATGAAAGATTAAGATATTAAATTAAAATTTTAAAAAATAATTACCAAAGGAAAAAAAATTAGAAAACTATCGAGATTAATCGATAACCGAATAAAATAATTTTTAAAATTGTAGGATAATTATAAAATTTAGGAAAAAAAATTTCACAATCAAAAATTTGAAGAAAATAATTGAAAATTGGGGGAAAACATTAATAATTGGAAGAAATAATTGAAAAATAAGTAGAATAAATGAAAAATTGAAAAAAATATTTGAAAAATGACGAAAATAATAGATAATTGAAAACAACTTTCGAAAAATAACAAGATTAATAGACAACAACAGAAAGAATTTAAAAAATTAAAGAATAAATTTAAAATTTTAAGAGAATAATTGAAAAAATTGAAGGAAATATTTGTAAATTGTAAAAAAAAAAAATTAATAATTTAAAGAAATAATTGAAAAATTACGAGAATAATAATTGGAGAAAATATAAAAATTGAAGAAATAAATTGAAGATTAAAGAATTAAATTTAAATTCTATGAAAATAATATAATTAAAAGAAAATTTTTTCTTTTTTTCTGCCCCTCAGAGATCACTTCGTCACTTATTACCTTTTTACATCTCTTATCACAAAACTAACTTCGGTAAAAATTCTATTTTCAACAGACTTTGCATTGAAGCTAATTATTATAGTGACTCTCTAGACTTTTTTGACGGTAGGATTAATCTTTTTATTCAAACTCTTCGTACTATCATTCTATTTGCAACCAACAGTCGCAGCTAAATTATTATTTATTTTTTTACTACTAATTAATTTTATATCATGTTGTTTATTGATGCGGCCATACTCACACAGAGTTTTAATACGTTTGTTATATCTTTCATTATTTTATTCTTACTTGTTATTTCGTTATCGACTATTGTATTGTATGTATTCTCTTATTATTATCTTCTTTTTTATCTATAATGGGTTCTTCTACCCGTGCAATGTACAATAAATAAATAAAATTACTAAATGATTAAAATAATTAAATATTAAGAAAAATACTTGACAATTGAAAAAAAAAGTAAAACAAGTTCGAAAAATGGAGAGAATAATCGACAATAGAACAAAATTATTGAAAAAATTAAAGAATAATTATAAAATTGAAGGAGAATATTAAGTTGTCAATTAAAAACTGAAGAAAACTATAGAAAAAATTGTAGAAAATAAATAAAAATTGAAGAAGATAATTAAAGAATTGTATTGAAATTTCAAGAAAATGATTGATAATTAAAAAAAGGTGAGGATTATTAAATATTGAATAAAATAATTGAAAATTTAAGACTGCAATTTCATATTAAAAATACGAACTGAGAAGTGAACAAAATAATTAAAACTTGAAGAATTAAATGAAAGATTAAGATATTAAATTAAAATTTTAAAAAATAATTACCAAAGGAAAAAAAAATTAGAAAACTATCGAGATTAATCGATAACAGAATAAAATAATTTTTAAAATTGTAGGATAATTATAAAATTTAATTGAAAATCGATAAAAATAATATTGAAAAATAAAGAAAATATTTGGGAATTGAAGAAAATAATTAAAAATTGAAGAAATAAATTGGAAATTAAAGAATTAAGTAGAATTTTTAAGAATTTAAATGTTAATTAAAATAAAAATTCCAAAATAACGAAAATAATAGATATTGACGAAATTAATTAACTATTAAAAAAACTAGTTAATAATTGAAAAGAAAATTCAATAAATGGTGAGAATAATTCGGCATTCAAGCAAAAAAAATTTTGAAATTGATGAATAATCATAAAATTAAAAGTGAATAATAAATTGCAAATTGAAAATTGATGAAAATTATGGAAAAATAGTAGAAAATAAAAAAAAATTGAAGAAATGAATTGGAAATTGAAGAATTGTTTTGAAATTTCAAGAAAATAATTGATCAATGAGAAAATGGGAGAATGAATAAAATAATTGAAAAATCTGTGAATTACTGAATATTGAGTGACTAATTGAAAATCAATAAAAATAATTGAAAATAAAGAAAATATTTGAGAATTGAAGACAATAATAAAAATTGAATGAATTAATTGCAAATTAAAGAATTAAAGGAAAATTTCAAGAATTTAATTTTTACTTAAAATAAAATTATAATATGACAAAAATAATTAAATATTGACGAAACTAATTAACTATTAATAAAAAAAAAAAAATTAACAATTGTAAAAAAACTCGAAAATTGGTTAGAATAATCGGTATTCGAACAAAATTTTTTTTTAAATTAATGAATAATCATAAAATTGAAGAAGAAGAATAAATTGTCAATTGAAAACTGATGAAAATTATAGAGGAAATTGTAGAAAATAAATAGCATTTGAAGAAATCAATTTGAAATTATTGAAATTTCAAGAAAATAATTGATAATTGAGAAAATGCGAGAATTATTTAATATTGAATAAAATAATTAAAAAACGAAGAATGAAATTAAAAATTGAAGTAAATAATAGCGAACATTGAAAAAAATAATTAAAAATTAAAGAAATAAATTGAAGATTAAAGAATTAAACTGAAATATTAAGAAAATAGTTTATAATTAAGAGAAAATTACAAAATTACTAAAAGAATTCAATATTAAAGAAAATAATTGAGAAATGAGGAAAATAATTGACAATCGAAGAAAGAAAAATTCGAAAACTGCCGAGAATAATCGACAACAGAACAAAATAATTTAAAAAAATTAATTATAAAATTATAAATTATAAAAAAACTATTGACAAATTTAAAAAAAATTATAGATTTATAAAATATTATTTAATTTAAAGAGTTAGGTATTTAATAATATTATTTTATTCTACTAGTAGATTAATAATATTTAAAATAAATTTTATGTGATATAGAATTTTAATTTCATTATTAAAAATAAAAATAGAGGTATTTCCTTTTTATTATTGATACATATATTATAGTCCAAATACTTAACCTCTCAAAACTCCATTTCTTAGAATATTTAACCTCTCGAAATTTCATTTGTCATATTGTTTAAATTCTGAAATATATATTTTTCAAAAATTTGATTTATCAGATACATTATTTGCCCGAACATTCAATTAATTTAATTAATTAATTAATTTCGGCATTTGCCCGACACACGGAATGTAGAATTTCTAAAAGAAAAAAAAAGAACATCTGTCTTATATAATTTCTAAAGAGCTCGCTGATTGGCCGATAATCTCTCCGGAAATATTACCGGCCAATCAGCGAGCTCTTTTAGAAATTCTACATTCCGTGTGTCGGGCAAATGCACATTCTGGATTTTTTACATTCGGGAAGTTTAAATAAAGCTTCGGTTAATTAAATATTCTGACAAATAATGAATCTGAAAATTACAATTTCTGATAAATATATATTCGAGAATTTAAACATTTAAACAAATGAAAATTTGAGAGATTAAATATTTTAAGAAATGGAGTTTTAAGAGGTCTTATTGGTCGTGTTTAAGTTTTTCTTTTTACAATAACTAAACGACTTTTTATCTAATTTGTAAAATTAGTCTTTTCTAACATACCAACAGGCTTTTTACTGCTCTCGGGTTTCCAGAGAATTAAAGTAAAATCATCTGAGCCCGAAACGAGTTTTTCTTCACCAACGGCTTCATAACGTCTTTTGGCACGTTCTTTTGCGCTTTCTTGTTCATTTTTCTTCCTGGAGATTTCAAAGGCTGCTGTTCTAAGTGCATAATCGACATTAAGTGCCAGAGTGTTCACCCAGTGAGCATGACCTTCGAGATTTCTGCACAGTTTACCCTGCAATTATTAATATTATGTAGCAAAGTCACTTCAAATTAAACAGGCGAAACTGAAAATTAATTTTCTATCCAAAATGTTGTTTTTTAAAGAATTTTAGACGACACGTATTTTTTTTTAACTGAAAAAACATTTTTCATGGAATTATAAAGATATTAATTTTTAAAATCAGAGCTCTCGTTTATTTAAATTTTAAGGGAAAAAAACCAGTGGTGTAATCTATTATGATTTTAATTATTTAAACTACAATTTTGTACTATTTTTATCATTTTTCAATTATTCTCGGCAATTTTTACTTATTTTCAATTTGTTTCCCTAAATTTTAAATTTACCTTCTTCAAATTTCAATTATTTTGTTTAGTTTTTTCAATTACTTTTTCAATTTTAATTATTTTTCCCTTGACATTAAATCGATTTAATTATTTATTGTTAAATTTTATATTATTCATTATTATTTCTTTTTATTGTTTTCCAATTATTTTCTCCATCTTTTAATATTTTCATTATTTTTCAATTAATTTCCTAAATTTTTAATTATTATCTTAAATTTAGATTATTGTCATGAATTTTCCATGTTTTAAACGATTTTTCAATTATTTTATATAATAAATTCTGCAACTTCATTATTTTTATTATTTTGGCCCAATTTTCAAAACTTTCAATTATTTATCTTAAATTTCAATTATTTCTCTTAAATTTCAATTATTGCCATCAATTTTCAATTATTTATGAGATTTTTTTAATTATTCTATTTCATTAAAAAATTTTAAGCACTTTTGTTATTATTTTTTTTTTAAACATATATTCTATGATTTTTTCAATTATTTCTCTAAATTTTATTTACTGTTTTCAATTTTCCATACTTAAATTATTCTCATCATACATATTTCAATTTTTTTTTCTTAATCTTAAAATATTTTCAGGATATTTCAATTTTGAATTAATTTTATCATTTTTCAATTATTTTCCTCGATTGTTAATTATTATTATCATTTTCTAAAATTCTTTTCCAAGATTTTAATTATTTTCATTTGTTTTCATAATTTCCAAAAAAAATTATTAAAAGCTCAATTAATCCACGTTTCAAATATACTAAATTTGAAAAGATTACAAATTTCTGCAATTTTTAATAATACTTTTCTATTATGATTTCCATTACCTAAACTACAATTTTGTACTATTTTTATCATTCTTCAATTATTTTCTGCAATTCTTCATTATTTTTCAATTGTTTCTCTAAATCTTAAATTTACCTTCTTTAAATTTCAATTCTTTTCTTTAATTTTTTGAATCATTTTTTCAATTTTAATTATTTTTCCCTTGAAATTCAATCAACTTAATTATTTATTCCTAAATTTTATATTATTCGTCGCAAATTCAAATACATTTTTTTAATTTACCATTCTCCTTGATTGTTAATTATTATTCTCATTTTCTAAAATTATTTTCCAAGATTTTTAAGTATTTTTCCAAAATTTCAATTATTTTCTTCAATTTTTTTTATTAATTATCGAAAATTTCAATTATTTTCAGCTTCTTTAATTCTTTTCTCCAATTTTTAGTTATTTTAATTTTTTTTTGTATTTTTCTCAAAATTTAATTACTTTTTTTATTTAAAAAATCTCTAATTTTTAATTATTTTTTTTTTTCAATGAACTTCTGAAATTTTTAAGTATTTTTCTGAAACTTTCTTTAACTTTCCTTTAATTAAAATATATTATGTAATTTTTTAAATTATTTTCTCAAATTTTAATGATTTTTTTCAATTTTAAATTATTTATCTCAATTTTCATTTATGCTTTTTTAATTTTTAATTATTTTCTCTAATTTTTCATTATTCAATTTTTCCCAATTTATTTGTAAGATTTCAAGTATTTTTTTTTTCATATTTAAATTATTTTCTTTATTTTTAAAACATTTCTATGATTTTTTTTAAATTACTTTCCCCAATTTTTTTAGTTGACTTCATTATTGTTTCTCAATTAATTTGTAAAATTTGCAATTATTTTGTTTAATTTCAATTCTTTTTTGCAATTTTTTTTTAGTTCTATAATTCTATAAATTTTGTCTTAATTAAATATTTATTTTATTTATTTACATGTGAATTTGTTTTTAAATATTATATTTAAAATATTACGAGTAATTAACATTTTAAAATTTTTTAGTAAAACGGCCGCCATTTTGTTATTACATGAAAATTTTTGTTCTAGAAAAAAGAAATAAAAAATCATTTTGATACTTTATTATACAAATAGTCTTTTTGAAAAGTATCATTCTTGTTTTTATTTAAAAAAAAAAAAATGAATTTTAAACTCAAACTCACATCGTCTGCTCTCCAAACTTTAATAGTTCTGTCTTGAGACGAGGAATAAATAAGGCCCCTTCCGCCCCATTTAACACAAGTTACACTCATAGTGTGTCCATTTAATTCTCGAACTGTCTGTCCCAAAACAATATCCCATATTCTTAAAGTCGTGTCTTTGGAAGAACTAACGAGAAATCGGCAAGATTCGTTGCTGTGAAATGGTTCCCAGCTTAGGCAAGTGACCCATTTTTTGTGAGCGACCATTGTTTTACCTAAAAATATAAAAATAATTTAATATTATTATTATTAATTTTTTTTGTTGATAATTTTCAAACGACATAATTTATATTATTAGCATGTAATTAAAAATATTTTTAAATACTTCAAAACATATTAAGGATGTGCAACTCATTGACATAACCTCAAACTAGAAAATGGTTTTCCACATAAAATAACAATATTATTAAAATTTATTTCACTTAATGCTGAAATACCGAATAAATTTTTTTTTTTTTTTAAAAATAGGTAGAGACCAAATTTGTTATAAAAAATAATTATTTAACATTTTGTGTTTTTTTCTTTAAAGTTTGTGAATAATTATAATTTATTAATTTATAATTCAAAATTGAGTGAAATTAATTGCAATATTTTTCTTTTATGTGAAAAACCATTTTTTAGTTCAATGACAATTTTCTCGGATTTGTTCTTTTCTTTAATAAATAAATAAATAAATAAAAATACTTCTAAAATATTAGACGAGTTAAGAGAAATATTACAAAAAGCGGTTTTAAAAAATTATAACGTAATTTTTATGTAAAAATAATGTAATTTGATTTCTAAAAATAATAAATATTTTTAAAAAACTTTAATATCAGAAAGTGATATATAATATGAAAATGAAAAAATCGACGAAAAAGTAGCGAAATTTAAACACAACTCAAAAAAGCTGAAACAATAGAAAAACGAAAGGAAACAATTTTTAAAAATTATGAAATTTAATTAATATAATGAATTTTATAATAATCGATGTAAAACCATGAAAAATTTAACTAATAAAATAATGTTTTAAAAGCAAAATTACCCGAAATAAACTAAAATAATTTACGTAAAACGGAAATAAAAAGTACAAAATTATAAAAAAGGAAAAAAAAGATTTTTAAAATTATAAGCGGCTAACAGAGTATGTTTTAAAAATATGGGAAAAATACTAAATGAATTTCTTGACAAAATTGTAAATTGTACAAAAAATAAGTTTGTTTCGAGAAAGAAAAAATAGATAAATAAAAATTATACAAATTTTTTTAAATTTATGAAGGAAATTCACCCCATTGATTTAATTTTATTATACTAGAAAGTAGTTCTTAAATTTAAGATTTAATTTTAATCTATTCAAAATAAATAAAATAAATTTTCTAATTTAATTTAAAATGAATGCAATCATTTTCATTTTTTAATATAAAATATTAATATCAAAAATTAAAACAGAATATTGAAGATATTAAATTCACGCGAAATAAAAATATTATTAAAATTAATTTCAACAAATTTTGAAAGTATTTTGCTCAGAAAAAATTATTTTGAGCCAAAATTTGTTGATTTTAAAAAAATTATTTAACATTTTGCGTTTCTTTATTTAAATCTATATACTTAGTGAATATTTTCTATTTGGATTAATTAAAATTGGAAAGTTTAAATAAATTGAAATTTGGATTAATTGACATTTAGGTTTTCTCTTAAATTATAGTAAGTTGGAATTATTAAAGTAAATTAAAAATTGAATTTTGAAAATCGGAAAAGATGGAAAAAATTAACGAAAGTTTTTTAAATAAAGATAAATAGAATTATTATAAAGACGTGAAGGAAAAAAGGCTGTTTTTTAAAAAAAGAAGTTTAAAAATTTTGCTAAAATTAGAAAATCTATTTAAATGTTACTAAATTTTCTTAAATTTTTCAACAGAAAAATCAGTCCATTAACCAATTAAATTCAATTAATGAGACACAATTTTCAATTTCTCGAAATTTACCTCCGATTTTGATTCATTATATTTTTTTACATAATTTGTTTTTCATTTTTAAATAGTTTTGGATGTTTTCTTTATTAAAAGTTTTTTTTTCATTTTATTTATAATTTTCTTTAGTTAACAATATTTTTCTCTATTTGATATTGTTTTTTTCAACTATTTATAGATATTTTTTTATTTTAGTCATTTTTATAATTTTTATTTAGAATTTATCAAAAAATGTATTTTCTTTTTTTTTTACACTTTACATTTTACATTTTTACACTTTATCATTTTTGTTTTCTGGTCATTTTTCCTGTTCTTAATTTACACCTTTTTATCTTCAATTTTTTTTCTTATTCATTTTCTAATCTTTTTTTTTTCTAGTTTAAATTGATTTTTCATCTATTTTTCTAGATTTAAAGTTCTCATTCTCGTTTTTTAATACTTTACAAAATAAATTTTTTACTTTTTTTAAAAATATTTTACACCTTTTTTCTACAATTTTCCCCCCATTATTATTATTATTATCTTTACTTTAAATAATTATGTATTCTATTAATTCTTTTTACTTTTTTCAAAAAAATTAGTCAACCTTTTATTGTTTCCTAAAATTCAATTTATTTTCACATTTTTCTGTATTATTTATTTTTTCTCAGTCAGATTTTCTAAACAAACAAAGTGTATTCAAATCCAAAAAACAGTTGTAATTTTATATTATTAAACTTTTGTTTTTTTCCTTCAATTTTGTGTTTCGTAAGATAGAATTTCAGTTTGAGTAAAATTACAATAAATCGAAATCTTAGAAACCTAATTCAAAATTTGGATAAATTTTAAATAAAATTATGCAATTTTGGTCGAAACCAAATAACATCAACCTTTATATATAAGTAATTGATTCTATTTATTTTATTTTTCTCAATTTTTACTGGGACTTTTAAATGTATTACGATAAATACGAATTTACGAATATATTTTAACAGTATTTACGTATAGTCCAACCTAACCTCATTTTCTCTGTTTTCATTTGTTGACGTTTTTCCAGTTTTTCGCTTTTTCCAAGCTCTTTCAAACCTGTGCAAAGAAAAATGCGAAATAAAAAGGAAGCAAACAAAACAACGCCAACGTCTATTAAAAAGAACGTGATCAAGAATAAAAGACTTTGTTATTCAAGCGAAAGTGTTGCTCTTGCTTTACAAGAAGTTCGTCAAGGAAAACGAATTGCAGAAGTGTCTCGAAAATATGGTATTCCTGAATCAACAGTAAGATCAAAACATTTGGGTCTTTATGCCGACAAAAAACCTGGTCCAGCAACTGTTCTTTCAGTTGACGAAGAAAAGGAATTAGTTCAATGGATTTTTCATTGCTTTGATAAAGGATTTCCCGTGACGAAAAATCAACTCCAGGAAAGCGTTAGAACAATTTGTATTAACATGAAGAAAAAGAATCCATTTACCAACAGCACACCAGGCAGAAGTTGGTTAGATGGATTTATGAAACGACATCCAGAAATTGGCAAAAAAATTTGTGAGAAAGTTTCAGTTAATAAAACAATACAGCCAGAGTGCAGCTTGCACAAATGGTATAAAGAAGTCTCACAATTTCTTAGTGAAAAAAGTATCACGACAATTGAACCAAATAGAGTTTTTTACTGTGACGAGTCAGGTAATATAAATAATTAATTAAAAATTAATATTAACAGGGTGTCGAGCAACTTTTGATAAAGATTCGAAAACTGAAAAGAGAGATTAAAAATTTAAGAAATTAATGTCGGTATTTCAAGTCATTGCGTTAAAACCCAGGAATATATAAGATTTTGAAATTTTTATTTCTAAGTTTTTTTTAATAAATTATATTGTAAATGGTAATTCCGCGATTTGTTCCTTCAATGAATTTTAATGATTGAAAACTGATTTTTAAACATTAATTTGTTATACGTTATTTTTATTTGGAAAACAAATACAATTTTAAATATATGCTCAAGAATGAGAGAATTTAAATAGATTAATTAATTTTTAACTATTCAAATTTTTAGTAATTGAAATTTGTAAAATTTAAATTTAATTATTTGACGTTTTTGCCTTTATTTACATTGACTTCGAGTTAACAAAACTTAATATTATTTTCCACTTTCTTTCTATTACCAAAACTTTATTTTTAGATCGATTCTAAACATCTCTAGTTTAATTAAAAAAATTTTTAAAGAATACAGGATTGAAATTTAAATTTTTGAAAATCTACGAGTTTCTGGAACTTATTAAAAATTCTTAGATCTTTTTACAAGTGTCCGATATTTTTTTTTTATGATTTCGTTTTCTTTACCCAAATTTTTATTATCAAAAAAATTTCATACTCTTTTCTTGTAGATTTTGTATTTCTTTTTTTACATTTTCTTATATTATTTTTGCTGATTCTTAAATTTTAGTGAATTCTTTATGCATATATTTTTAAACATTTTGTTTAATTTTTTCATAGTTTACTATTTTTTGAATATTTTCTCCACTTATCAAATAACTAGTTTTTTCTTATTCTGCCTTTCACGCAAATTATTTCAGTTTATTTCATACAATTTTGTTTCTGTTTTTCTTATTGATTTTTTTTCTTTAAAATGTTTCTGTAAGTCTTTATTTCATTTCTTGACAGATTTTCATTTTTAAGCAAATTTCTAGATGTGTGTGTGTGTGTTTAGATTTTTTGTCACCAGGATATCTTGAGAAAGCTTCAACGGATTTCAATAAAATTTTAATGGCTTATCAAGTTCATAAATATCTAAATTTGGTCACAGGGATTTTTTAAAATACCCAATCAAATTTTTTTGAGCACCTTTTTGCATCGAAAAAAAATCGTTTTTTGATCTCGTCAGTTTTAAATAATTTTTCTTTAAAATTGCCGATTATTTTCCTCATTTCTCAATTATTTTCTTTAATATTCAATTATTTTCGTCATTTTGTAATCTTTCATTTCATTATCAATTACCTATTTTCTTAATATGTAAATTTAATTCTTTAATCTTCAAATTATTTTTTTAATATTTAATTCTTTTCGTTAATTCTCAATTATTTTCCGTAATTTTTAATTATTTCATTCAATATTAAATAATTCTCGTCTCTTTTCAATTATAAATTATTTTCTTGAAATTTCAATACATTTCTAAAATTTCCAGTTGATTTATTTAATTTTGATTTTTCTTTCTGCAATTATTTTCTTCAAATTTTAATTCCATTTTTAAATTTTATATTATTTTCTTAAATAATAAACAATTCTCGACTTACATCAATAAATTACTTTAATTTTAGATACAGTTCTTCAATTATATTCTACAAATTTTAATTCCATTCCTCAAATTTAAATTATTTTCTTCAATTTTCAATTATGATTCTGAAACTTGAGTTACTTTCTATATAATTAAATTTTTTTTGACATTTTTGAATTATTCTCTTCAAATTTCAATTCTTCTTTTCAAACTTCAATTAATTTCTTCAACTTTCAATTATTTTCCTCAAACTTCGAATATTTTTTTTTAATTTTTTAATTATCGTATTTAAATTTTTAATTTTTACATCCGCTTTCAATTATTTGTGTCATTATTCAATTAGTTTCTTCGCCTTTTAATTTTTTTGTCAATATCTGAATTATTATATATTTAATCAATTTTTTATTTAGTTTTTCCATTTTACAATTTTTTTCAAATTTGGATTATTTTTGTCATTTGTAAATTATTTTCTCCAAAATTTAATTAATTTCTTCATTTTATTATTATTTTTTTCTTTTATTATGAAACAAAATAAATATAAAGGTTTCTTTGATATTTTCGAATTATTCTCTTCAAACTTCAATTAATTTCTTCAACTTTCAATTATTTTCCTCAAACTTCGAATATTTTTTTTAATTTTTCAATTATCATATTTAAATTTTTAATGTTTTCTCCAGGTTTCAATTATTTGTGTCATCATACATTATCCATCGTCCCCATCCCTTTCCTAAATTATTTTCTACAAATTTCAATTATTTTCTCCAAACTTGAATTACTTTCTTCATAATTAAAATTTTTTTGTCATTTTTGAATTATTCTCTTTCAATTTCAATTATTTTCGTCAAACTTCTAATATAATTTTTAATGATTGTCTACAAATTTTTAATTTTTATATCAGCTTTCAATTATTTATGTCATTATTCAATTAGTTTTTTCGCATTTTAATTAATTCGTCAATATCTCAATTATCGTACTCAAAATTTGTTTTTTTTTAAACCAGTCTCAAATAATTTTTCAAATTTAATTCTTTTTCATTCTTCAATTATTTTCTGGTAATTTCAATTATTTTTAAAACTTTTTAATTATTTTTCTCAAATTTCAATTATTTCGTTCCAATTTTTCAATTTTATCTTCATTTTTTGTTTTTTCATCAGATTTTCATTAAGTTTTGTCATTTTACATTTATTTTTCAAATTTTATTTATTTATTTATTTACATATATACGGGCATTATTTATGCCCATTTGTACAGGGTACTATTAATAATAACAATAACAAACAAATTTAAATTATTTTTGTCATTTATATATTTTCTCAAAAATTTAATTAATTTCTTCATATTCAATTAGTAAATAAATTAAGTAATTGAATAATGAATTAATAAATTACTAATTAATTTGCGATTATTAAAATTTTTTTAGATTTATACGAAAACAATTAATGTTTTTGAAAATTATCCTGGAATTTTTCCAAAATTCGTTCTGAAAAAAAAAACTGGAAAAGTCGTGTAATTTTCAATTCAGACTTCTGTAGCAACCATGATTATATTCTTTAAATTTCAATTTCATTCTTAAAATTTTAATTATTTTCTTAAAATTTTAATTGTTTTCTTTAATTTTCAATTATTTTCTTCAATTTCAGTTTTTTTCTTCTTTCAATCCAGTTGTTCAATTTACAATTATTTTCAACAATTATTCCTATAATATTATATATTATATACTATATATTTTTGTAATTATTTTCTTGAAATTTAATTTTTATTGTTTTATTTAAAAAATTTTGTTTAGTCGTGTATTAATTTAGCCATTTTTCGAATTTTGTTTTCAATTATCAATTATTCTCGTCTTTGCTTTTGTAATTTTTTTTCAATTATTAATTATTTTTTCAAATTACAATTTAATTTTTAATTTTTCAATTTCATTCTTCATTTTTCTATTACTTTTTTCAATTTTTCAATCCAGTCTTTCATTTCAATTATTTTCTTCGATATTCAATAATTCTCGGTTTTTTTTCAATATATTTTTTTTCAATTATCGATTACGTTCTTGAAGCTTCAATTCAATTCTTCAATTATTCAACTATTTTCAGAAATTTACAATTATTTTCTTCAAATGACAATAATTATTTTCAATTTTCAATTATTTTCTTTAATTTCCAATTATTTTCTACAATTCTCAATTACTTTCTTCCATTTTGAATTATTTTCATTAATTTCAAATTATTTCTTCATTTCTCAATTATTTTCTTCGATTTTCTACTATTTTCTTGAATTGCCAATTATTTTCTTCAATTCTCAATTATTTTCATCAATTTTTAATTATTTTCTTCAGATCTCAATTATTTCCTTCAATTTTCTATTTTTTTTTTTTTTTAATTTTTGATTATTTTGTTCAATTTTCAATTGTTTGTTTCAATATTCAGTAATCTTGACTTTTTTCAATTATCAGTTATTTATTTCATGTTTCAAAATCTTCAATTTTCAATTTAATTGTTCAATTGTTCAATTATGTTTTTCAATTCTCAGTTGATTTCTTTAAATATCAATTCTATTCTTCAATTTTCAATGTTTTCTTCAATATTAAATAATTCTTGGCATTTTCCATTTTTTTTTTAATTATAAATTATTTTCTTCTTTTTTTCAATCCAATTGTTCAGTAATTTTCTTTAATTCTCAATTATTGTATTCGAATTTCAATTTTATTTCTCAATTTTCAATTGTTTTTTTTTTTTAATATTCAATAATTCTGTGTTTTTCTGATTTCAATTTCATTATTTAATTTTCAATTTATTTCTTCAATTTTGAATTATTAACTTAAATTTTGAATTATTTCTTTTTGATTTTCTATCTAGTTGACCAATTTTTAAATATATTCTTTTAACTTAATAACCATTGTTCAATTTTTTCAATTTTTGTTCAATTGTAGATTAATATTTACTTTTTTTTTTAATTTTGTTTCTAATTCAGGGCTGTTACTGATTTAAATCAAACATGTAAAACATCAGAAACCATTTCAAAAATTTGTGGATAAATCTTCAAAATTTCAACTTTAATATTTTAATCTTCATGAAATTTAAAATATCTTTAAGTCATTATAATTATATATAAATTCCAAACGTCAATTAAGTCAAATTCCAATTTGTTTCTTTTACATTTCAATTAATTCAAATTTAAATGCATATTAATTAATGCAAAATAATTCAATAATATGAATTATTATCCATATTCACAATAATCCTTTTTTTTTTAATATTCTTACAAGATTTCTAAGAGATTTTAATTTGTCGAAACTGTTTAATTTTTATCTTATAATTTCTTATTTTTACAAAATTTTAAGTTTTTTTTTACTTTTACTTTTGATGTTTTTTCTTCTTTTTTTATTTGTTCTTTTACTTTAGGATTATCTTTAATTTTCCTCTTTTTATGCAAATTATTTATTTATTGAATATTATTTTACACAATTTCGTTATTATAACATTCACTAAACTTTTTATTTCGTTGGTTTTCATAATTATTTCCATATTTTTAAAAATAAATACTCTCGTTTTTTTTGTAAGTTTATTCAATTTTTTTCACATCTTGTCTATTTTTTGCTAGATTTTTTGCGAACTTACTTATTCTTCCATAAAGTTATTAGATTTTCTTTATTTTTCTAAATTTATTGTTGGAGTTATTTTAAGTGTAATATTATAAAAATGTGTTTGGTTTAATTTGCTTAAACTTTTTTATTTTTAAAGAATTTTTAAGTAGGTAAAAAACATTTCTCTATTTACTTCCTATTTTAAATTTTAAATTTTATTCCTATTTTTTTTTAATTTCTCTATTTTCTACTTTTTTGAAAGATTTTATTCTTATATTTTTTATTATGTGAATTTAATCTTGTACCAAATATTTTCATTTGAACATCGCTCTTGTACTTCATAGAATTTCTTTTTTTTTTTAATTTCTTTAAATTTTACAAAATTATATTAATTCATTTTTTATTCAATTTGTAAAATAATTATCTAATTTTAGAATGTTGTTCTCTTGAGTAATGTATTTCAACGTTTTGTTAATTATCATCTTACTTATTATTTTAATTAAAAAAAAATATATATATTAAATAGTTTAGTCTTTTTGAAAAGAGTTTCTACTGTTTTATATATTTTTATGTCACTGTTTCATTTCTTGTGTTCTTTTTTTAAATCTTTTCTTTATTTCTTTAATTAACTACTTACAAATAAACATTTGGAGATTTTATATACTGCCTAATATTTAAAAAAAAAATCAATTATTGATTTAAATCAAAAAAATTCGATTTAAATCAAATAAATCGGATTTTTTAAAAAAAAATCATGATTTTTAACAGCCCTGTAATTGTCAAATATCTTTGTCATTGTTCAATTATTTCTTTCCATTACTAATTATTTCTTTTCATTATTAATTGTTTCTTTTAATTCTTAATTATTATTTTTTGTAAAGTTTAATATTTAATTCTTCAATTCTCAATTATTTTCTTCAATTTTTTTAGCCATTCCTAGGTCTATTTATACTTAAAATAAATTTTAAGTTAACAAGAGGAAAAATCGTGAATACCCATTTTTCAAATTTCGTTTACAAAATCCAAAAAAATCGTAGTATAAGAATTTAAATATAATAATTCGCTAGACACCCTGACTAATATTTTATTACACGTATATATATTTACATAAAAATAATAATTTATAAATTTGCAGGAATTTCTCAAAATCCAGTACCTTCTTCGGCACTTGCGCCACAGGGACAAAACGTGGTCAACGATAATGAGCAGGAAAATATAACAGTTCTAGTCACTGCCAATGCAACCGGAAATCTCGCCCCAACACATGTTCTATTTACTGGAGATTCGCTTCCGGCTAATACCATTGAAATGGCACCGGCAGATTTTACCTTCGGTTTCTCCAATTTTGGATGGATGACTTCTGAGAATTTTTACGAATATATTGCCAACGCATTCGAGCCATGGTTGACGAAAAATAACATAAAACGTCCTGTAATGTTATTTCTCGATAGGCACACTTCTCACATGACATTACAATTGAATAAATTCTGCTCGGAAAATGAAATATTTTTAATCGCATTGCACTCGACTTGTACAAACATTATGCAACTTTTGGACGTTTCTATTTTTCCCGCCTTAAAGGCACAATGGCAGATGACAATTGAACAATTTTGCCGAGATTCGTTCTCAGTTGGCATTCAAAAATATCAATTTGCACCATTGCTGAAAAAAACTCTAGAATCAATGGAACTCGAGGAAATGCTACAAAATGCATTCCAAAAATGTGGACTGCATCCGTTTGACTTTAATGCCATTGATATGAACAAAATAATGAAGCAGAGTCAAGATTCAAAATCGGCAAATAATCCACAAGTTTCGCGATGTAATTGTCAAACTGAACAGAACTCGTTGAAAGTGTTTGAAAGCTTTTTGACTCCGGAGCAAGTAGAAGCGTTTCGTTTGAATGAGGGACCTGTTTGGAGAGGAATTAAAAAAGATGAGGGACTTTTCAATATTTGGTATAAATTATTGCCCCCTTGTGATTTGACGAACACTATTTTTATCGTGGAACCAAAGATAGAGGAAGTTGAATTTCCTGATGATCCGGACAGTTGTAGTTAGTAGTCTGGACATTTTTTTTTTTTTTTTTTCAGAGACATAATTTCGACTTGATTGTTTCTAAATATTCGAAATCTATTTAATTGGATGGATTGTGAAAATTCTGACTTTAATTATAATGTTTCACCTTTGAGGAATTGTTATTTTAATAGAAATTATTAATTTTAAAAGAAATTTCACTAAGTTTATGTCTCGTGTTATTATAACAAGTCATGTGATAATTACCATATAAGTATTAATTACTTATACCTAATATACTGAATATATATATATATATACTGAATATATAGACGTTGTGTATTTCCTAAAAAGTTTTGTACATTGAGAGAATAAAAGTGCGATTTAGATTTATTTGTTTGTGTTCAATAAATAAGAGAAAATAGGGAAATTGGAAGAAATTTAGTAGAACATGAAAAACATACTAAAATTAATTATTTAGAATTATATATTTCATAGAATTTCATTAATTAAATTAATCCGAATTTTAACCTAACAGAATTTTTAAGTCACCGAATTCATATTTAACACAATTTTTATTTTATAGACCTTTCAACCAACTTTTCATTTAAAATAATTCCAATTTAAACGAATTTTAATTTAGAAGAATTTTTATTTTACAGAATTTTAGGTTAATCGAATTTTTAAATACCAGAATATTCATTTGAGAGAATCTTCATTTGTCGGAAATTGTATTAGTACGAATTGACATGTGATAGGAAACTTAAAATGCAGAATGTTCATTTGTCCGAAATTTCGAATGGCCGAAAAAGTATCCGACAGAAATATTTTGGCATGAATTTTGAAATTGACCAATTGAAATTTTCTTCATATCTTCTGATTCGTCAATTTCAAAATTCTAGCCAAAATTTTATATCCAAATGTCTATTCGGATTAATACAATTTCGGACAAATAAAGATTCTGTCAAATGAATATTCTCGTATTTAAAAATTCGATTAACCTAAAATTCTGTAAAATAAAAATTCTTCTTACTTAAAATTCGTTTAAATTGAAATTCTTTTAAATGAAAAGTTGGTTAAAAGCATTTCTGTAAAATGAAAATTCTATAAAATATGAATTCGGTGACCTAAAAATTCTGTTAGGTCAAAATTCGGATTAATTAATGTATACGATTGAAGACACATTTGAATATGTGAAATTTCGACTAAAAGAAGATTCTTCCTAATTAATAATAATAATTTACCTTATAAATCAATTAGTTTGTTTATATTTCAACTACATCGTTAATTTTTCAATTACAATCTACAAATATTTAATTTTTACACCCCATTTCAATTATTTTTGTCATTTTTAAAGTACTTTTGTGAACTTTAAAAGTATTTTTGTGATTTTCAATTTAATTTTTTCAAAAATCAATTATTTCTTCAGAAATAATTTTCTGAAGATTTCTTTCTTTGAAGACCTTCAGTCTTTAGAGTGACAGAAATATTTAAATTTATTAAGCAAGTTTTCATTTATTTTTGTCACTTTTCAATTATTTTCTTCAAATTTCAATTATATTCTACAATCTTTAAATTATTGTCAGAAAATAGTTCAATTTACATTTGTCATTTTTCCAATTACTTTCATCAAATTTCAATTACTTTTATCATTACTTAAATATCTTTGTCATTTTGCGATTGTTTTCCTCATACTTTTATTATTTTTGCCTTTTTGAATTATTCACTCCAAATGTCAATTATTTTATTAAAACTAGAAATAATTTCTTCAGCTTTCAATTACTTTCTTCATATTCTTTTCTTTTTCTATTTTTGAATTATCCTCTTCAAATTTCATTTATTTTCTTAAAATTTCAATTATATTCGACAAGCTTTAAATTATTGTCAGAACTAGTTACATTTATTACAAAATGTTCAATTTACATTTGTTATTTTTCAATTATTGTCTTCAAATTTCAATTACTTTTATCATTAATCAGGTATTTTTGTCATTTTGCTATTGTTTTCCTCATATTTCTATTATTTATGCAATTTTTAAATTATTTTCTACAAATTTAAATAATTTGGTTTAATTTTATTTTATTGTCATAAATTTTTAAATTTCTTACACCACTTTTGAAATATTTTCTTAAATATCAATCATTTTCTTCATTCTTTTTATTATTGCCATGAATTTATTAATTTTTTACACCTTTTTTAATTATTTTCTACAAATTTAAATTATTTTCTTGAAACTTTAATTACTTTCTTCATATTTAACTTTTTATTGACATTTTTTAAATATTCTTCTCAAATTTCAATTATTTCTACAAACTTCAATTAATGTCTTCAACTATCAATTACTTTCTTCATATTCGAAAATTTTTGCCATTTTTGAATTATCCTCTTCAAATTTCAATTATTTTCATCAAACTTCAATTAATCTCTTCAACTTTAAATTATTTTCAATATTTTTTCAATTTTTCAATTATTGTCTATAAATTTTAAATTTTTACACCAACTTTTAATTATTTGTGCCATTATTCATTTATTTTCTTTAAATTTCAATTAATTCTTTTCAATTTTTGTCTTCATTTCTTGAGAAATGAATTTAATTCAATTCAATTATGTCATTATTCAATTAGTTTCTTGCCATATTAATTGTTTAGTCAATTTTTCAAGTTTTGTCTTCAAATTTTTATTTTCTGACACCAGTTTTCAATTATTTTTGTCATAATTCAGATAGTTTCTTCACATTTCAATTATATCGTAAATTTTTCAATTATATTATACATTTTTTCAATTAATGCATTACATTTTTTATTTTTTACTCGATTTCTTAATTATCTATTTCTCATTAGCTTTTTTCGAAATTTCTGTTGTTTTTGTTACTTATCAACTATTATTTCCCTATATAAATTTTTTTGTTGACATTTTTAAATTATTCTCTTCGAATTTCAATTATTTTCTTAAAACTTCTATTATTATTTTTAATTCTTCAACTTTTGTCTAAAAGGTTTAATTTTTACTCCAGCTTTCAATTATTTATGTAATTATTCAATTACTTTCTTCACATTTTAATTATTTCGTCAATATCTCAAATTATTGTACCCAAATTTTAATTTTTCACACCAGTCTCAAATTATTTTCTTTAAATTCCTTCTTTCATTATTTACTTACACTGAAAAAAAAACAATGGAATATTTGCTTGAGTTGTCAAGTAAAATTTACTTTATAACTCAAGCAGTGCAAAAAAAAGTAAAACTTACTTTGTTTTTTAAGGAAAACAAAATGTCACTTTTAAAACAAATTTGACATATTGTACTTTAAAACAATGTTTGAGTTAATTAAAAGAAATAAACAATAAATTAATATGCAATTAACGTTTTTACTCACTTTTACTTATTCTTCCACTATTAAATCTTCTGGAATGTATTGAAAATTTAATTTTAACAGTTTGGCACATAAACGTCAAATTTTGCTTCAAAAGTGTCAATTGTTTTTTTTTTTTCTTTATAAACAAAGTAAAATTTGCCTGGTTTCACAGCAATTTTTTATTTTTTTTCATTGCTTGAGTAAAAAAGTAAAAATTACATTTAACTCAAGTAAACCTTAAATAGTTTTTTTTTCAGTGTATAGTTTCATTTATTTTTGATTTTTTTTTGTATTTATTTTTTCGTTTTTTATAAATTTTTCAATTAGTATTTTCATTTAGTAACTTTCTTTTTTAAATTTGAATTCTTATTGTCATTTTTCAATTATTTTCTACAAATTTCAATTATTTTCTTCAAACTTAAATTACTTTCTTCTTTTTTAATTTTTTTTTTTTTTGCAGTTTTTGAATTATTCTTTTCAAATTTCAATTATTTTCTTCAAATTTCAATTACTTTCTTCAACTTTAAATTAATTAATACTTTTTCAATTTTTTAATTATTGTCTATAAAATTTTAATTTTTACATCAGCTTTCAATTATTTATGCCATTATTTATTTATTTTCTTTAAATTTCAATTCATTCTTTTCAATGTTTGTCTTCATTTCTTGATTTTTAATCAACTTTTCAATTATTAGTTTTGTCATTTTACAACTTTTTTCCCCAAATTTGAATTCTTTTAGTCATTTTTAAATTATTTTCTTTAAATTTCAATTTCTTTCTTCAACTTTCAGTTATTTTCCTCAAATTTCTAATATTTTTTTAATTTTTCAATTATTGTCCATCAATTTTGAATTTTTACACAAGCTTCCAATTATTTATGTCATTATTTAATTCGTTTCTTCACATTTCAATTATATCGTTAATTTCTCAATTACTTTATACAATTTTTCGATTTAAGAATTAAATTTATTATTTTCCACTACATTTTTAAATTATATTTCTCATTTTTCATTAATTCTTTTTTCAAATTTTAGTTATTTTTGTCATTTATCAACTTTTGTCATTCTTCAATTATTTTCTTGTAATTTCAATTATTCTTCTTCAAATTTCAATTATTTCGTTTCAGTTTTTGCCTTCATTTTTTGATTTTTAATCAATTTTTCAATTAGTTTTGTCATTTTACAACTTTTTTTTTTAAATTCTATTTTTTTTTCATATTTCAATTATTTTTGCCATTTTGGATTTATTTTCTTCAAATTTGAATTTGAATATTAAACTCTTTACTGTTTACTCACTTTTTTCACTGAAAAACGGCATTGAATATATTTGAAAAATTAATACTTCAATTTTTAAAATCAATTATTTTTAATATTAACAATAATTCTTTTTCTATTACTTTTTTTTAACATTTTAAAAACTATTTTAAATTAAATACTCTAAGTTTTTTTTATGGTTTCCAATTTTTGACTTTTTAAATTCTATTAGATATCATATTTCTCTTTTTTATAAATATGATTCCTTATTTAAATTTTTTTTTTTAATTTTGTTCTAATGTTTATAAATCTTTAAATACTATTTTCTGTTTTTTTTTCAGTTCTTTTTCAAATAAAAGTTTATTAACTTTTCTCTACTTAAAAATGACGTTTATTAAATGTTTAAAACTGCTCTTTCTAATATTTTTTTAAAGCAATATAAAATTTAAATTATCGTTTATCAATAATTAAAGATACAAATCCGGGAAAATTGTAGTTTATGAATTTGAAAATTGACGCTCTGAATAATTGAAAATAATTTACTTAAATACAAACCAATTTGTGTTCCATCGTCTGCACTCCAGACAAGAATTTTTCCATTTTCACTAGCTGAAGCCACTTTTCTTCCACAAGGTGACCAAGAGACGCAAAGTACGTTGTCTCCGTGTCCTGAGCAACTTTTGAACGGGGTTTGTGTAAAAATATCCCATAATCGCAGAGTTTTATCGCCTGATCCACTTGCCAAAAATTGTCCATTAGGAGAAAATTGAACAGCTAAAATTGCTTCTGAATGGCCTAGAAATAAATTTGAAAATTTCAATTAAACGAAGCTTTACACTTTCTGTTTAAAAATTATGTAAATTGTTTTAAACGTTTACAGTTTTATTTGAATAAAAGTCTTTTTTTTTAAACAATTCATCCTAAACTTCAAAAAAGAAAAAAAATTAAGCAGTTACGAGAAAGGGAAGAAATAAAATTTCTAGATTCAACCTCAAATGAATTATTTTTTTTTACAAAATGAGTAATTAAAAATTGCAGTTTAATGAAAATTAAAAAAACTTTGACGTTTATTTTGGAATGATCTAAACTAAAATTAGACAAAGTTTCTTAACGAAAAAATTTTTTTTTTTTAGTTTCTTTGATATTTACAACATTTTTATTACATATTTCCTTCATTTTCTTCCTTTTTAATTCTTTTTTCTGTTCTTTCAGAACTTGTTTTTATTATTATTTGAGTTTTCAGTGATTTTTAAATTTTATCAGCCTTTTTTTATTTCTTATAAATATTTTCCCTTCCTTCAAATTGTTTAATTGTTATCCTACAATTTCCAATGTTTGAAAAACATTTATTTAATACTTTCATCAACATTTTTACAAACTTTCTTAATTTTTCTAATTTTTTTTAAAGGTTTTTCTTTTTTTTTTATTATATTTTTTAGGCAAATTTAATCTTCTACTAAGTTTTCTCATCTTTTTCTTATTTAATTAATAGAAAATTTGTCCTGTTTTTAAAACTGTTTATTCATTTTAGATTTTTTTTTATATTCTCATTATTTTAAGATTCCATTTTCCATTTCTTCTTTAATTTTTAAAATAATTTCTTAATTTTTCTATTTTTAGTAAAGTTTTAAACATTTTTTTATTGCTTTTTTTTGTATTTCTGACCACACTTGAAGTTTGTCTCACTAGATGCTTTTTTTTTGTTTAAAATTTTTACATCATATGTCACCTTTTAAAAGTGTTCTCAAATTTTAAATTTATAGCAATTTTTATTTCTTCAAATTTCTGTTAAATTAAACTTGCATTGATTAAAAGTTTAATTACCTAATCCACGGTTCAAATATACTAAATTTGAAGTGATTTAAAAATTTATTCAATTTTTAATAATTATTCTTTCTTAAGATTTCAATTACTTAAACTACAATTTTCAACTATTTTTTATCATTTTTCAATTATTGTCTGCAATTTTTAATTATTTTCATTGTTTCTCACTTTCTTCCCTAAATCTTAAATCTACCTTCCGCAAACTTCAATTATTTTTTAAAACTTTTTCAATCACTTTTTCAATTTTCATTATTTTCTCTTCGACAATAAAACAATTTCATTATTTATTGCTAAATTTCATATTATTTATCGTAAAATGAAATTAATTTTTTAATTCACTATTATTATTATTTTTATTTTGCAATTATTATCTTAAATTTCAAATCATTTTCATTATTTCTAAATTAATATCCTGAGCTTTCAAATAAATATCTCAATTTTTAATTATTTTGTTCAATATTCATTTCTTTTTATTATTTTGCAATTATTTTCTCCATATTTTAATTGTTTTAATTATTTTTCAATTAATTTCCTAAATTTTAAATTATTATCTCAATTTTAGATTATTGTGTTTAATTTTCAACTAGTTAAAAGTATTTCCCGAAATTCTTCATTATTTTCTTCAATTTTTTAAAATAAATTTCTTAAATTTCAAAGTATTTCTCTAAAATTTTAATTTTTATGTTATTTTATTTGTTTTTATTTAATTCATAATATAAACATAAGTCAAATTATTATTTTTCAATTATTTATTTCAAATTTCATTAATTTTTTTCAACTTATCATTATTTTTATAATATTACAATTATTTTTTTCAAGTTTCAAATTTTAAAATCATTTTTCAATTATTTTCCACGATTTTCAATTATTCTTATTTTTTTAAATCATTATATAACATTTTAAATAATATTCTTTTTCAAATTTCTCATTATTTTCTTCAATTTTTAATCATTTTCACTTGTTTTTATAATTTCCAAATTTTTAACTATTTATCTGATATATCAATAATTTAATTCAATTTTCAATTACTTATATTCTTTTTCAAAATGTCCAAAAAGTTTTTAATTATTTATCTGAAATTTTCATTTTTTCTTTCAATTTCCAATTATATCTTTAATTTTCTTGTAGGTATTTTATGTACCTATATTCTGTATTTTTTGCAATTATTTCTCTTAAATTGAAAATTGTTCTTTTCAATTTTAAATTATGTTTATCTGTTTTCATTCATTTTCTCAAATTTTTAATTAATTTCTTCTTTCTTTTTTACCGTAAACTTCTAAAAGTTTCAACTATTTTTCAGAAATTTTAATTATTTTTAAGATTTTTCAATTATTTCCCTAAATTCTAAATTATTTTCTTCAATTTTTAATTACTCTCATTTTTTAAAACTAATTTCTCAAGTTTTCAAGTATTTCTCTAAAATTTTAAGTTTAATTTAATTTTATTTATTTATTTTTGTTCTTTTGAATTTTACATTATGTTTATCTTTTTTCATTTATTTCCTCAAATTTTTAATTATTTTCTTCTTCTTTTTTTTACAATAAACTTCTAAAAGTTTCAATTATTTTTCAGAAATTTTAATTTTTTTCATCATTTTCAATTATTTTTACCATTTTTCAATTATTTCCCTAATTTCTAAATTATTATCTTCAATTTTCAATTACTCTCATTTTTTAAAACTAATTTCTCAAAGTTTCAAGTATATCTCTAAAATTTTAAGTTTAATTTAATTTTATTTATTTTTGTTCTTTTTAATTTTAAATTATGTTTATCTTTTTTCATTTAATTCCTCAAATTTTTAATAATTTTCTTTCTTTTTACAATAAACTTCTAAAAGTTTCAATTATTTTTCAGAAATTTTAATTCTTTTTATCATTTGTCAATTATTTTTACCATTTTCCAATTATTTCCCTAATTTCTAAATTATTTTCTTCAATTTTTAATTACTCTCATTTTTTTAAAACTAATTTCAATTTTTCAAGTATTTCTCTAAAATTGCAATTTTTATTTTATTTTATTTATTTATTTCGATTTATTTCAAAATATAAACCGCAGTCAAATTAATATTTTTCAATTATTTATTTCAAATGTCATTAATTTTTTTCAACTTATCATTGTTTTTATAATATTTTAATTATTTTCTACAATTTTCAATTATTCTTATTTTTTTAAATCATTATATAACATTTTAAATAATATTCTTTTTCAAATTTCCTATTATTTTCTTCAATTTTTAATCATTTTCACTTGTTTTTATAATTTCCAAATTTTAAACTATTTATTTGATATATCAATAATTTAATGCAATTTACAATTATTTGCATTATTTGTTTTTTATTTACTTCAATTTTCTATTACTTATGTTCTTTTTCAAAATTTCCAAAAAGTTTTCAATTATATTTTTAATTTTCTTGTAGGTATTTTATGTACCTATATTCTGTATTTTTTGCAATTATGTCTCTTAAATTAAAAATTGTTCTTTTAAAATTTAAATTATGTTTATCTTTTTTCATTTATTTCCTCAAATTTAAAATTTTTTTCTTTTTTTTACAATAAACTTCTAAAAGTTTCCATTATTTTTCAGAAATTTTAATTATTTTAAGTTTAATTTAATTTAATTTTTTTTATAATATACCACCGTAGTCAAATTATTATTTTTTAATTATTTATTTCATATTTTATTTTTTTTTTTTCAACTTATCATTGTTCTTATAATATTTCAATTATTCAAGTTTCAAATTTTAAAATCATTTTTCAATTATTTTCCACAATTTTCAATTATTCTTATTTTTTGAAATTATTTTTTCAAATGTTAAAATATTCTTTTTCAAATTTCCCATTTTTTTCTTGAATTTTTAATATTTTTCAATTGTTTTCATAATTTCCAAATTTTAAACTATTTATTTGATATTTCAATTTTTAATCATTTGTATTATTTGTTTATTATTTACTTCAGTTTTCAAAAAGTTTTAAATTATTTATCTGAAATTTTCATTTTTTGTATTTAATTTTCAATTATATCTACGATTTTCTTGTATGTATTTTATGTACCTATATTATGTATTTTTTGCAATTATTTCTCTTAAATTAAAAATTGTTCGTTTCAATTTTAAATATTTTTTTCCTTTTTTTATTTATTTTCTCTAATTTTTAATTTTTTTATTTATTTTTTACAATAAACTTCTAAAAGTTTGAAGTATTTTTCTGAATTTTTCTTTATTTAAAATATATTTGGTAATTTTTCCAATTATTTTCTCAAATTTTAGTTATTTTCTTCAATTTTAAATTATTTATATTATCTTATCATTACTTTCGTAAATTTTAAATCATTTTCATCATTTCTGAATTAATTTTCTAAAATCTTAATTATTTATCTCAATTTAAATAATTTTTTTTTTAATTTTCAAGTACTTTCTCCAATTTTTCATTATTTTAAATGTTTTCAATTTACTTTTAAGATTTTGAAGTATTTTTCTCAAATTTAAATTATTTTCTTCAATATTTAAACATTTCCATGATTTTTTAAATTACTTTCGACAATTTTAATCGTTTTCATTTTTTTTTGCCTGTAAGTTGCAAAATTTGCTGTTATTTTTTTAAATATTATATTTTAAATATTTACAATTGTTGATAAAATAACATTTCAAATTCTCATTTTTCTATTCAATATACAATTGTATCTACAATTTTCTTGTATTTTGCAATCATTTCTATTAAATTAAAAATTGTTCTTTTCAATTTTAAATTATCTTTATCTTTTTTTATTTATTTTTTCTTTTTTTTTTACAATAAACTTCTAAAAGTTTCACGTATTTTTCTGAAATTTTCTTTAATTTTCCTTCATTTAAAATATATTTGGTAATTTTTCCAATTATTTTCTCAAATTTTAGTTATTTTCTTCAATTTTAAATGATTTATATTATTTTATCATTATTTTCGTAAATTTTTAATCATTTTCATCATTTGTGAATTAATTTTTCTAAAATTTTAATTATTTATCTTAATTTCAATAATTTTTTTTTATTTTTCAATTATTTTCTTCAATTTTTCATTATTCTTCAATATTAAAACATTTCCATGATTTTTTAAATTACTTTCGACAATTTTAATCGTTTTCATTATTTTTTTTTTCATTTTACGTTCATAAAAATATAAATATCTTTTTTGTAAATTTGTCATCTATCCATCATTTATTTCATTAAATGTTTATCCATTTTTTATTACTTTTTCCCTGTGATTTTAAATATTTTTAAAAAGATTTTCTCATGTTTTCAAATTTTTAATTAAACAATTTTTCTGCTTTTTTTCTGATAATTTTTTTTTAAATTTAAGTTTCTAATGTATTAAAAACAATGTTACATCTATAGGTAAAAAATCAGATTTAATTTTAAAAATTCGATTTCCTTTTTCATGTTAAATAATGATTTTTATCATCCCTAAAATATAAATCGATTAAAATTGTCTAAAAGTTTAGAATTAATTTCAATTAACACTGGATCGTTTGAATTGAACTCTAAAATTTAAAATAAATTTTTATAAATAAATAACAGTTTAAAATAAATTTAAATTTGAAAATAATTGTAAATCAGTGAATGTTTTGATCATAATTAAAAAGAAAAAATTACCTTCCAATTGTCCAGTGCATCTGGTGACACTTCTAACTTTAAAAATAGCTTGAGGTTGATAAATAATATCAATCACATTTTCGCTCGCACTGAAATCTTTATTTAGCTCCAGATAGGGCTGTAAACATTTCTCGATCTCAACATCATTAACATAGAAAGCCAAAGGGATAGGCTCCTCCTCTTGCAACAAACTATTACAAATTAATTGTAATTGTTCCACAGTAACATCAACTGGCAAATCTAAAAGACCTCCTTGTAAAGGAACTCCATCCTCAGACTTTAATCGAGCCAAAACCGTACTCACTTCTTGATTTTCGTCAATTTCCATATTTTAATAACTAAAAATAACTATCATAAACACCAAAAAACAACCTATTTACTCTCTTCCCGCTTAAAATTTCCTCGATTTTACTCGTTTTCTATCAATTCTATACTTCAACCTAACCTAAAAAACTAAAACACGAATTCACCGAATGTATATTAAAAGCCTCAAAGAAACCGAACTTCACTTCGATAAAAATACTCGAATTAAAGAATAATTTGTCCAAAATCGTAAAACAGACATTTTTTTCGTTTAGAAGGTTTAGAAAATTAGAAAATAAACACAAATGACAGAAGCACGTGTCTCTCAGTGGTCACGTGACCACTTTTTACGAACATAACCAAACCTCTGTCTCTTTATTTTCCGTACACTGCTCCTAAGAAGAAAAGAGATAGAAACAGAATCGACTCGTATCATTTTTAGTTCACTTTCCGCACGTTCCTGCGGCAAATTTTTTCCCACAGGCGCATGCTCGATATTTTATTGACAGTAATTGCGGCCCGATCATTAATTAAAAATCTAAAATAATCGGATTTAATGAACCGTGGCGCATGCTCGCGGATATTTATTATGCTTTGATTTCACGGCTCAAAATAAGCGCGGCGGCGGATCTCTCGGAAAAGTATAAATGGGCAGGATCGGAATCTAAATTTAGAATGATGTAATAAGCGAGAATCTGCACCTTACGATGCACTTGTTTTCGGGTTGGGTCGTCTCCCTGCCCTAACCTCTTTTATTTATCTTCCCATACAGTATATATAATCATATGATTAACGACCCGGAAATTAAGCCGACATAGTGCAGTTTCTCGTGCGGTGCGATGCGCAATAAAAAAAAGCCAGTTCGACATTTTTTGTAATTGTGAGAATCTTGTTTGACAAAGTGGGATTATTGGAATTTTGGTGCTTTTTTCGGGGGGGAAAAAAATTGCCTAAAAACGTGTTTGGAGTTTGGGACTGTCAGTTTTAAAAGTGTGTGTGTGTGTGTGTTTGTGCGGCGTGACGCGTAAACATGGCAGCCGAAAATGCCTGAAGTGCGGGAATGATTTTTGATCTTTTACAAAGTTGCAGATGACGATGTTGATGTGTCATCGGTAAAAATGAGTGAAAGAAAATTTACGAGAGGCTTGGGAAAGCCTGGCATGGCTGCACAACTTCGAGAAACTGTCTCTCAAGTTGTTCGCGAGAGTACTGTTCAGGTAAGTGAAAACACCGACTATTTTCATTATTTATGCGTCTATGGCCTGCAAATACAGGCCTCTGTCTATTTTCTTGACGTGAATTATGCCATCTTTGCTTCATTTTATCTCGGGGCAGATAAAATGAAATTCTCCGGGATTTGTGCGAATGTCAGTTTACTGTCAAATTATCTGGTCTTCGACCTCGGAATCGCTCGATTTATTGAAATGTTTATACTTGAAATAAGAAACTTTTGATACAAAATTGACAGTTTTTGGACTATTATAATTCGGTTTTTCGTGTTAATTAGTTTTTTTTTTGGGGTTTATTTTAGAAAATAAAGGGAAATAATGCCTGGGAGATTATAATTTTAGAAGTGAATATTGTGTAAGAAAAGCAAGCTGCGGGTCTATTTACATTTTTATTCATAAATATCTAGGATTAGAATTTTGAAATGTGAAGATTTTAAGTATTAGCTAACTGAAAAAAGAACAAAGTTCGAGGTCAAGAAACAGCAATGATGTCAATGTTTAGATACTGAGGAATTTCCGACGTTTTCCTTTCTAATTGACAATATTTACGAAGAGAGTATTTTTTATTCAATCAAATTCTTTATTGGACATAACGCAGGGCTGGGAAAAATTATAATTTAAAAAATAATCCGTTTTCTTTTTATTTGAATCTGATTTACTTTATTTTAGGTAAAATGTTAAAATGTTTATTTCTGAGTGGTTTGTTTTTTAATAAATTATTAGATTATAAATGATTATTCCCGGTTTTTAGAGAATAAAAAGAAAAGAGAATATTTAATGGGAAATAATGAAAAATGTAGAAATTACACAAAAAATTTTTAATTATATGAACGTAAAAATAAGAAAATTGAGGAAAAAGATACGAAAAGATAATAAAATATAAAAACAAAGAAAAACGTAAAAAAAGAAAACAGCCTGCAAAATAAATAAGAAAATTCTTTAAATTAAAAAAAGTTGTAGAAAAATAGAAACAAATTTTAAAAACTACACAAGAATGAAAAAGATTACAAAAATTATATAACAAAGTAGAAAGTATTGTTAAAAAATTAAAATTTTTACTCTCATTCTTTTTTAAATTAAGAAAACAATCAATAAAGAAACGTTAAAAAAATTGATAACAGAGAAAAAATTTTAAAATTAGAAAATTTAGGGAATTATTTTTAAAATAAAAGAAAAATACAATGGACGTATTTTTTGAAATCTTAAAATATGTAATGAGAATTTGAGAAATTTTGAATAAATAGTTTTAAAAGAAGGAAAAAAATTCTATTAATCTGGAAAATAATGATAAAATCATGAGAAAATTTAGTACAAAATTAAAATTACATAAAATCAAATAAAAAAGGTAAAATCTTGAAAAAAATTTGAAAATTGAGAAATTATGAAAAAATGTTGATAAAAGTGTTAAATACATGTTTTTCAAAAATATATTTCTTCAAAAAAATTGCAAGATAAAATTTAGACAATTTTAAAGATGGGAAAACAATTCTAAGAAATAGAAAAATTGCGATACAATTTAAAAATTACTTAAAATTGAATGAATAATGAAAAAAAATTATGAAAGAACGGAAAAATGAAATAAAAAGAAAGAAAATAAAGGACTTTTAAAAAAAAAACTAAACAAATTATGACGAAATTGCAAAAAATACAAAATTTGATAATGTACTAAAACATAAAATTCATAAAAATTGGAAAATATTAATAAAAAGTATTAATATAAATATATTAATAAAAATAAAAAGAAATTAAAAAAATCCTTCCAAAATAAAAAGGGCGGATTTTTAAAATAATTCTAATAACAATAACTTAAAAAAAAATTAAGAAAGTCTATATATAAGAAAGAATTCTACACCTTATTTTATCAACAATTATAAATATAATATTTAAAAAAATAATAGCAAATTTTGCAAATTAATGGAAAAAAAATAATCAAAAAAATATTAAAATTGTCGAGAGTAATTTAAAAAATCGTAGAAATGTTTTAAAATTAAAGAAAATAATTTAAATTTGAGAAAAATACTTCAAAATCTTAGAAATAAATTTAAAAAATTAGAATAATGAAAAATTGGAGAAAATAATTGAAAATTGAAGAAAAATTACTAAAATTGAGATAAGTAATTAAAATATTAAAAAATTAATACAGAAATGATGAAAATGAGTAAAGATTTAAGAAAATAATGAAAAAATAATATAAATAATTTAAAATTGAAGAAAATAATTAAAATTTGAAAAAATAATTGGAAAAATTAACTAATATATTTTAAACAAAGGAAAATTAAAGAAAAATTCAGAAAAATACTTGAATCTTTTAGAAGTTTATCGTAAAAAAAAGAGAAAATAATTAAAAATTAGAGAAAATAAATAAAAAAAGAAACAAAAATTTTAAAATTGAAAAGAACAATTTTTAATTTAAGAGAAATAATTGCAAAAAATACAGAACATAGGTACATAAAATACCTACAAGAAAATCGTAGATATAATTGAAAATTGAATAGAAAAATGAAAATTTCAGATATATATTTAAAAACTTTTTAGAAATTTTGAAAAAGAACATTAGTAATTGAAAATTTATTTATTTATTTATTTATTAAAATTGAAGTAAATAATAAACAAATAATTGAAAATTGAATTAAATAATTGATATATCAGAGAAATAGTTTAAAATTTGGGAATTATGAAAACAATTGAAAATAATTAAAAATTGAAAAAAATAGTGGGAAATTTCAAAAAGAATATTTAAAAATTTAAAAAAGAATTTCAAAAAATGAGAATAATTGAAAATAGTGGAAAATAATTGAAAAATGATTTTAAAATTTGAAACTTGAAAAGAAATAATTGAAATATTATACAAACAATGATAAGTTGAACAAAATTAATGAAATTTAAAATAAATAATTAAAAAATAATAATTTGACTGCGGTTTATAATATAAAATAAATAAAAATAAATAAATTAAATTAAACTTAAAATTTTAGAGAAATACTGGAAAATTTGAGTTATTAGTTTAAAAAAATGAGAGTAATTAAAAATTTAAGAAAATAATTTAGAAATTAGGGAAATAATTGGAAAATGGTAAAAATAATTGAAAATGATGAAAAAAATTTATATTTCTGAAAAATAATGAAACTTATAGAAGTTATTGTAAAAAGAAGAAGAAAATAATTAAATTTTTGAGGAAATAAATGAAAAAAGATAAACATAATTTAAAATTGAAAAGAACAAAAATAAATAAAATTAAATTAAACTTAAAATTTCAGAGATATACTTAAAAATTTGAGAAATTAGTTAAAAAAAATGAGAGTAATTAAAAATTGAAGAAAATAATTTAGAAATTAGGGAAATAATTTGAAAATGGAAAAAATAATTGAAAAATGATGAAAATAATTAAAATTTCTGAAAAATAATTGAAATTTATAGATGTTTATTGAAAAAAAAAGAAGAAAATAATTAAAATTTTGAGGAAATAAATGAAAAAAGATAAACATAATTTAAAATTGAAAAGAACAAAAATAAATAAAATTAAATTAAACTTAAAATTTCAGAGATATACTTAAAAATTTGAGAAATTAGTTTAAAAAAATGAGAGTAATTAAAAATTGAAGAAAATAATTTAGAAATTAGGGAAATAATTTGAAAATGGAAAAAATAATTGAAAAATTATGAAAATTTCTGAAAAATAATTGAAATTTATAGATGTTTATTGAAAAAAAAAGAAGAAAATAATTAAAAATTTCAGAAAATAAATGAAAAAATATAAACATAATTTAAAATTGAAAAGAACAATTTTTAATTTAAGAGAAATAATTGCAAAAAATACAGAATATAAGTACATAAAATACCTACAAGAAAATCGTAGATATAATTGAAAATTGAATAGAAAAATGAAAATTTCAGATAAATAATTAATAAAAATAATTTTTTTAAATAATAAAAATAATATAAAAACAATTGAAAATGATTAAAAATTGAAGAAAATAATGGAAAATTTGAAAAAAAATTTAAAAGTGTTAAAAAATAATTTCAAAAAATAAGAATAATTGAAAATTCTGGAAGATAATTGAAAAATGATTTTAAAATTTGATACTTGAAGAAAATAATTGAAATTTCTAAAAAAAAAATAATTGAAATATTATGAAAATAATTTAAATTTCAGAAAAAAAATTGAAATTTTTGAAAATTATGCAAGAAAATGAAAATAATTAGAAATTGGAGAAAATAATACAATCTAATTATTGGTTTTTTTTTTTATAAAAGTGAATAAGTTATTATTTAGTTTGTAATTAATATAATGACTTAAGAAAATTAATGAATTTAAACGACAAATAGGTAAAGTAATTTAGTTAATTAATTAATGCTCATTAATAGTTTAAGTAGCAATTATGAAGCTTTAGCTCGTGTAAAGCAGCACTTTTTCAGTAATTATTTAAAGCTTTAAACTACTTAATTCAAATAAATTTGTAGAAAAAAAACTGCAACTTTTGTATTATTTTCTAAGAGAAGATAAATAAGAATAATAAAATTGAGTAAATCGATTTTAATTATTATTATATTTTATATCAATTTAAGTTTCAATCTAACAACATTTTTTTCAAACTTTAATTAAATTTAAAAAATTAATTCAAACTCTAATTTATTTATGTATTTATATTTATTATGATTTTTAACTAACCACAATTTATTTATTTCAAATTCAGATTATCCGAATTTTAATCGATCGAGATATTTATTAAAACAAAAATTAATCAATTCAATTTATTTAATCCAAATTCCAATGGATTCAAAATTTAATTTATTGAAAATCATTTTCTCCCAATTTTCCGAAATCAATCAATTGGATTTTTAATTTAATCCAAATTGCAATCGATTCGAACTTTAATTTATTGCAAAATTAATCAATTTAGTATTTATTTATCCAAATATCAATCGATTCAAATCAAAAATGTTTCAAAATTAATTTGCTCAAACCTATTTATTCAGACTTTAAATTTATTTCGAATTTCATTTTATCCAATTTTTAATTAACTCAAACGCTAATTTTTTTAAGATTTAAAATTTTAATTTATCCTAATTTCTGTTTCAGAATAAACCCCACCTTGTTGAGCCTATCGACTTTGAGAATTTTGTTTTAAAAAATAAAACATTATTGCAAAATGACCCACAACGAGAACTACTACTTTATCCCCAGGATGATGTATCGGTAAGTTTTTCTCCTTCTTTTGTTAAATGAATTTTATTAAAAATTATTTTTTTTATTCATTTAATAAAAAAAAAAATTTTTAATTTAAAATTTTTCGTATTAAAAAAAAATAAATAATAGTAAAATTTTATTTGTTTGTTAAATAATTATTATTATTTTGTAACAAATTTTTATTTTTTGTAACGTAATTTTTTTTTTAAATGTGTCTTTCCAAATTGGGTGAAATCAATTTTAATAACATTTAATTAATAATTTCAAATGGTCAAAAAATTTTGCTCATTTTTTCGCAAATTTATATACTTTTTCATAAAATTTATAGATTTTATTATTTATAAAAAAAATGTTTATTGTTAGAATTGTTTTCAAAATATATCTAATGTTTTAAAAAAAAAAAAATTTTCAAGTTATTTTTATATTTTTTAAAAAAATTTCTTCATTTTGGAAATAATTTCCCGAAAATTGTTACTTTTAAAAGAATTTGTTATCTCTGCAAATTTTAAACTATTTTTTTTTTTAATTTTCTTTTTTTATTTTATTACTTAATATTCCACAATTTACCTACTTTTTATCATTTTGTCTTGTTTCCGGTATTCCCAACTTTTTTTAGAATCTAAATTTATTACAAATTTTTTCCTTTTTTCAAAATTTACTTTCGTGTTGTAAATTGTCTAATTTTCTTCTTTTTACGCAAATTATTTCAGTTTATTTTATACGATTTTGTTTTCAAAACTTTTAGGAAAATTGATTTATTTTTATACTTTGCTGGTAGAATTTTTCTGTATTTTTTTTATAACTAAATTATTTTTATAATTCTTTGAAAACTCTTCTTTTTATCATCATTTTTCAATTAAAAATATATTTTCTTTCCTAAGAAATGTTCCATTTCTTTTTATTTGAATTTTCATGAAAAGAAATATCTTCGTCGCTTTTTTCCTCAATTTTAAAAACAATTTTTTAAAATTTGTTTCCTATTAGTAAACTTTTAACCGTTTTTTCGTTGATTTTCTTATTAATTTTCTTAATTTGAAAAAAAATATTCGTAAATATTTTAATTGTTTGAAAAACTTTTTTTTTATTCTTTTGTAGTTTTAACTCTTGATTTTTAAAATTTTACTATTTTTCGTGTATTATTTGTCTTGATTTAAGCATTTTTTTCTCGATTTTTTTTCTTAAACTTTCTGATACTTTAAGACTCTATTACCATTTTTCTGAATTTTCCGCCTATTTTCTTAATAATTTTCTCAACTTTCTCATTTTTAAAAATTTTTTCATTTCGGATTTTCAATTACCTTCTTACATTTTCTTTTTGTTTTTAATTTTCTGACATTAAAGTAGATTTTTCGCAACTTTTTTTTGTTGCATTTATAATAGTGTTTCTAATAGTTTTTTTAATTCTATAGTTTTTTTTTAATTTATTAGATTTTTTTTTAAGGTTTTCATTGTTTAATTATCCATTTAATATTCTTACTTTTTTTTTTTTATTTATTCAGTATTTTAGACTTTTTCCGTAATTTCTTTATTTTGTTCTTTAATTTTTTCTTTCAATCATAGTAATTCTGATATTTAAATTTTTTTAATAATAATAATAATAATAATTTGTTTGAAAAATAAGTTATTTGTTTCAAGAATTGATCAATTATTTATCACAATACACATTCTTTTAAAAATAATATCATTAGAATTTAATAAAAGATAAATTTATTAAAATTAAACATTTTTTTTGCAGCAAGTTGTCCTGCCTAGAAGATATCGCACAGTCGTCCCTACAGTACAACGCATTTCCGATTCCGAAGAAATCCAAGAAAATCTCCTGACAAAAGAATGCAAACACAGTTATGCATCGAATTGGAATTTAGTGCATTACAAATATTCCATCTACAGCGGCTCTTATCTCGAATTGCCCAAGTATGACTCAATCCGATATTATAAAAGAAGCAAAGTTTAAACTTTTAACTCGAAAGACTAATAATAATTGACATTTTTTATTTTTTAGAATATCAAAAGCAGATGATCTGAAGGACGAGGTTTATGAGATTGACACAGAGATCGACCAAGTTGATGAGGTAACTTTATATTGACGTAGAGATTCACGTCAGCGAAATAAATGATAAAGTTTCATGATGCCTTTTAGATCACGTGATATTGATAAATAATAGCAGGCATTGCATTTTAAATTTTATTTTTGCTGACTAGAATGATGCTCAGAAACATTAGAATACAGGTTTTTTTTTTTGTCAGTGAATACAATCCTTAGTTTTCTAAAATGGGTGATTCCACTGATTTTCGTCTGAGAGGTGTTGCTGGCATATCTCAGAAATAAATTTATTTTATATATAAATCATTATTGCACAGGGTAGAATTAATTTTTAATTAAAATTTTGTTAAATATTTTCTTGGTGTTTTTAGTTCACATTTCAAATTTTTTATAATTCATAAATATACGTTTAAATAAAATTTTGTTAAAAAGGAATGGTTATATATATTCTGGAGATTTGATTTTGATAATTTATTTTGTGTATAAAGCTTAATTATAATACGAAAAATCAATTTAAAATTGATCTAAAAACTGACGATTTTCGTCATATGTAACAGCCTATTTTTTAGAAAAATATTAATATTAATAATTGCAAATTGAACAACTGGATTGAAAATCGAGAAAAATAATTAAAATTAAAGGAAATAATAAAAAATTGAGGAAATAAATTGAAAATTTAAGAATTAAATAAAAATTTGAAAAAAGAATTGATAATTGAAAAGAAAAATTACAAAATTACGAAAATAATTGAAAATTGAAAACAAAATTCAAAAAATGGCTATATTAATACACAACCGAATAAAATAATTTAAAAATTTTAAGATAATAATTGAAAATTGAAAAAATTAAAGGAAATAATTGAAAAGTTCGGAAAATAATTAATAATTGAAAGAAATAGTTACCAACTGGATTGACAATCGAAAACAATAATTAAAATTTGGTAATAAGAAATTGAGGAAATAAATTAAAAATTAAAGAATTAAATTAAAATTTGAAAAAACAATCAATAATTGAGAAAATTATTACAAAATGGCTAAAATAATAATAATTGACAATTAAAAACAAAATTCAAAAAATGGCTAGATGAATACACAGCCGAACAAAATAACTTAAATAATCAAAGAATAATTATAAAATTTTAAGATAATAATTGAAGATTAAAATAATTGTAGGAAATAATTGAAAATTGCGAAAAATAATTAATAATTGAAGGAAATAGTTGAAAAATGACGATAATAATTAAACAAATTGAAGAAAATATGTGAACGAGAAATATTAAATTTAAAGAAAAGAATTGCAAATTGAAAAATTATGAAAATCGAAAAAAATAATTGAAAATTAAAGAAAATAATTAAAAATTCAAGAATGGAATTAAAATTTATGGAATATTCTTAAAAATTGAAAAAAAGTCATTGACAAAAAGCCGAGAATTAATGAACATAGAACAGAACAATTGAAAAATGGAAATTTTAAATATGAAGAAAATAACTTAGAATTGAAGAGAATAGTTCTAGAATTCAATAATTGAATTGAAATTTTAAAACAATTTTTATGAGTGAAAAGAATAACTGAAAAAATACAAGAATTATTGAATATTGAGGAATTAATTAAAAATCGATAAAAATAATTTAAAATTAAGGAAATATTTGATAAATATTTGAAGACAATAATTAAAAATTTAAGAAATAAATTGAAAATTAAATAATGAAATGAAAATTTCGAGAAAATAATTGAGAATTAAAAGAAAAATTACAATATGATGAAAATAATCAAATAATGACGAAAATAATTAACAATTGAATAACAAATCAAACAATGTCTAGATTAATTCACAATCGAAATAAAATAATTTAAAAAAGCAAAGAATAATTATAAAATTTTTAAATAATAATTGAAAATTGAAAACATTGTAGGAAATAATTGAAAATGGAGGAAAATAATTAATAATTGAACGAAATAGATGAAAAATGACGAGAATAATTAAAATTATCAACATTAATGAAATTAATTAAGTAATTATTAAAAAAAAATGAATGATTTAAAAAAAAAACTCGAAAAATGGTGAAAATAATCGGTATTTGAACAAAAATTTTTTTTAAATTAATGAATAATCATAAAATTGAAGAAGAATAATATGTTGTCAATTAAAAACTGATGAAAATTATGGAAAAAATATAGAAAATAAATAAAAATTGAAGAATTGTTTTAAAATTTCAAGAAAATAATTGATAATTGTGAAAATGCGAGAATTATTGAATATATTGAATAAAATAATTAAAAAACGAAGAATGAAGTTGAAAATTGAAGTAAATAAATAACAATTGAAGAAAATAATTAAAAATTAAAGAAATAAATTATTGAAGATTAAATAGTTAAAATGAAATTTAAAAACATTAGTTGATAATTGAAAGAAAAATTATAAAATGACTAAAATAATTAAATATTAATGAAAATAATTGAGAAATGAGGAAGATAATTGATAATTGAAAGAAAAATTAGAAAAGTGGTCTGAATAATCGACAACAGAAAAAATAATTTTAAAAAATTGAAGAATTATTATAAAATTTAAAGAGAATAATTGTATATTGAAAACTGTTGAAAATTATAGATAAAATTATAGATTTATGAAATTAAAATTATTTGAACTGATATTTATAAATTTAAATTTTAATGGATTTAAATGCATTTTTTAAAAAGTATCTGATTTAAAGCAAAAAAGATTAAATAAGAGATCAGAGAGTAAGAGATTACTTACCTACTTCTTTTTCATATAATTTATAAATATTTTCCACAATTTTTCCAATTATTCTCTTAAATTTTTATAATTGTTTTTAATTGTTTTTGTTTTTTTTTCTTTAATTTTTAAAACTATTTTATTTTGTTGTTGATTATTCTCGGCAGTTTTCTATTTTTTTTTCATTTGTCAATTATTTTCCTAAAATTCTTAAATTCCTTAATATTTAATTTAACTCTTCAAGTTTTAATTATTTTCTTCACTTCTCAATTATTATTTTCAATTATTTTATTCAATATTCAATAATTCTCAACTTCTTTTAATTATCAATTATTTTTTCAAATTTGAATTCAATTCTTAAATTTTCAATTTATTTCTTCATTTTTTTATTATTTTCTTCAAAATCCAATTCTGTTCTTCAGTTTTCAATTATTTTCTTCTCTATTCTATAATTCTCAGCTTTTTTAATTACTTTTTTCAATTTTTAATTATATATTCTTGAAATTTAAATTTTATTCCTTAATTTTCAATTTTTTCGATTTTCAATCCAGTTGTTCAATTTGTAATTATTTACAACAATTATTCCTATAATTTGTTGAATTTTTCTTGTTTCTAAATTTCTTTATTTAATATTTCTTGTTTAATTTTTTCAATTATTTTTGCGTTTTAAGTACGAAATTGCTGACCAACTTTAATCTCAAAATTAAAGATATTACATCAAAAGTAAACTTTAAAAAAAGTTATTTTTGACCTTAAAACCTTTTTAAAATGCCTTCATTTTTCTTCAAAAGTCACTCGATACCCTGATTGATATTTTATTATTCATTTAATCTGAATATTTTATATTTTTCTCGTTGTAACTGCAAAAAAAATTATTAAATTCATGGTTGCCACGGTTCTGGAAAACCTGGGAAACCTGGAATTGTCATGGAATTTTTTTGAAGTCATGGAAAACCTGAAATACCTGAAAAAGTCAGGGAATTTTATAAAATTTTGTTTTAAAAAATTACTTTAATTAATTTCTCTTTTTATGATTTCAATCAGTGATATTTTATTTGAAATAAGTTGAAAACTGCTGAATGGTCGGTGACTTTTACCTGATTCATCAATAGAAAATAATTGAAATTTTCAATGCTGTTACTAAAATTGAAAATTATTTCCATCTATCAATCAAAACAAAATTAATGACAATTTAGTCATTTTCAACTGATTTCCTGTGAAATTTCATTGATTGAAATCATGAATAGAGAGTGATTTTCAATATAAAATTATTCTCCTTCAATTTTATAATTATTCTTTAATTTTTTTAATTATTTTGTTCTGTTGTCGATTATTCTTGACCGCTTTCGAATTTTTTTGGCAATTGTTAATTATTTTCCACATTTCTCAATTATCTTTTTAATATTTAATTATTTTCGTCATTTTGTAATTTTTCTTTCTATTATCAATTATTTTCTTCACATTTCAATTTAATTTTTTAATTTTCAATTTATTCCCTCTATTTTCCAATTATCAATCATTTTCTTGAAATTTCAATACAATTCTTTAATTATCTTCTTTAATTTTCATTTATTTTCTACAATTTTTTCTATAATTTTCTTCAGTTTTTAATTGACAACTTAATATTCTCCTTCAATTTTATAATTATTCTTTAATTTTTTCAATAATTTTGTTCTATTGTCGATTATACTCTCCATTTTTCGAACTTGTTTTACTTTTTTTTTTCAATTGTCAAGTATTTTTCTTAATATTTCATTATTTTAAGCATTTAGTAATTTTCTTTTAATTATATTATTTTCTTAGAATTTAAATTTAATTCTTTAATCTTCAATTTATTTCTTCAATTTTTAATAATTGAATTCTAATTATTATTCTCGTCATTTTTCAATTATTTCTTTAAATTATTAATTATTTTTTACAATTTACAATTATTTCCTTCAATTTTTTCAATTATTCTCTTATAATTTTAAATTTATTCTTTAATTTTTTCAATTTTTTTTGTTGTCTATTAATCTTGTTATTTTTCGAAATTTGTTTTCAATTATCTATTATTCTCGTCATTTTTGAAATATTTTTTTCATTTATTCTACTCATTTTTCAATTATTTCTTTCAATTATTAATTTTTTTTTCCCAATTTTCAATTATTTTCTTCAAATTTTTCAATGTGGAATTATTTTTCTTAAATTTTATAATTATCCTACAATTTTAATAATTATTTTATTCTGTTATTAATTAGTCGCGATAGTTTTCTAATGTTTTTTTCATTTGTCAATTATTTTTTAAAATTTTAATTTAATTCCTTAATCTTTCATTTAATTCTTCAAGCTGTAATTAGTTTCGTCATTTCTCAGTAAGTATTTTTAATTTGAAATTGCAGTCTAAAATTTTCAATTATTTTATTCAATATTCAATAATCCTCACCTTTTTTTAATTATCAATTATTTCTTCAAATTTCAATTCTATTCTTCAGTTTTCAATTATTTTCTTCACATTTCAATTTAATTTTTTAATTTTCAATTGATTCCCTCTATTTTAAATTATTTTCTTCAATTCTCAATTATTTTCTTCAATTTTCAATTATTTTATTCAATGTTCAATAATTCTCGTCTTTTTCCGATTAACAATTATCAATCATATTCTTGAAATTTCAATACAATTCTTAAATTATCTTCTTCAATTTTCATTTATTTTCTACAATTTTTTCTATAATTTTCTTCAGTTTTTAATTGACAACTTAATATTCTCCTTCAATTTTATAATTATTCTTTAATTTTTTCAATAATTTTGTTCTATTGTCGATTATTCTCTCCATTTTTCGAACTTGTTTTACTTTTTTTTTCAATTGTCAAGTATTTTTCTTAATATTTCATTATTTTAAGCATTTAGTAATTTTCTTTTAATTATATTATTTTCTTAGAATTTAAATTTAATTCTTTAATCTTCAATATATTTCTTTAATTTTTAATATTTTCTCCTATTATTATTCTCGTCATTTTTCAATTATTTTTTTAAATTAATTATTATTTTTTACAGTTTACAATTATTTCCTTCAATTTTTTCAATTATTCTCTTATAATTTTTAATTTATTCTTTAATTTTTTCAATTTTTGTTGTTGTCTATTAATCTTGTTATTTTTCGAAATTTGTTTTCAATTATCTATTATTCTCGTTATTTTTCAAATATTTTTTTCAATTTTTCATTTATTCTACTGATTTTTCAATTATTTCTTTCAATTATTAATTTTTTTCCCCAATTTTCAATTATTTTCTTCAAATTTTTTAATGTGGAATTATTTTTCTTAAATTTTATAATTATCTTACAATTTTAAAAATTATTTTATTCTGTTATCGACTATTCGCGATAGTTTTCTAATGTTTTTTTTCATTTGACAATTATTTTTTAAAATTTTTATTTAATTCCTTAATCTTTCATTTAATTCTTCAAGTTTTAATTAGTTTCTTCATTTCTCAGTAAGTATTTTTAATTTGGAATTGCAGTCTAAAATTTTCAATTATTTTATTCAATATTCAATAATCCTCACCTTTTTTTAATTATCAATTATTTTTTCAAATTTGAATTTAATTCTTAAATTTTGAATTTCTTCATTTTTTAATTATTTTCTTCAAATTTCAATTCCATTCTTCAGTTTTCAATTATATTCTTCTATTTTTCATTATTCTCAGCTTTTTTAGTTCCTTTTTTCAATTTTTAATAGTATTCTTTAAATTTAAATTTCATTATTCAATTTTCCATTTTTTCCATTTCCAATCCAGTTGTTCAATTAATGATTATTTACAACAATTATTCCTATAATTTTCTTAATTTTTCTTGTTTCTTAATTTCTTAATTTAATATTTCTTGTTTAATTTTTCAATTATTTTTTTCAGTTGCCTATTAATCTAATCATTTTTCGAATTTTGTTTTTAATTGTCAATTTTTTTTGTCATTTTCAGATATTTTCTTCAATTTTGTAATTATTCTCGTAATTTTCATTATTTATTGCATTTGCAAAAATTTATAGTTTTAAAAGACTAACAACAATGAAAGTTTCTATTAAAATTTTTTATTTTGTCATGGAATTTGATGAAAAATAATATGTACCTATATATTATTTCTTTTTGCGTTTTTACTATGAAATTGTTGGTCAAATTTAATCTCAAAATTAAAAATATTACATCAAAAGTAAACTTAGAAAAAAAAATTATTTTTGACCTTGAAACTTTTTTAAAATGTCTTCAATTTTCTTCAAAAGTCACTCGATACATTAATTGATATTATATTATTCATTTAATTTGAATATTTTATATTTTTTTCACTCTAACTAACAAAAAAGTTAATAAAATAATTTTATATTTGGACCTGGAATTTTTGCGAAAATGGTTTGGAAAACCTGGAAAAGTCATGGAATTTTCAAATTATGTTTTTGTTTCAATCTTGTTAAAATAATTTTATTTGGACCTGGAATTTTTGTGAAAATGGTCTGGAAAACCTGGAAAAGTCATGGAATTTTCAAATCATGTTTTTGTGGCAACAGCAAAATCAACCAACTTCAGAGATTTACCAAAATTTGTAAATTTAATCTCTTTTGCAAAAAATTTTAAACTTAAATATTTCAGAAATTAAGCAATTACCTATTTTTTACAAACTTAAATATATGTAAAGTTGGTATCTTTTAAAAGATATGATGTGTTGAAATATGGTATTTTTTATGAATTTACAATTTTTAAATTGAATTTTATAATAATTAAAATAATTTTTTTAAGTCATTCGTCGTGGATAGGGAAAGTTAATGTATTGATTTTCAATTAACGTAAGTATCCAAGTTTTCTATTGAATATTTTTATAAAAAATATGCTGTTAAATATGACGAAAATTGTCAGTTGTAAGATAAATTTTTTTTTTTTTTTGAGATATGCTAGCAATACCTCTCAGACGAAAATCAGTGGAAACATCCATAATAGGTATATAATTAAATTAACACTATTTTTACCAATGTACTATAAATTGCCAATAATTTCTCGTTACAGATAATAACGAAAAACGATGGAATAGCAAGAGAAGGCTACCTAATGAAAGGACCGGAAATAGGGAGCAGTGACCGGATGTTTGCGCATATTGGATCAAAGTCATTCAAGCGCCGTTTCTGTCACTTGAGACAGGAAGTCGATGGCACTTACATCCTCGAGATGTTCAAAGATGAGAAAAAAGGAGAAGCCAAACTATCGATTGTAATGGACTTTTGTAGCGAGGTCGTGAGAAATCCAAAACGAGGCAGATACTGCTTTGAATTAAGAATGAGCGCCGATCACAAATCCTACACTCTGGCAGCTGATAACGAAACTGAATTACAAGACTGGATTTCAAAATTGGTCTCGGTTCTGCAACATTACAAACAGCAGGAAGAGAAACGTGCCGCCTCTTTGGAAAGATCCTACAACACTCCACCGCCGTCTCCACAACCAATGCAAGTTTACGGAACTTTGAAGGGTCTCGAGCAGAGCATGAATCCACAATTGATTAAATACGCGAGAGAAACTGACACGAGTATCGCATTAGCCAGACGTGAGAATAGAAAGAGAATTTTGAGCCTCTATCCTCACGTGGCTCAGGCAAAATCAACGATTAGCAATTCCTATGAGGCGAATGTCGACCCGTACAAAGAGCAGTTTGGCCAGAGAATTTTCGTTAAATGCGAGAGTCTCAAGTTTCGATTGCAGGCACAAATTGATGAGAATGCCGCGCTTTGTCAGGTCGAGCCGTATTACACGACTCTGTGCCTGTTTGACGCAAGAAACGGAAGAAAACTCAGTGAGAATTTTCATTTTGAAATTAATCACGAAATTGTCCGCGACTTTATCAAGGAATTGAGTCCGGCAAGCGTTATGACCGAGACCTCGAAGAATATTCAGCTTCCCGATGATCTGTCGAGTATTCCAAGTGAATGGGCGAGATTCGCGAAACAGGCGATTTTTAGTATAAGCAATCCACACCCGGAGATATTTCTTGTCGTGAGAATCGACAAGATTCTTCAAGGGAGCATTTATCAAACTTCTGAGCCATATTTGCGTGCTACCAAGGATCCAAGACTTGGTCTCAAGGTTCACAAACAAGTCAAAGCCTGCTGCCAAAGGTTCATTGTCTTTTGTTGTAGTTTTTATTAGGCTGATACTGGCCGCTAGTTTTTTTTAAAAGATTTATTTGTTTTTTATAAATTAATACTATTTTTTATTTTTTCTAGATTGGGAAATTATAGAATGCCATTTGCCTGGTCAGCTCGACCTTTATTTAGATTGTACAGTAACGAATTAGATACTTCGTCAGATTTCCCGGCAATTTATAGACAAGAAGGAAATAAAATCAAGGACGATGAGCTACTGAAATTACTCTCGGAATATAGAAAGTGAGTATAAAAGACTAAAATTTATTCTAAAAATTAAATTGAAATAGGAGAGATTTAAATCAACAATTAATTGAATTGCATTTCTTGAATTCGAATTTTGAAATTTAAATTCAAGTTCCTAATTAGGTAATTCAATTGGGAATTCAATTCTTCAATTCTTCAATTATTATCTTTAATACTCAATTATAATTTTCGACATTCAATTCCATTCTTCAATTTTCAATTGTTTTTTTTTTTCAAAATTCAATAACTCCAGACTCAATTTCTTTCAATTTTCAATTTTTTCTCAATTTTCTTCAATATTAAACAACTAGCAAAATAAAACGCGCCCCAGCGCGCGATTAGTTTTTCATACATCTTAAAAATTATAAAATACAATAATAAATATCACAAATCGGTAAATAATATTTATCTCATAAGAAAAAATAAATATTTTAAATATAATATTTAAAAATCAATTAATATAAATAAAATAAATATTTATTTAGGACAAAATTTATAATATTTTAGAATTAAAAAGAATTGCAAAAAATAATTGAAATTAAACAAAATAATTGAAAATTTTGCAAATTAATTAAAAAAAAAAATTAAATCAATTAAAAATTGGAGAAAGTAATTTAAACAATCATAAAAATGTTTTAAACATAAAGAAAATAATTTAAATTTGAGAAAAATACTTGAGAATCTTAAAAGTAAATTAAGACAAAATTGAATAATGAAAAATTAGAGAAAATAATTGAAAATTGAAAAAACATGATTAAAAATTGAGATAAATAAATTAAAATTTTAAAAAATAATTAAAATTTAAGAAATTAATTAAACAAATTACATAAAATACTTTAAATAAAGGAAAGTTAAACAAAATTTGAGAAAAATACTGAAAACTTTCAGAATTTCATTGAAATTAAAGAAAATAATTAAAAATTAGACAAATTAATGAAAAAAGATAAACATAATTTAAAATTGAACAGAACAAGTTTTAATTAAAGAGAAATAAGTAAAAACTTTTTGGCAATTATGAAAAAGAACGAGAAAAAGAACGAAAGTAATTGAAAATTGAAGAAAATAATATAAAAAATATTATAAATAATGAAATAATTGAAAAGTCAGATAAATAGTTAAAAAATTTTGAAATTATGAAACAAATGTAAAGAATTGAAAATTTAAGGAAATAAATTTTGGAAAATAATTGAAAAATGTTTTTTAATTTTATAACTTGCCGAAAATAATTAAAATATGATACAAACAATGATAAGTTGTAAAAAAATAAATGACATTTAAGTAAGATAATTGAAAAAGCTACAGAATTTTGTTTAAATAAAGAAAAGAATAATTGAAATTTGAAAAAAATACATAAAGGTCTTAGAAATCAATTAAAAAAAAAAAGAAAATAACTAAAAATTGGAAAAAAGAATTGAAGAAATAAGCTAAAAGTAATTGAAATTTATTTACGATAATTAATAAAAAAAAATTTGAAATTATGAAAACAAATGAAAATAATTAAAAATTGAAGAAAACAAATGAAATTTTAGAAACATTCTTAAAAATCTTAGAAAATAATTTTAGAAAATGAGAGGAACTAAAAATTGGAGAAAAAACTGGAAGAATGCTAAAAATAATTGAAATTTACGATAATTAATAAAATGTTTTGGAAATTATAAAAACAAAGAAAAATAATTAAAAATTGAAGAAAATAATAGAAATTTGAGAAAAATACTTAAAAAAAAATTAGAAATTTATTTTATAAAATAAGAAAAACTAAAAATTGGAGAAAAGTCTGGAAGAAAGATAAAAATAATTGAAATTTACGATAATTAATAAAAAAAAATTTGAAATTCTGATAACAAATGAAAATAATTAGAAATTGAAGAAAATGTTTAAATTTTTAGAAACATTCTGAAAAATCTTAGAAAATAATTTTAGAAAATGAGAGGAACTAAAAATTGGAGAAAAAACTGGAAGAATGCTAAAAATAATTGAAATTTACGATAATTAATAAAATGTTTTGGAAATTATGAAAACAAATGAAAATAATTAAAAATTGAAGAAAACAATTGAAATTTTAGAAACATTCTTAAATATCTTAGAAAATAATTTTAGAAAATGAGAGGAACTAAAAATTGGAGAAAAAACTGGAAGAATGCTAAAAATAATTGAAATTTACGATAATTAATAAAATGTTTTGGAAATTATAAAAACAAAGAAAAATAATTAAAAATTGAAGAAAATACTAGAAATTTGAGAAAAATACTTAAAAAAAAATTAGAAATTTATTTTATAAAATGAGAAAAACTAAAAATTGGAGAAAAGTCTGGAAGAAAGATAAAAATAATTGAAATTTACGATAATTAATAAAAAAAAATTTGAAATTCTGATAACAAATGAAAATAATTAGAAATTGAAGAAAATGTTTGAATTTTTAGAAACATTCTTAAAAATCTTAGAAAATAATTTTAGAAAATGAGAGGAACTAAAAATTGGAGAAAAAACTGGAAGAATGCTAAAAATAATTGAAATTTACGATAATTAATAAAATGTTTTGGAAATTATGAAAACAAATGAAAATAATTAAAAATTGAAGAAAACAATTGAAATTTTAGAAACATTCTTAAATATCTTAGAAAATTATTTTAGAAAATGAGAGGAACTAAAAATTGGAGAAAAAACTGGAAGAATGCTAAAAATAATTGAAATTTACGATAATTAATAAAATGTTTTGGAAATTATGAAAACAAAGAAAAATAATTAAAAATTGAAGAAAATACTAGAAATTTGAGAAAAATACTTTAAAAAAAATTAGAAATTTATTTTATAAAATGAGAAAAACTAAAAATTGGAGAAAAGTCTGGAAGAAAGATAAAAATAATTGAAATTTACGATAATTAATAAAAAAAAATTTGAAATTCTGATAACAAATGAAAATAATTAGAAATTGAAGAAAATGTTTGAATTTTTAGAAACATTCTTAAAAATCTTAGAAAATAATTTTAGAAAATGAGAGGAACTAAAAATTGGAGAAAAAACTGGAAGAATGCTAAAAATAATTGAAAGATGAGAAAATTAATTCAAAATTGAAAAAAATAATTCAAATATGCTGAACATAATTTAAGATTTATAAAGAAAATTGAATTATGATGAAAATAATTTAAATATGAAAAATTGAAAACATTCAATAAAGTTTGAGAGAAATAACTAAAAAAAGCATAGAATATATATATATATCCGATAAATAATTGAAATTTTTAAAAGTAATGCCAAAATAATGAATATAATTATAAATTGATGAAAATCAAGAAAAATTTCAGAATCTATTTTTAAGCAAAAGACAATAGTTAAAAAATCGTTATATAATGGAAAATTGATGACAATAATTTCGAAACTTTTTTTTTACACAAATGACAATTAACGAAAAAGGTTACCTTATTCTTTCAATTCAAATTTCAAAATATTTCCTGATAAAGAGAGTCAAAATCAATAAAATAACAGGGATTAACTTCACTTCAGTTTTTAAAACGTGGACAGAAAAAGATGAATAAATTAATATTAATACTAACTAACTTTAGGAGTTTACGGAGATTATTATTATTTAATTCTCAGCTTGTTTAAATTATGTTTTTCTTTAAATTTTAAATTAAATTGATAATTTTTAAATTATTTTCATCAATTCGCAATTATTTCTGTCGATTTCTAAATCTTTCTGCTGTTTTCAAATATTGTCTTCAATTTTTAAGTACTTTCTTTAATTTTCAATTGTTTGTTCCAATATTCAGTAATCTCGACTTTTTTCAATTATTAGTTATTTATTTCATGTTTCAAAACCTTCTTCAATTTTCAATAATTTTTTTCTATTTTAAATTTAATTGTTCAATTGTTAAATTATTTTGTCAATTCTCAATTAATTTCTTTAAATAACAATTTTATTCTTCAATTTTTAAGTTTTCTTCAATATTAAATAATTCCTAGCATTTTCCTTTTTTTTTTTAATTATAAATTATTTTCTTCTTTTTCTAATCCAATTGTTCAGTAATTTTCTTTAATTCTTAATTATTGTATTCGAATTTCAATTTTATTTCTCAATTTTTTTTAATATTCAATAATTCTGTGTTTTTCCGATTTCAATTTCATTATTTAATTTTCAATTTATTTCTTCAATTTTGAATTATTAACTTAAATTTTAAATTATTTTTTTGGATTTTCTATCTAGCTGACCAATTTTCAATTATATTCTTTGAATTTAATAACCATTGTTCAATTTTTTCAATTATTGTTCAATTGTAGATTAATATTTACTCTTTTTTTTTAATTTTGTTTCTAATTGTCAAATATCTTTGTCATTTTTCAATTATTTATTTTCATTATTAATTATTTCTTTATATTATTAATTGTTTCTTTTAATTCTTAATTATTATTTTGTGTAAAGTTTAATATTTAATTCTTCAATTCTCAATTATTTTCTTTGAATTTCAATTATTTTCTTCAATTATCAACTGTTGTCTTCAATTATTGTAGCCATTTGTAGGTCTATTTATACTTAAAATAAATTTTAAGTTAACCAGAGAAAAAACCGGGAAAAATATGAACAAAAACCGGGAAATAACCGGCAATTTTGTGGGACGAAATTAGTAGACACTCTGCGGTAGACTCACGAATTTGCCAAAATTTGCGACAGTTAAGGTCGATAACTCGGCGAAAATGAACGACTAAATGGCTAATGCAACTTGTCAAAGAAGCAAATTTTTGTCAAACACTCCAAAAAAATTTTCAGTCAAATATCATTTATTTTTTATATTTCGATATCTAATTTGAAACTTTTTCATCTATTAACGAACAAAATTCAACAAAAATTGAACCTCTGCGCATCTGATTCAACTAGTCAAAAAAGCAGATTTGAATCAATTTATGCCTCTTCAGAAATTTTTGTCAAAAAGTCCAAAAAAATTTTCAGTCAAATTTGAATTAGTAAAGCACTGAAAATTATTTGAAATCTGTGAAAAAAGTCTATTTTCTAATTAGATATTGTATTCATTAAATTAATCAACATAATCACTATAAAAGGAGGTAAAATACCGAAATGGCGTAAAACGAGAATTTCAGTACCCTGGCTTATAACTTCAATAATTACCGATAGATTTTTTTCATCCATACATTTTTTTCTTCCTAAAAGTGAGCCATATATGTAAAAAATTTAAAACTGGACATAATTTGACGTTTTCTATTTTTGCATGGCGGTAGAATGTATTTGTTTTTCATATTTTGGGCCAAAAACTCAAATTTTCTATTTTTTTTTTGACTATATCACTTAAAATATTTAACCGATTGAAAAATAATGTTAAAAGCGATTGTTTGGAATTTGATTACCGTTAATTTGACACCTAGAAAAACTTAATCGGACGTCTGTAACTCGAGATACGGCCTAAAACGTGAAGTCACCTCCGAAAAAAACGTAAAAAAATTTAAAAAATTCATATTTCGGAAACCTATCCATAGAAAAATTTCTTAATGTCATTTTTAAGTTTAGAGAACCATAGTACATAAAAAAAAAATGTGGCATTAAATGTACATTTTGGCTGTAAACTAGTGTTATTAATCAATAAAATAGCTTTAAATAAGCGTAAGACTTGTGGTAGGAATATATAGAAAGAGAGGAGAAGACACAGGTGGGAAACACATAGAAGATTGTATGGAAGTAGGAAAAGACAGGTTGGTAGTAATAGAAGAATTAGGAGAAGGATTGAGAAATGAAGAAACTGGAAAGTGTGAAAGGATATCAAAACATAAAGGAGTAGATAAAGAAGGAAAGAGATTGTTGGAGTTGTTAGGAGAAAGAGGGTAGACTAAATGCATTAAATATAAGGGGAATTTACTTTCACGGGAAGAGGAGATACGGTGATAGATTACGTTATAGCGGAATAGAGAGTTAGGAGTAGGTTTAATAGAATGTAGGTAGGAAGGAAGGTTGGGTCGGAGCACTTCCCAGTGATAGTAGAAATAGAAGGTGTGTTAGAGAGAGAAAAAAGGGATACAGGGCAACAGAGAATAAAGTTAAAATGGGGAAATGGGAGAGGGAGAAATTAGGGGAATTTGAGAGAAAGATGCAAGAAGAAAGGAAGAAATGGTCACCGATAGAGAACGAGGATATAAACCAGCGAGGAGAGAGGTTGAGGAGGGCTGTAGATAAGGTGATAAAGGAGATGGAGCAGGGAGAGAAAGAATGGCGGAATTACAGATGATAGTGGGATGAGGAATGTGGAAGAAGTGGGATAGATTTGAGGAAGAGAATCAAAAAATGGAGGAAAGGTAGGATAGAGAGAAAAGAATATGTGACGCTCCAGGGTCAAAGGGACCTTAGCTGCAGAACATTCGAATCTAAATCTATATTATGAATCGATAGAATTGGAGTTGCTCTTTCGCATACAGAAATAAAACCTTTTTTATATCTATTAGTTTTTAAGTCATTGGCGATGAAACATAGGCGCAACCCAACAATAATATAGTCAGGCTCAGCTTTAAACGCCCGTCCTGTAAAATTCATTCTAAGGCATAGCTGAAAGGAAAGAGAAGAGGAAGAAGAGAGATTTAGAAGAGAAGTAGAAGAAGCGGTGAAAGAAGGACGTGAATGGGAAGTTATAAATAAGGAAAGGGATTAAAGAAAGGAGATAAATAGGGAGATTAGCATGGGAGAGTAGACAAGATACTTTAAACAATGGAGCGGAGGGGTAGATCGAAGGACCAGAGGGGAGGGGAGGATAAAGGTGAGGGGAGCAGATTTAGAGAAAGTGAGAAGAGAAGAGTTAAAAACGGCAATAGACAGGTTAAAGAAGAACAAGACGGCGGGATATGATGTCCTTAAATATGGAGGCGAAATAGTGAGAGAGGAAATGTGGAAGATTGTTAGAAAAGTATGGGGAGGAGAGGGTTGTCCAGAAGACTGGAAAACTAATTGTACCGTTAGTGAAAAAGGGAGAAAGTAAAGAGGTAGGGGAGTATTGGGACATAACACTGATGCTAGTTGGGTGTAAAGTGTATGCGGAAGTAGTGAAAGGAAGATTAGAAAAAGATATAGAAAGGGCAGGAGGAATCCCAGATAATCAAACTATATTTAGGAAAGGAACTATGGAACTATGGACAATATATATATACTGAATTACTTAGTGAATAGGAACTTAGAAAGGAAGAAAGGCAAGTTAGTAGCTCTATTCGTAGATTTTAAGGCGGCCTTTCCTTCTGTGAATAGAGAAATTTTTTAGAAGGTTTTAAGAGATAGGGGGATAGAAGAGGGACTGATCGAGAGGTTAAAGGAGTTATACATGGATGGGAGATCGAGAGGAAGAGAAAAGAAACTGGGCTAGGAATTTAGTCCCCTTATGGCGGACTTAGAAGAGAGATTAAGGACAAAAGGCAAAGGAGGAGTAGTTATAGGAGTGGAAAATCTATATGCGCTGGCATACGCGGGTGACATAGTTCTATTGGCAGAAGATGAGGCGGGTATGAGACTGTTAATTAAGGAGTTCAAAAAGTATGTATGAGACAAAGATCTGTGATGTGGGTAAACGTGGAAAAGACGAAGGATGTGAGATTCAGGAACAGGAGGGAAGGGGAGCGGTATGAATAGTGGTTGAATGGGAGAGTGGCGGAGGAATTGAAGGAAGTAGAAGAGTTCTGTTATCTATGATTTTGGTTTTGTTCGTGTGGTCGGTACTGAGTTATGGAGTGAAGGTGTGAGGGTGGAAAGAAATGAAAAAAGTGCAAGAAAACGGAAACCCTGGCACTGGTTGACTTAGTATAAGGAAAAATAGAATGTATAAATAGATATATATTTTTAGGTTTTAAAAAAAAAGCGGTGTTGTAGTAGATAAGTTAGGTTAAGGAAGAGATGAGTTGAATGTGATCAAGAGGATGAAGAGAGTAGGTAAGATCATGGGGGATGTGTGGGAGATGGGAAAGAGAAGATTTAGGAACGATTGGAGGAAAAGATTGTGGCTTTTCGATATCTTGGTTTGATCGGTCATGAGTTATGGACAGAAGATCTAGGGGTGGGCAGAGAGGAAAAGAGTGGAAAGCATGCAGGAAAGGTTCCTAAAATGAACAATGAGTGTGAGAGCTGCCCAGGGAATATGTTAAGATAGAATGTCATAAGGGAAAAGTTGGTAATTAGAGGAAGAGAGCGTGGAGTTTGAAGAAAAAATTTGGAAGGGAATGAAGGGAGTAGAATAGTCCAGAGGTGTTTGTAAATGATAAAGGATAGAGAGGAATAAGGGAGTTAAGGGATGTCGTGATGGGAATTGGAAAGGAAGGAGGCAAGGAAGGAAATGAGAGGAGAAGATTTTAACATTTGGGAGGAGATAGAAAAGTAGATACTGAAAAAGGACAAAACAAAAAAGGTGGAAAAATATGGTAGAGACAAGATACAATAGATGGTACCAGAGGGTAAAGGAAGAAGGGGATCCGAGTTATCTAAGGAAACTGAAGAAGGAGAATAGATGGTGAAGAGTGCTGAAGTTTTGAATGGGGGAAGGAGAGTAATGGAGTGTAGATATTTAATGGAGGAGCAACAGAGACGTTGCAACAGTGGGTCTTTTTGCACTTTTTTTTGTTGTTGTCAAAATCTAATATCTCTTGATAGAATTAACCAAAATGAGTGATCCTTAGACCAAATTAAGGCTAGATAAATACGGAGTAAATAGAAATTATAGAGAAACTTTTTTATAATTTTTCTGGACCAGGAAACAATCGAGAAGTTAGCAGTTTTATCCAAAAAATGACAGATTAAAGAATACATACCAAACCAATTGGTGAAAGTTTGCAAAACTCGTTATTGGTAAGCTCCTGAGGTCGTTACATTAAAATATGATTGAATTTTTAACTTTCAAAATGGAGAATCCAATATGGCGGACTAAAAAAATCATCTAAATTCCCAGTTTGGTAAAAATTGAGTATTGGTTTAGGAATTTAATCGACGATATTAGATCCGCTATATTGAATTTTTGAATTGGAATATTATGTTTACATTCTACGACCTACAAAACATCTGAACACCAAGTTTGGTAAAAATCAAGAATTTTTTGAGAATTTTGTCAGCCATATTGGATTTGCCATTTTGAAATCCCGGCACTGGAGAGAATGAGAATTAGTAGTGGTACTTAAAAATATGTAAATATGAGTTGTGACTTGTATAATTAAAAGTTAGAATAAGTGCGTTGTAAATAGGGTAAGAAAAAAAATTTAATTCTTGAATCTTTAAAAAGGAGAGTAAATTTTAAATGTATTTCCTTTATGAAGAAACAAATACAGTTATAGCAATTACAAATTACATAATTATAAATTCAAATAATTTTTTTTTCAGACCAGAGAAACTCAACAAGTTGACAGTCATACCCGGATGGTTGAAAATAAAAATCGAGGCTTTATCAGATATTCCTGAAAGTAAGACATTTAACCAAACCTTGATCAATTGTGTGTATTGTTTGTTTGGAAAGACTTCAGAAATTCGAAATTTTTATTGCTTTTGTCGTGTAAAGAGAGATTTCTTTTTATTTTTCTCATAAAATTTATATTTTTACAGATAGTTTAACCACATCTCTGTCAATGTTAAGAAATTTTCCGCTGCCTCCAACATCAGAGCCGACCTTAGAAGTCGCAGAGTTCGAGAGCGCTTCTGAAAAAGAAATTCATCCTTATACTACATTTGTCAATCATCTTTACGTATATCCACAGAGTCTTTGCTTCGACTCGCAAAAAATTTTCACGAGAGCCAGAAATATCGTCTGTATTGTTGAATTACGAGACGATGATAATGAAAATGCCGAGCCTTTAAGAGTATGTTTTTAATTTATACGAAATATTTTCGTCGACGTACATTTTTTTAAAATAGTGTTAATTAAAATTTAGAGATATTAAAAGTTTTTCTAGGCTTTTAAATTTAAATACATTTTGGTTTGAAAGTATTGAGGTTTAAAATTTTCGAAAATATAAGCGCTTAAATTTAAAAATTTGCAAATAAATTAATTGTAATTAATTAATTGTTTCCAGTGTATTTATGGACGACCAGATGGACCTCTTTTAAGTCTACGAGCGTCGTGTGCTGTTTTACATCATAATTCCGTGCCTTCCTGGTATGAGGAAATAAAAATCAGATTGCCCACAAAGCTCCACACAAAGCATCATTTGCTTTTTTCATTTTATCACATAAGCTGCGATATGAATAAGAAAAAAGAGAACGGAGTTGAGAACTGTGTTGGATACTCTTGGCTTCCTTTACTTCACAAAGGAAGGTCAGTTCTAAAAAGATAATATTCTTTTTTTACTTACAAAACAATCTTTTTTCAGTCAAAAACTTAAGGAGGTACCCTCCATTTACATAACCTCAAACTAGAAATTCGTTTTCCAAATTAAAATATTGTTCAAATTAATTTCACAAAATTTTAAAAGATCCAGATGTACATTATTCAGAAAAAATTATGTTGAACTAAAATTTGTTGTTAAATAATTTAATTATTTTACATTTTATGTTTTTTCTGTGAATTGAATGAGCAACTGCAATTTTCATTCAATTTTTACAAATAATAAACTCTTTTTCTCGTTGAAATGCTCTTTAGAGTTTTATTTGTTATATTTTGTTAAATAGTATTCTGTTTAAAAAATACGTAAAGAACAAATTTTATTTGATATTCTTTAACAAAACCTAACAAATAAAATTGTAGAAAATATTTCAATGAGAAAAATGAGCTATTATTTGTCAAAATTGGATGACAATCACAGATTTTAACTAGAGTTGAAGAATAAGAATAAAATGTTAAATAATTATTATTTGACAACAAATTTTAGCTCAACCTAATTTTCTTGTGGAAACATTATCTACAATTTTATTTGTTGGATTTTGTTAATTAAGATTTTATTTAAAAGTTATTAAACAAATAAAATTTGTTCTTTACATATTTTTTAAACAGAATATTATTTTACGAAATCTAACACATAAAATTGTAGAGAAAGTATCGACTAGAAAAATGAGCAATTATTTGTCAGAATTGGATGAAAATTACATTTGTTCACAAACTTTAAAGAAACAATATAAAATTTTAAATAACTATTATTTGACAACAAATTTTAGCTCAACCTAATTTTTTCTGGAAAATGTACAACTGGATCTTTCAAATTTTTGTGAAATTAATTTGATTATTCTTATTTGGGGTGAAAAGCGATTTTCTATTTTGAGGTTATGTAAATGTAGAAGACCTCCTTAAAACTTTAATTAATTAAATCAATTCAATTACCAATTTTTATTCATTCAAACTTCCCAATATCAATAATTATCATTATTCTATTTCTTACAAAAGTTATTCCTTTCTTGAAACTGTAAAATTTTTTTCATATTTCTTATTTTTACAAAACATTATTGTCTTTCATTTTTTACTAAATTTTATCACAATAATTCTTCAATTTTTTCAAAGTTTTTTTTCTTTTGCTTTTAATTTCTTGTTTACTTTATCTTACTCTTTCATTTATAAATAAATTGTTTATTGCGACCCAATGGTCATTTTTTTTATACATCTCTTAAATTATTAGTTATCATATATTTTTTGATAGTCCCTAATTTTTTAGGAACAAATCTCCTGAATTTTTGTATTTTTAAAAAATATTCTCAGTATATTATCTACTTTTTATGTATATTTTTGTATTTTTTTCACTTTTTACTAGATTTTTGACGATTTTCTTATTTCTGTATCTCATAAAAATTTGAATAATTTCTATAATTTTCTCATTTTTTCACAATTTGTACAATTTTTTAATATTTTTTTCGAATATTTTCTGAAATTTTTATCTAGCTATTAGTTTTTACTATTATTTTGTGTTTAATTTTTGTACTTATCTTTCTTTTTATTCCTCCAGAATTTTTGACTTTCTTCTAAATTCTCTTACTTTTTCGTAGATTATTTAAATTCATTATAGATTCTCCAATATTTTAAATATTTTAATAATTTTTATTGTGTTTGCTTTATGGTTTTTTTTTTTTAAATATTTTCTAGTTTTCTCATTCATTATTTCAAGTTTTCTTTGTCTTTTTAATGTTTTTTTGTTTTAGAAATTTAACAAGAAAAATTTTTTAAAATTAGAAATAAGGAATAATTACTTTTCCTTGAATTTCCTGATTTAGTTTTCTATTCGCTTGTCTTTTTGTAGATTTTCTCCGATTTTTTAAAACTCTTTCAAATAAATTGCAATTTTTTTCGATTTTTTCTTTTGTTTTAAATTAAAATTTTTAGGATATTTTTCTTTACGGTTTTTATTATCATTTTACATTTTTTTCGTTTTTCTAAACTGAATATAATTTTTTTTTAATTTCTTCATTTTTTAAATAATTTTTAAAATGTTTTTTGTTTTAGACAATAAATTTTCCTATTTCTGTTTTTTTTACATAAATGGGTATAAATTTTTTATATTTTTCATTTTTTAGCTGATTTTCGCCATTTTAGGTCAATTTAATTATTTTTGCATTTATTAAGTATAGATTTTTTAACATTTTTTGTACTTTAGTTTTTTAATGAATTTTTTTCATAAAAATATTATTTTATTTATAAAACCAATTCGCAATATTTTAGACCTACAAATTATTATTTTTCTCGTTTCATAGTGTAGTTAGTTTTAATTTGATGTTTCTGGAAATTTCAAGCGTTTCTTGAGTTTTTAAAAATGTACTTCAATTGTTTAGTTTTTTAAAAAGTTTTTATTAAAAATTTGAAAATTTGTTCGTTCTTTCCAAGTTGTTTTTATATTTTTTATAGATAAAGACGGATAAATGTTTACAGATAAATGCATTTTTTCATACATTTTTATTTTTAAAATAAATTTAAACATTTTTTATTTTTGGATAATTTTTTATAAGATTTTTCATTTTTGGTAAATTTTCGCCAATTTACTTATTTTTGCTTTTGATTAGATTTCAAAATATTTGCTTAAAAAAGTTTGTTTCATAATTTGTTGGTTTTTTAAAAAGTATTTTCTTCATTTTTACAATTAATTTGCTACTAGCGATATTTTTTGCTCGCTCGATAAATATTTTAAATTTATTATTTCTTATAAATGTGAACATTTTAGAACATGTTATTTATTTTATTTATAATCTTACGATTTTTATATTTTTATAAAATTATAAAATTATCAAATTTGACCATATAAATTTGTTTCTTCCTGAAAGAGGGATCTTTGTAATTTTTAAGATTTATAATAATAATTAAAATTGCCTCAATATTAACAAATTTTATTGTTTTATTTAACAGATTAAATGTCGACACTGAAAACAGCGTTCAACTTTTACCTGTGGCGACACATTTACCAGCTGGATATCTTTCAATTCAACCCCTTGGTCTTGGAAAAGGGGTAAGAGTAAGATCTAATTATTCCATCGCACACTAATAAAATTGTTGTGTTTCAAGGTTCTGAGTTACTTTGGAAATTACCACTTTTAATTATTCTCCACGAGCTTATTTTCATTTTTCTCCAATAACAAATCATAGACGACTGACTTTTTTTTTAACAACAAATTAATTAAAATACTTATTTTTTTCTTTATTCTTTTTTTTTTCTTTTTTTACTCAAATTCATTTATTGAGATTATATATTAAAGAAAAGTTTAAGAAAACCTGAGAACTCGAACAAATATTTTTTATATAAAATGTTAAGCTCGGAGACTTGTGGTTTTTCTTCTAATTTTTCATCTCACAGTGAGTTATTAATGAGTTTCATTATCGTCACTTGGTACTTTATTTTTCACAAAATTACTGGGAAATATCACTTATTTTTTGTGAAGTCTAGACAAAAAGCATGCATCTTATTAAAGGATTCTTTTTATTTCTATTTTGACTATTTTTTAAATTATGATTTTAGTTTCTTTTTAATGGTGTACTACATTATTTTGTTTATAATATTCATTGTTTTTTCTGACATTCATTATTTTGTTTATGATTATTGCACTTTCTTTTTTTTTTTTGGTGATATCAATTTTTTTGTAATATTTTGCATGTTTCATTTTAATGATCAAATTGATAATAACAGTGTGACCAGCAATCTTAAATTGATTTTCACTCCCAAGTTCTCTAATTTTTTATTTATTCTCTTCAATTTTAAATTATTGTTTTTTAAATTTTCTTTACATTTTCCACTTTTTTTTCAATTTTTCATTTATATCTAGCATTTTTTCAACTTCTTTTCTTCAAATCAGGGACTGACACGAAAACCGAAACAAAATATATTTTATTTTTGTTTCGTTTCGGTTTTGAAAAACTGAAACAAAATATCAATTTAATTTTGTTTTGTGTTGAACCTAAAACGAAAAGGCTCTGAATTACGTTTTCGTCTCATGCCCGAAACGAAAAGGCTTTGAATTTTGTTTTCGTTTCATGCCCGAAACGAAAATCCGCTCCGAATTCCGTTTTCGTTTCTCATAAAAAAGGCTCTAAATTTCACAAAAACAATTTTAAACACAATTCTTTTCTTGCAGGAGACGAAAACGAAATTCAGAGTCTTTTCGTTTCGGGCATGAGACTGAAACGAAATTCGGAGTTGATTTTCGTTTCGGGCATGAGACGAAAACGTAATTCAGAGCCTTTTCGTTTCAGGCTCAATACAAAACAATATTGATTGTACATTTTTGTTTCGTCACAACAATTCAAAACAGAAACAGAATTCGGTTTTCGTGTCAGTCCCTGCTTCAAATTCAATTATTTTCTTTCAAATTTCTAATTATTTTTCCCAGTTAAAAATTGTATAAAAACCTTGAATTGTTTTTTCAAAAGTCGCTGGACACTCTGAATAATCATAAGAAAAAAGTTTGTCCATTCATTGCAAGCGTGTGTATGTGTTTTTTTTTTATTAAATGTATGAATTTTAAATTAATTTTGAATAATTTTTTCCATAGAATGCTGGCCCGGAAATTACGTGGATTGATGCGCAACGTCCAATTTTTACAGTATCCTTTCAACTGAATTCTACGGTTTTTACACGAGATGTGCATTTGCACAATCTTTTTGCGCACGCTGAGAGAATTTTAGAAACCAAACCATCGGCACTGCCGTCCGACTCGGAAACTTGTAAAATTTTGAAAGCTGCTCATGCAATGCAGTTGGTCACTGTGATTACATTTTTGCCAACAATTTTAAATCAACTGTTTACTCTGCTAACTTGCAATGTCAGCGATGAAGTTGGACTCTGCATTATTAGACTTTTAGTGCATATTATCAATATGGTTCATGAAGCTGGTCGAAAGGAAATTTTACAAGCTTATGTCAAGGTATTCAAATTGAAAATTTTCTTACACAAAGCATTATAAATAATATATTTTTAGAAAAATTAAAAATCTGTCTTTATTACCATGTTTCTTAACAATATGTTTACATTTAAATAAAACTTTCAGTTCGTATTCGTCTCTCCCTCAAAAGGAAATGGCAGTCCAACTGTCCATGAGCAATTGGGAAGACATCTTCCGACTTTGCTACAACCGAGCAATACAGACTTTCTTGTGGTGAATAAATTTTTGCATCATTCCGGATTCTTCTTCGAAATCATGGTGAAAAGTATGGCTCAGCATTTACTCACGACAGAAAGAATAAAAGTAGGTATTCGTAATTATTTTGATAATATATAATCTAGTAAAAAAAATACTGAAAATAGAGCTTTTAAACATTCATTTTAGATCCGTTTTATTAAAAAAAAAAGCTATAAAATTACTTTTAAAAAGAGTGAATTTTGAATTAAAAATAAAAAGCTACTAAAAAATATTTATAAAATATTAAATTAAAAAGAAATTTAGATAATTTAGAAATAAAATGTAGAAAGATAAGTAAATAGTCTAATATTTTAATTTATTGTTTTAGATGCACAGAAATGAAAGATTCTCGAAAGAATATCACGAGAAAATCAAGACTCTTCTGGAAGTTGTCATGCCTTATCTGATGAATAAATATAAAGAAATGCCCGTTGAGACGCACGAGTTGAATAAAAGTCTTGCACACTTTCTGAAGGTAATTAAGGTTTTACAGTTTTAGAAAAGTAAATAAGGTTTAAGGTTATAAATATAATACTTTTAGGGTTTCGTGGCCAAGAGCGATATATGCATTTTTGGTAAAATGGAATTTAACCTGAATGCCAGGGATCACAGGTTATCCTCTATTCACCTTTTGTCCCCTATTTTAAAATGTTGCACCTATTTCCCCTATTTTAAAGAATTGTCCCCTATTTCCCCTTTTTCTAATTTTCATTATTAAAGTTTATAGTTATAGTCAAAATCGATAGAAAATCCCCATTAAAAATACATAATGAAAAATAAGCTTTTAAAAAAAAAATTCCCAACTTTTTTAATTTATAAGCTAAAAATATTTTATGTCATAAATTTCTTAATTTTTAGCCATATTTTAAGATATGGTATTTAAAGAAATTAAATTTTCAAAATGTCGTATGTTACAAAAAATATGTAGAAATAATACAGAAAATTCAACAAAATTTTGGATATACATTCAAAATTGTGACTTTCCATATTTTCGAATTAATCATCTTGAATCACTATTGCCGAGGATTTTCGAGGCCTCCCAAATGACAATCTCGTGTAAAAAATTAGGTTTTCAAAAAAATTACATTACATCATCAATTTTTTAAATATACAGTCTACAAGTATTTAATTTCTGCATCTCTTTTCAATTATCTTTTTCATTTTTAAAGTACTTTTGTCAATTTTCAAGTGTTTCTAAGATTTTGAATTTCATTTTATCGAATATAAATTATTTTCTTCAGTTTTTAAATTCTTGTCAGGAATAGTTAAATTTATTACACAAGTTTTCATTTATTTTTGTCATATTTAAATTATTTTCTTAAAATTTCAATTATATTCTAAAATCTATAAATTATTGACAAGAATATTTGAATTTTCTACACAAGTTTCAATTTACTTTTGTCAATTTTTAATTATTTGTTTAAAAATTTTAATTACTTTTGTCATATTTCTTAGTATTTTTGTTAATTTCAAATTATTTTCTTCATATTTCTATTATTTTTGTCATTTTATTTCTACACATTTCAATCATTTTCTAGAAACTTTAATTACTCTATTCGTATTTAAATTTTTTGACATTTTTTAAATAGTCTATTAAATTACAATTATTTTCTTTAAACTTGAAATTATTGACAGAAATATTTAAATTTTCTACACAAATTTCAATTTAGTTTTGTTATTTTTTAATAATTTTCTTCAAATTCCAATTACTTTTGTTATTATTCAATTATTTTTGTCATTTTTTCATATTTTTATTATTTTTGACGTTTTAAAATTATTTTTAATAAATTTAAATTATTTTATTCAATTTTGTTTGCTGTCAAGAAATTAAATGAAATTTACACCAGTTTTAAATAAATTTCTTCAAATTTCAATCATTTTCTTTATCCTTTTTATTATTCTCATGAATTTATTAATTTTTTACAACTCTTTCAATTATTTTTTCAATTATTTCTACAAATTACAATTACTTTCCTTATATTTAATTTTTATGACATTTTTGAATTATTCTCTTCAATTTTCAATTTTTTTCTTCAGACTTCAATTAATTTCTTAAACTTTCAATTATTTACCTCAAAGTTCCAATATTTTTTTCAATTGTTCAATTATTGTCTATAATTTTTTAATTTTCAAACCAGCTTTCAATTATTTATCATCTTATTCAATTAGTTTCTTAATATTTCAATTGTTTCGTCAATTTTTCAAGTATTGTCTTCAAATTTATATTTTTTCACACTTTTTTCAATTATTTTCTACAAACTTCAATTCCTTTCCTCATATTTAATTATTTTTTTTGACATTTTTGAATTATTCTTTTTAAATTTTAATTATTTTCTTCAAACGTCAAATAATATCTTCAACTTTTAATTATAATATTAATTATAATATTATAATATATAATTATTATAATATAATTATAATTTTAATTTAATAATTAATATATATAAATATTATATTTAATTATAAACTTTTCATATTTTTTTTAATTTTTCAATAATTATTGTCTATAAATTTTGAATTCTTTACATCAGTTATCAATTATTATTATTTCTCAATTATTTTTTTCAAACTACAATTATTTTTGTCATTATTCAAATATTTTTGACATTTTGGAATTATTTTCTTTAAATGTCAATTTCTTTAATATTTTTATTATTGTTGCCTATAAATTTTTAATTTTAACACTAGCTTTCAATTATTTATGACATTATTCAATTAGAGTCTTCACGTTTCAATAATGTCCTTAATTTTTCAATTAATGTAATACACT